>CM014274.1:22952407-22988821 GCA_004135705.1 Alloteropsis semialata | reverse complement strand
CGGGCCGCACCGCCCACCTCCCGCCGCGCGTCCTCCTCCCCACCCGCCTCCCCTCCGAACGACGTTGCCGTCTCTTGAGCCGAGAGGATAAGGTGGAGTGTGAGCCAATCCGCGAGCGACACGCGTCCGTTCGCTGCTGGCTGCTGGCGGCGCGCGCTCTATAATATTTTCGCTTATTTCCTTCTTGGTTCTCATGTAGAGCTGGTTTCTTGCATAAAATTTGGTTTCCTTATCTCTCTTTTTAATTCTATTGCCACATCATCTTTTTGCTTATATAGCACAATAGTTAATGCTATAGAAGCCAGCACTGGGTTTGGGATGGCCTGACGGCCGGCGTCCAGAACCAGCCAGCAGTACTTTCACCTCACAAAAAATCAGCCCAGCCACCAACCAACCAGCCAGCCAGCAGTACTTTTCCCTCACAGAAAATCATCCCAGCACCAGCCAACCAGCCAGCCGAACGGGCTAGCGTCGCACCCGGACTGTCGGACCCATTTTCGTCAATTTCCCCAGAAAAAATACGCTCCGTTCCCGTTCCTGGCTTTTCCTCCCGTGTGGCCGTGTCGCACACTCGGGGGCGCCTCTCTCTCTCTCTCTCTCTGCGTTCTCTGCTTGCCTCTCGCTCCTCCGCCCACGAAACCGGCCGCTATTCTCGTCTCCATCAGAGAGATCGTCCGCTCCGATCCTCCCACGGTCACCGGACGACGGAGGCCCGGCCGGACATTGATCGGTGAGCCTCGATCGACTCAACATTGTGCCCTCGCTTGCCGGTTTGATTGCCTGCGCCATCCAGGCTCGTCCTTCTATTAGCAATAATCGGCTTTTGCCGCAGCAATCTGCCCTCACGCCGAGAACAATCGCGCGGCCCATCTCCGCGGCGCGTCGGCGCGGCATCCGGCGTCGTCGTCCAAGGGACGGAAGGCGCAGCAGGAGGCTGACTGAATGCGCTGCCACCCGACGCCTAATCTCCCCGCTAATCCATCCGACGCTGTCGCCGATCCTCTGAAAGCGCTGCATTATCTGGGCCCTCGAGGCCGAGAGTTTTGGAAATCGTTCCCAACACCGGAGATTCTGGATTTGGTAATGGTATAAAGGTTGATCCTTCATCCCCTGTTCATTTTCTTGTTCATCTCAACAGGATGTTTTGTGGGCGGTACCCGAATTGGGGCTACATAGAAGTTTTTTGTGCTATTATTTCCTAAATCACATTTGATTCAGATTTGCAGTCGGCCGAGCTAACTCCAATTCAAGTTAACATTTTATTTTCGTAATAATTATGAGAGACCGTTACCACATAATCCAATCTGTGTGTGTGTGGGACATCTCGCTGGTCGCTGTTGTGCTCCGCCATTTTCTTTTTTGCCCATATTTAGAGGGATTAGATGTCAGTATTGGTTATCCCGCCATGAGTGGCTAATGTTGTAATGGAATGTTTGGGGTTCATGCAACATGCAAATGCTGGATTGTCAGCACAAAAGTTTGGTGGGGTTCTTATGACCCAATCCATATTTCCGGGAATTACAGCATTATTTCATCGTTGCATTTTGTCTTCCACTTTTTTGTGATTTGTTGTTAACTTCTGTTTCTGAAAGTGAAAAGTTTTACATCTTTTTTTCTCTCACTTTTCTGTTGCAGTTCTGGATGAAAAGAGCTGAAAATAGGATGTTGACTTGTAGCTGTTTAGATGACACCAGATGAAAATGTGCGGATAAAGACATAACTATGATACTTCGTTTCACTTTATTATTAATTGCACATCTGTCAAACTTTTGTCAAATTACATGTTTGTTTCATTTTCTGAAGGCCCTTATCACTCTAAAGAAAGGTCGCAAGCTTATCAAGTATAGCCGGAAAGGGAAACCCAAGATCCGTACTTTCAGACTTTCTAGTGTAAGTTCATGAGCACATTCCTTTGATCTTCAAATGCTTTTGTTTGAATTGTAGGTTACAACGTATTCTTCTACTGAATTGTCTGAGAACTTCTGAAGTGAAACAAGGTCGAGGGAAAATAGCAAAAGTAGGAAATAGCTAAAGTAAATGCAACAATGTGCTATATATTATTATGGATGCTATAAGATAATTTAGTCTGTTAACAGATTAGTAAAGTGCTTATTCTATGATTGTTATTCAATCTATGCATAATCTTCACAAGCAGACATTGGTGTTCACACTTATGAGCTTTGTATCTGTAAAATCTGACTACCATTAAATTTGAGGGAATGTATGTATACAGAGTCATCTGCATTTGCCAATTGCCTGACATGGGAATGCTGTGTTTGATACTCTTTGATTCACATCTTTTGTTACAGGACGAAACAGCATTAATCTGGTATTCTCACAAAAAGGAAAAGTTCCTCCGACTGTCTTCTGTCTCTAAAGTCATTCCTGGACAGAGAACTGTATGCTTACTATTATCTGAGTTAAATATCAAGATTTACTTGCTAGCATAGACTTAACAGCAGCAGATAAGAGATATAGTTAGAGAAGAGTCTGTAAAGTGCAATATACATTATATCAAAATTTAGCTGACATTTTCATTCAGGAACATGAACATTTAAATCGCAGTTATACTGTGGGCCTAATACGTTTAACTCTTGGTCAGGCTGTTTTTAGGAGGTTTTTACGTCCTGAGAAAGACTACCTATCTTTTTCCCTCATATACAAGAACGGGCAGCGTTCTCTTGATCTGGTAAAGATAAGTTTGCGATCTTCTAGCTATGATGCATTTGGATTTGGATTTGTTGATACATTAAAGCTATGATAGAATGCTGTAAAGATGACAGCTGTAGCTTGAATTTCTTCTATTCTGTAGGTCTGCAAGGATCAAGCTGAAGTTGAAGTGTGGTTTTCAGCACTCGAGGGATTAATAAGTTCATGCCGTAAAAGTTCTGTGACTGATGAGCACAAGGATAGAGTATCATTTTCTGATGTGAGTTTTTTCCTTAAAATTTTTTTTGTGTTTCTTTTGTAATCAGTTTGACCGCATGGTTTAATTTTGGATGGTTGAATTATGCTATATGAGAATATGTTAAGAACACAGGATTGAGTTTATGCATCATTGTAAATGCACTTAATGTTGATATGTTGTGTTATTTCCCTAGTTACACTCGTAGATGATTTTAAATAGTACTTGTATGTTTGAAGCTTAAGTTTTAAGATTGATATCCAGCTCTAATGCTCTATGTTCTTTTCATGCATTTCCCTGTGAAGAATCAGCATCCCCTTTCATGTTTCAACCCTGTAGCTATGGATCCTAACCTTATTTTATTAGCAAGAGATTGACAAGTTTCTTTGTTTATGAAGTGAAGTACATTGTGCTCTAATTTGTGTTTTTGCTTTCCAGGAAGTATCATATTATCAAGATAGTCAATCATACGATTCAACACTAGATATTGCTTCAAGTATTTCACGTAGTTTTAACACTGCTGGTTCCTACGGAACTAATTCTTTTAGCTTCAGAAGATCAGATGCTGGATCAGATCGTGCAAATATGATAAGAACAAGTGGTGCAGATAGTACTCGACTTAGTATTTCCAGTGCCCCTAGTTCTTCCAGTCAGGGTTCTGGAACAGATGACATAGAGTCCCTTGGTGATGTTTATGTATGGGGTGAAGTATGGACTGATGTGTCCCCATCAGATGGATACACAAGCTCATCGTGCTCAAAAGTGGATGTCTTGATTCCCAAACCTCTAGAATCAGATGTTGTCTTAGATGTTAATCAGATAGTATGTGGTTCAAGGCATGTTGCTCTTACGACCAGGCAAGGAGAGGTGTTTACCTGGGGTGAGGAATTTGGTGGGCGCCTTGGTCATGGAACTGATATGGATATAAGTCGTCCCAAGCTTGTTGAGTCAATATCTGTGACTATAGTTGATTTTATTTCATGCGGAGAGTTCCATACCTGTGCTATATCTGCCTCTGGTGATCTGTTCAATTGGGGGGATGGTTCTTACCAAGCTGGGTTGCTTGGATATGACACTGGAGCTAGCCATTGGCTTCCAAAACGTGTCTCAGGGCCTTTAGAGGGGCTTCAAGTGCTATCCGTTGCATGTGGCTCATGGCATTCAGCGCTAATAACATCAAGTGGAAAACTTCACACATTTGGTGATGGAACATTTGGCGTTCTTGGGCATGGAAACCGTGAAAGTTTTGCGTATCCGAAAGAAGTAGAAACCTTGAATGGATTTAGAACGGTCAAAGTAGCATGTGGAGTTTGGCATTCTGCAGCAATCGTGGAGGGTACTGTTCAGACAGGCATGAATGTGGTATCTAAGAAGCTGTATACCTGGGGCAATGGAGATAAGAATCGTCTAGGCCATGGGGACAAAGAAGCTAGGCTGATTCCTACCTGTGTTCAAGCTCTTCTTGAGCACAATTTTCATCAGCTGGCCTGTGGACAGAATATGACTGTTGCCCTTGCTACATCTGGTCATGTATATACCATGGGTAGTGCTGACAATGGTCAGCTTGGAAATCCAAAATCTGATGGTAAACAGCCTTGCTTAGTCAAAGATAAACTGGCTAATGAGTTGGTTGAAGAGATCTCGTGTGGAGCTTCCCATGTTGCAGTTCTAACGTCAAGAAGCGAAGTATACACATGGGGCATGGGGGCCAATGGAAGACTTGGTCATGGCGACGTCAATGACAAAAAGGCACCAACTATTGTCGAAGCACTTAAAGATCGTCATGTCAAAAGTATATCATGTGGTTCAAACTTCACAACATGTATTTGCATACATAAGTGGGTGTCAGGTGCAGACCAGTCAGTTTGCACAGGTTGTAGGCAAGCATTTGGTTTCACGAAAAAGCGACATAATTGCTACAACTGTGGGCTAGTACACTGCCATGCTTGTAGTTCAAGAAAAGTGCTTAAGGCTGCTCTGGCACCAACTCCTGGCAAGCCGCATCGTGTATGTGATTCATGTTTCCTGAAACTGAAGAATGCAGATACCAACAGCAGCAATGCCAACAAAAGAAATGCTCCTACTCGTCGCTCTATTGATAGCAGAGAAAAGCCAGAAATAAGGCCTTCCAGGCTTTTAGCAGCGCCGACAGCGGAGCCAGTCAAGTATATGGATGCAAAAGCAGCTAAGAGTGATGTAAAAGCTGTAGACTCAATCATGAAGGCATCTCAAGCTTCGGCTCTACTACAGTTCAAAGACCTTGGCTTTGGTGCCCAATTTGGTGCGCTTCAACCCATGGGAATGTCACCAGGGCTAGCTATCTCGCCTGCAATGCCTGCTTTTTCTATAGCACCTCCATCTCCATACACAAAGAAAACAAAATCACCTACTGCTGCTGCTATTCCACAGTGCTCTAAAGTTGATTTTGATAACTTGCAGAAGTCAAATGAGTTGCTGAATCAAGAACTTCTGAAGTTGCAATCTCAGGTAAGCATAGTGCTGTATTTTACTTTCTACTTTGTCATGCTCAGATCCTTTCTTTAAGTATTGTTGTGTTTGCCTCAAAAAAGTATTGTTGTGTTTTCAACAGGTTGATGATTTGAAACAAAAGTGTGAAGCCCAACATGAGCAGCTTCAAAAATCAGATAAAAAAGCTAAATCAGTTGCCTCTATGGCTGCTGAAGAATCCACCAAACGTAATACTGCCATGGATTTTGTTAAATTCCTAGACAATGAGGTACTATTAAGACTTCCAATTATTTTTATAAGTTCCTATCATTGATATTACGTATTTACATAATATGCTCTGACCTGAACGATAGTGGTTCCATTAATGGAATCACCTTTTTTTAGTAAGTGGACGTAAAGGTAAATTATCATTCTTCACGTAAACACAGTTGAACGAATAAATCTATCAATGGTTTTGGGCTATCGTATACATACATCTTAATTGACCACTCTGCAGCTCAAGGGTATTGTGGATAAACTGCCCAGTGATGCTGTCGACGGCATAAAAACCTTGCAAGTTAAGACGCATTCGCTCCTGAGGGAACAATCAAGCCATCCATCAGAGCTCATGAACACAATGGAACGTGATCATCTTCACCTGTCTAGTGGCGGAAGCGGAAGATATGATTTGGTCAATCATAAGTCAGGAGGTGTAGGTTACTTGACAATGTCTCAGGATGGCAGATCTGCTAGTGGCTCGGCCATTTCCATCACTAGTGAATCCCCCTCCCATCGCTTCATGGAAAACAGTGCAAAGGCCCAGGGTGATTTTGCCCCGAAGCAAGGTACCCATGGAGAAGTGCAATTAATCGAGCAGTTTGAACCTGGTGTCTATGTGACACTTATCCAGCTGAAAGATGGCACCAAGGTATTCAAGCGGGTCCGATTCAGGTACCTTCCCCCTCCTTCAGTGGAATAAAATCAGTCTAAAATTTGAATTAACAGCTATATTTTGCTGTCTATTGAAACTTGGCTGTTGGTACAGCAAGAGGAGATTTGCGGAGAATCAGGCTGAAGAATGGTGGAGGGAAAACCAGGAGAGGGTATTCAAGAAATACAACCATCCAACTCAAGCACCACACGGAAACATGACCTCTTCTCATGAGGAAGAACATCATTCATGATCTCCAGATCTGGTCAATACATGTCGTCAAAGATGCTGTCATGATGAGACGCTACAAAGTAGAATTTTGACAGGAAATTTCCGTTATCCACTCAGGAGATTGCCATGAGGAGGGGCCCTTGTAGTAACTTTATCACGCTAAGTAGGATAAGACAGGACTTACTATTGTTTTGTTCTTTTTTCTTTCGTATATACATTACCATTTTTTTTTTCTCTTTCGTCCTTTTTACCCTTTTCAAGTCCCATGCTCATCACCAAGATATTCATTTTCAAAGCCATCCAAGTTGAGCATTCACCTGATTTGCTGTAGGAGTGTAAGCATTCCACCGAGAGCATCTTGAGGAAGCAAACATCAAGTATTCCATTTCCATATGCCTTCTGTCGCTGAGTTTGATCAGATGCGGGCGTTTGTCTGCACTTGAAAAATGACTCCTACTAGGCTACCTTTGTCGCTTATGATGTCATTCACCTGGATATTTGCTATACAATTTAAAATCCATGCATGCATGGTATGAGTCAGCACTGGTAGTTAGACAAAATCAGTCGTCAATCGATAATGTGGCAGGTAGAAACAATTATAAACTACAGGAATTTTTGCAAAAAAAAACATAGGGCTACAATAAAAATATATATTTGCTATTATCGGAATATACTAGTGCTCATCTAAAAAAGGACACCGTGCAAAAAAATATTTTCTTATTCAAATACAAATGAATATAAATTTTAGATATATATTTTTAACACGTCAAACGAGCTTTAGCGATGGTAAATGTACAAATAAATAAAATACTTTTTTTCTTCAGCCTTGCATGATCTAAAGGAACAACGAGATGCTGAATTTGGAGCGCAAAGATGCTTCCTTCCGAGGACGCTGTCGTTACTTGCTATGGAGAATATTGTGAGGAAATGGCGGTGGAGCGTATCCTATATATATATGCAATGCTCTCAGTCACAGTCACAGCGTGACAGTTTTTATATCATACTGCTCAGCAAGACACGCCAATTTTCACACCCGGTATCTACAAGGAAGCATCTTTCAACTGCAAACGTCAAACTCTAATCAAACTTGGGGAGACAAAAGACCGGAATCATTTCATTGTTAAATGGAATCGATGAAACTTTTAGTCGTTTGAACTTTTTTTTTAAAAAAATACTATGAGCTACGGCTGTTTCATCAAAGCTCCAGCCAGCTCCATCTATTGCTATATATCACCAAATGAGTCCTCCTGCTAATGGAACCACGACTGCCTCCCCCTCCACCCACATAGAATGCACTGAGCAACCAGACCTTGCAAGCTTTGATTTCTCCCCCAACAACAGCCATGGCAGGCATCCCATCACAGAGTGAAGAGAGTGCCACCAAGGCTCCACCTCAAAATGTGCAAGATCTCATACCCACACTGCCAACAAGGGAAGGGTGGTCGCAACCAATGGTTCTGTACAAGAACTACTGGTGCAGACCCCACCTGATCGGCAACATCATGCTCCTCCAAGAAACCTTCAAGCCCCGGCGCGACGACATCATCCTCGCGACGCTGCCCAAATGCGGCACGACGTGGCTCAAGGCCCTCGCCTTCGCGATCACCAACCGCGCTCGCTACAGCTTCACCGACGACCATCCTCTCCTCACCACCAACCCTCAGTATCTCGTGCCGTTCATGGAGATCCCCGACCCCGGCAGAGACCACGCCTACCTCGAGACGCTCCCTTCGCCTAGGCTTCTCGCCACGCACCTGCCATTGTCGATGCTCCCGCCGGAAACAAGCTCCTGCGGCTGCCGGATCGTGTACCTGTGCCGGGAACCCAAGGACGCCTTCGTGTCGAGGTGGCACTTCGAGAACAAGATAGTCAAGGGTTCCAACATCGAGCTGGACAGAGCCTTCGACATGTTCTGCGAAGGGTTCTCTCCTTCTGGCCCGTTCTGGAACCACTGCCTCGAGTACTGGAAGGAGAGCTTGGCGAGGCAGAGTGAGGTTCTTTTCTTGAAGTATGAAGAGATCAAGGCGCGTCCAGAGCAGGTTGTTCGTCAGCTCGCCGAGTTCCTGGGCGTTCCCCTCACCGCAGAGGAGGAGAGCTCTGGTGTTGCCCAGGAGATAGTGAAGCTTTGCAGCTTCGAAAATCTTACTAGCCTCAAAGTGAACCAGACGGGAGGGGTTGACCATGGCAACAAGATTTATGTGGAGAATTCGGTGTTTTTTAGGAAAGGTAAAGTAGGGGACTGGGCCAACCACATGAGTGAGGAGATGGCGCAGAAGTTGGACCGTGTCATTGAAGAGAAACTCAAAGGTTCTGGGCTCACCTTTTAGTATATCTCTGCTCTGTTTCGGAGGAAATATATATCTGTGCTAGTACACCGTGTCGCAATAATGTGTTATGCTTTTTTCATGCTCCGGATATTGTGAATAAGCTTTCTGTCTCTTTCGTATCTTGACCCGTTTGTATGTCCATATATATCTTCTACTTCTCTGCCTGTAAAATTTGCTTGGACTATGTTCATGTCGCACGTAATGCAACCAGCACAACAACATTATTGTTCTTCCTCAGAAAAAAACATGTATATAAAATTCCTCCTAAAGGAATGGATACGCTACCAGGACAAATTCAAAATTTATAAATGTGAGCGTCTGCGTCGAACTAGTCTTCCGCAAAAAAAAAAGAGAGAGAGAGAGAGAAAGACAGCATGTAAATTTAAACAGGGTTGGTTAATAAGAGATGGTTTCTATGATATAGTTGTCAATGTTTGAAATTCAGAAAAAATAGGGGTCAGATGGACATGGAAAAATTGCATGATAAAATAAGAACCATCAGACCATGTTTGGCATAAGAACACCACTTTATTGGCCACCACACCTCCCTCGCCCTAAACTGTACACTTCTAGAACTAGCACTCTGTACACGAGATTGGGGGTACTCCCTCCATCTATATACATAAGTAGTTCTAGGATTTTCAGGGCAGATTAAGGTTGCAAGCAGGGCACTGATTTCAGCCTTTTCATCTATGGCATTAATTCAAGTGGTGTTTAATGGTCCTCGCAAAAAAAAAGTGGTGTTTAATGGATCAAGAGTCGTATTGTTCTCCAAGGCAACATATTTTATTTTTAATTATTTTGACGGATACCCTAGAGCTGAGAATTGTTAAAAATATACCTAAATTGTCTATTCAATAGACGAAAAATACATTTATCATCGACCCAGTGGATGAAATCTTATTTTCGTCTACCTAGTGGACAATAGGTAGTTTTCATATGATGGGTAGACAAAACTTCTTTTCCTCTACCCACAGGACGAATCTACATGACGAAAATAACCTTGATAAAATATTTTAAAATAATAGATTTCATCTGGTGGTTAGACAAAAATATGAAAACTAAATTTCTTTCTAATTTTTTTGTAGTTTGGATTGTTTGGACTAAATAATATTTTTTATATTTGACCTTCATTAATGTAAAAATTGTAAAAAAAGATAAATTCTTTAAAAAATATAGGTAAAATTAAGGGTCTTTTCGGCATTAATTTGTATTGATGTTAGAATAAAATTACATCACATAAGCAGGAATCTCTTTTACTTTTAACTTTTGCAACAACAAAAGTGAAGAAGAGAAACTGGATTGTAAATTAAAGGTGCTGCATTATGCTTGCTATGGACAAGCGTATGCTAACTAGCATATCCTACATACTGACACATCCACCAGCAACAGCATGCAGGGACAAGGCCTAACTCGCTGCATGTCATGTAATTGTATTCCTAATATCAATGTAAATTAATACAGCTTCAACATGATTTTTAACTATTGATGAGTCATATAATTAATTGATGTTCATGTAGAGAAGCGAGAAGTAGAGTATGGCTTGATGTTCATGTACCAATTAAACATACACAAGCATAAGTACTCTATAAAGAAACAACCGAGCTCCCATTCAACTACAGCACAGGCCACAAGGCCTGCGTATTCAGAATTTCTTTATGAAGTCGTAAATATGCTCGGTGACCTCTTCCGCCTTCTCCAGATGGAGGTAGTGCCCGCCGCCGGCGATCACCGCCACCTCCTCCAGCCCAGGCACGTCGCCCTTGAGCCCGCCATTGAGGATGTACTCCTGCGCCGCCTTGTTTTTGTGGGCCATTGCCGTCTCCCCAGCCAAGAACTTGGTCGGCACCCCCACCTTTGCCGCCGTCCATGGCGCCATCAGCTCCCAGTTTCTACACAAGACCCAGAGATTCCACGGAACATAATTAATTGAAGTAAGCAGAGAGATGATAAAAAAGGTTCACATGTTTAGAGTTCTTACAGATCCAGGCAACGGTAGAAGTTCATAGCGCCGGAGAACCCGGTCTCGTCGAACTTGGCAGCGAGGTGGCTGATGTACTCCTCGGAGAGCCATGGAGGTAACACGATCTCCTCCTCCGGCGAGCCCCACCATTCTTTCGACAGAGAGGTCGCGCCGGTGTCGCGGGTTGTGAAGAGCCTCTTGAAGATGAATCTGGTGTCCATACTCGCGAACTCCGCCTCCATGGGACCTGGCTCCTGCATCCGGACGAGATAGTATCCGTCGCCGTAGATCCGCCGGAACCCGTCGAGTGGCCTCACGGCGGGGTTGCGCGGCATGAAGGCGACGCTCATGGCCACGAGCGCGCGCACCCGTTCCGGCCGGAACGTGCAGAGGTTCCACGCTAGTAGGGCGCCCCAGCCTTGCCCCACCACGAACACCTGTGGGAGGGAAAGGGCGTCGAGGAGGCCGACCACGTCGCCGACGAGGTGGAAGGCGGTGTAGGATGACGGGGAGGCCGGGGCAGAGGAGCCACCGTACCCGCGGAGGTCGGGAGCCAGGCAACGGTAGCCGCGCCGAGAGAGGGACGTCAGCTGGTGGTGCCATGAGCACCCGAGCTCCATGAAACCGTGCAGGAAGAGGACGGTGCCGGCCGAGCCGTCCCCGGCCTCGGCGACGTGGATCTTGATGCCGTTCACTTCCAACGTCTGGTGTGTGAAACCGTCCAATGCCATTGCCGCCATCTCTCACTTTCCGAATGGCCCGAACGCTTCAAGCTGTGTGGCGAGCAGTTAAGAATGGTTCAGTATATAGACTAGTAGTGCACACCGTGAGTACCCACGCACATGCCTTGTCTTTTAGGAAAAGGCGCGAAACTTTAGACCAAATATTAGTATTCCGTAGAATATAGGTAGGTTGGATTTTTCCAGACAGATCAAGGAAGATATTAAAACACTAATTTAATCTTTGTAACGCCCCTTAGACTCAAATAGTTTGTATTATGAGACAAAATTTAGACACTAGGAATACAGCAGTTGGAAAGACACTGGTTCTAAAATGCTCCCCCGAGCCCTATAAATAGCAATGAATAGTGCCCAATGGGCCGAGGAACATATATCCGTGTAACCAGCTCACCCGCTCTAAAGATATTTCGCTCACGAATCCAACGGAAACACAAAGTAGACATGGACACTTACACATATATCCACGCATATCATATTCCTGTAGCATCTTTACAATCTCAGCATAGTTGTTGCACAGTTAATAAGCAAACCGTAAAGAACAACACCATTAATTCCTCAATTAAATTCCGAAAAAAAAATCCAAGCACCTGTGTTGGGATTTAGAACTCTGAACTTGAGTGGATATGTGTCACCACAGGGACTCCAGCCAACTGAGCGTGGTAAATAAAATAATTAATCCTGATGCAACCAAACAATCGTTATGCTCCAACATTTGGTATTTGGAAGTCGAGATACCGAACATAGAGGGGAAAGATGCTATTTCGGCGATGTTGTCGTATGTTCGTGGACTGTTCTACAGCTTATATATTGAATTATTCCTTTCCCTAACAATTACTAAAGTGGAGATATGATTGTTTGCATGAAGTTTAGGGGAGAAAAAAGAGAGCGCGTTTGGATTACTTAGCAGAAGCGAATATACCCGTATATTATACGAGTGGCATGTACTTAGAAGGTATCGAGTGAAGTGCAAGAAGCATCTGCCTAAGTGACATGCATGTACATGGAAAAAAAATAAGTGAAAAATGCAGAAAGCATCTTTCCCCGTGCAAGCGTCCAAATCTACTCAAACATCACGATGCGATCAGAATCATTTGTTCCTAATGGAAACGGCCAAAATGTGCCTAATTTTCTGGCGTTCTAACTTTAATCCAGGAATACAATAGTTAAATTGGAGTTCGATAGGCGACGTCAACTGATTCACCTTATTCTTGTCCAGAATGAAAAAAGGTATGTAGGCACGAAAATGTGTCCTCAACGATGAGCACGATGTGCAAGACATGCTTTTGAAGAACTTCAAACATTAAAGTTTGCTGTGGCCAGATCGATTAGAGCTACACCGTATAAACCAAACTCTTGGAGATTTTTGGAAAATGCTCGGGCCTTAAGGTCAACATGAACAAGACCAAGATATTTTCGATTCGTTGCACTGACGACATCCTCTCTGAAGCTCTGCCAGCCTTCCCTAGGAAAATCTCGGCCTTCCTCGGGAAATACTTGGGTCTACTGTTGCACACACGAAAGCTACGAAGAGTTGAGGTCCAACCCTTAATAGACAAGATCGGTGCCAAACTGCCGGGATGGAAAGGGAAGATGCTAACCTCGGCTAGAAGAGTAACACTAGTCAAAATCATCCTTACATCATAGCCAATTTACCACTTAACGATATTTCCAATGCAAAAGTGGCTAATCAAACAAATTGATCGATTGAGGAGGAGTTTCCTTTGTAAGGGGCACGAACCAGAGAGCGTCAATGGTGGCCACTGCCTGGTAAATTGGCCAACTGTCTGCGCACCTAAGGAGCTAGGCGGCCTGGGAATCATCGACTTGAAACCGTTTGCACGGGACTATGCTTGCGCTGGTGTTGGTTCGAATGGAGAAGTGAAGATAGACCTCCGGTCGATATGGACATACCTTGCAACAAAGATGACAAGGAGCTATTCCATGCTTCCACAATAGTCACAGTGGGAAATGGGAAGAAAGCAAGTTTCTGGCACTCAAATTGGCTAGACAGGTCTTCACCAAAAAATATTGTGTTGTTGCTCTTCCAAAGATCACGGCGGAAAACATCACAGTAAACAGGGCACGTGAGAAGATTATTGGATTGCTCAGGTGTGTCCATTAACATCAGGCGAGGAGATACGAGAGTACGCAAAACTATGGGAAAAAATTCAGACACAAGACTATAACCCGACATGGAAGATCAAATTCACTGGAGATGGACAACAAATGGAGAATATTCAACACAGAGCGTGTATCGTGTTCAGTTCTAGGGCCGCACAAAAAAAATTCAGCATCGGCCGCATATGGAAGGCCAAAACGGAACCCAATTGCCAGTTCTTTGCATGGTTACTTCTCCATAGGAAAATTTTGATGGCAGATAATTTGGAGAAGAGAGGATGGCCTCATGACCCCTATGCAAACTCTGTAACTTGAAACCGGAATCACTGACACACCTATGCAAAGATTGCACGTTCACGTGACAAGTTGGGGATCCTTTACTGTTGTGGTTTCACCTGAATGACCTCCCCCTAAGTACAAGTACAACTTCGATCCTATGATGGTGGAAAAAGTGTAGAGTTAAAGTGGAGAAGCAACACAGATCATGTTTTGATGGCCTAATGATCTCATTTTGGTAGAATGTTTGGAAAGAACGGAATCGGCGAACTTTCAACCAGGAACACAAAACAGTCGACGAAGTGGCATACCTAACCAGAGAAGAATTTCAGCAGTTCAACTTCGCGATACAGCAATAGCCGGCTCAACATAGCTAGTGGTTCACCTTTTGCATGGCCTTTGGCGGTCCGCCTTTTTTCATGTCTTTTTCTTTTGGCATGCCTTTTCAGTTGTCATAGTCCCCTGGGTTTGTGTTTTTTGGGGCGAGTCGTTGGCATGGCGCTAGTTGTTGTAACTCTTTAATGCTCCTTTTCTTCTAATAAAAATTTGATAAATCTCTCGCCAGTCTTTTCAATAAAGTTTGCTGCGGCCAGGAGGGTGTGAGGGCAGGCCCAACGCTCCAGGTGTTTAGTGGCTTCAATTTCCACATGTGCTCAAAGGTGCCATGTCACAAGGAACAGTGGCTTTGCAGATGGCCAGTGTAGACTGCAGAAGTAGCAGGTGCTCCATCTGAAAAAGTTGCAAACACCTACTGAAGCCTTGCGTTGTGGGGGAAATCACAGCTTTAAATGTGTACTTGGTGAGGACCATAGCTTTTTTTTTATACGGTACTTTTACTGCTACCATCAGGGAGTGAAGTGACCTGCATTGGGTAGGTTTATAGCTTCAATTTTCTTTAGTCTACATGTTGTGCAACTTTTGCCGAGGCTACTCATATTTGGTAGCCGCGTTGGGCCTGCCCTGAGGCATGGTGGTCAATGGGATGCGTTTTAGGCTCAGCATGCCAATTAGGACATCATAAATCATGGTCGAGACAAAGAACAAACA
This sequence comes from Alloteropsis semialata, assembly GCA_004135705.1. Classification (NCBI taxonomy): domain Eukaryota; kingdom Viridiplantae; phylum Streptophyta; class Magnoliopsida; order Poales; family Poaceae; genus Alloteropsis; species Alloteropsis semialata. Next base: position 22,973,835 of record CM014274.1, on the reverse strand, counting down.
TCAACTAGGGTTGAAAAAGTAAGGGCAAAGAAAAAACCAATAATTTTGTTTTGACAGATTCGACTGGATTGACCTTCAAGTATAAATAAGTTAAAATCGACTTGTCCAACAGGTAAGAGACATATCAAAGAATGCTAAACAAATAAGATGTGCCTCATAGAAATATAAGCCTGAATAGATCTAGAGAAGGCAACGAAACCGCAGTTTTGGCCTGCCCCGGACAAAGACAATACTTCGCGCTGGGTCCTTTGAGCGCTATACAAATCCACGAGACCAAAGGGTAACGGTAGTAAAACAACCAAAGACCTTCTCTTTTTTTTTTGGCGACCGTGCCTTGACACGTTTTTCATTAAGAGGGAAGCAAATTTACATGACGAATGCCGTGCCCATGCAGGGGATGGGTCGGCCAAGCGATAAGAGGACTATACGTTTAACAAATCTGCGACCCTAGCAACTGCGAACCCATCATCATGTCCGATTTGCAGGGGCTGGCAGACCAAGAGGTGTCGCCATCCCGCAAGAACCCAATAACGTCCCTCGTCCCAGATAGCTCCGACCAACTCCATGGGAGAGCGAGAACGGCGGCTGAAAACCCTGTCGTTACGTTCCTTCCAGAGCATCCACGAGGTGAGGATGATCAAGGAGTCGAAAGCTGGCCTCGTCGACTTGTGAACACGTTTCCGCGTTTGAAGCCACCACTCCGTGAAGTACGACGTCGCCGTGGGTGTCATTTCCTGAAGGCCGACCATGGATAGGATGTGGTACCAAACCTCACGAGCGACTACACATGTGGTCAGCAGGTGGGAAATGGTCTCCGGTTCCTGGCAGCAAAGCGTACAAAGATCATCATCCTGCAACCCGTGACGCTTCCGTCGGTCGTTGGTCCAGCATCGCCCGTGAAGGACTAGCCAAATGAAAAACTTGCAACGCCCCGGCGCCTTAACTTTGCAAGCTTCCCTGGCGCCCATGGTCATGCTCTGGCCAAGGAAAAGAGCGCGATATGCCGAGGCAGTGGAGAAGCGACCATCCGGGGTCCATTTCCATATCCAGGTGTCCTCGATCTCCGGTTCCAATTGGAAGTCACGTAACAGGGCAGCCAAGCGTAGGAACTCCACGATCACCTGCACCGTTAGCGCGCCAGAAATGTCCCTGACCCATCGCCGACCGGTTAGGGCGTCCCGGACGGTTCGTCTGGAACGAATGCGAGAACATACGGCACGGATCAGGCAAGGGGCAAGGTCTCCGATGGACTGTCCGTGGATCCATTTGTCGCGCCAGAACATGCAGTTCTGCCCATTGCCGACGATGACCGTGACAGACGCTTCGAAGAACGCAAGTGCCGCGGGATCCACCGAGTCAGGAAGCAGCGACCAGGGCCGGTTTTCGGCGTCCGTGCGGCGTAACCAAAGCCAGCGCAAGCGCAAGGCCAATCCATGCAGCTGGAAGTCCACCAAACCAAGGCCGCCCATCACGGATGGCCGGCAGACGCGTGGCCAGGCAAGTAGGCAGTGGCCACCGGCAACATCCTCAGTTCCCTTCCACAAGAACGCACGACGCCGACGATCAATGCGTTGAACGAACCAAGGTGAGAGGGAGACCGCCAGCGCCGTATGGATCGGAATAGCCGAGAGCTTAACTTTCACAAGAATCGCGCGGCCGGCCTTGTTGAGCATGTTCGCCTTCCAAGTCGGGATGCTCTTGCAGACCTTATCGAAGAGAGGCTCAAGGTCCCGTTTGCGCAGCTTGTAGATGGACAGAGGGATTCCCAGGTACTGACATGGGAACGCTTGGAGGCTGCCATGAAACTCGCGTATCAACATGGCCGTGTCGTCCAAGCCGCAGCGGATCGGGGTGATGAGGCATTTGTTCGGGTTCACCCGCAGTCCGGACGCAGCACCAAAGATGTCGAAGATGGTCCTGATGAGCGTCAAATCCAGCTCGGTTACCTTGGTGAACAGCACGACGTCGTCCGCATAAAGGAAGATTCTCTCCTTGATCCCCACCGGCCCAAGCGGCGTCAAGAGCCGAGCGGCGTCGGCCTGGCGTAGTAGCGCGTTCAAGGCCTCCATCACGAGCACAAACAACATGGGGGACAGGGGGTCACCCTGTCGTAGGCCGCGTGCGTGGCAAATGCGATCACCGGGTCTCCCATTAACCACCACTTTAGTACTTGTAGAGGACAGCAGCATTGAAACCCAATTAATCCATCTTCGCGAGAATCCCATGTGGGAGAGAATGGCCAAAAGAAAGGACCAGTCCACCGTGTCGAAGGCCTTAGCTATATCGACCTTAAGCAAGGCCGTAGGGCGTCCAGCTCGATGAAGTGAGCGTGCCGTGAGCTGAACCGAACGAAAGTTATCGTGCAAGAGCCGACCTTGGATGAATGCGCTTTGGTTGGGCCTAACCATCGCCGGCAGGTGTTGCGCGAGCCGTTTTGCCAGCACCTTAGTGAACAATTTGGAGAAGCTGTGGATCAAGCTAATGGGCCTGTAATCATTGATGTTCGTTGCTTCCGGCTTCTTCCGAATCAGGATCATGTACGCTTGGTTCAAATGATGCAGGCTACGACCATCTAGGGTCCACAGAGCGTGGAACGCCGACATGATGTCGTGCTTGATGTGCTCCCATGCGTTCTATAGAACAAGCCAGTGAAGCCGTCTGGCCCCGGCGCGCGATCAGCCGGCATGTCCAGGATTGTGGCGCGTATCTCTTGCTCCGTGAAGCAAAAATCCGTCCCAGATAAATCCAAACGCGGGAGGCCGAGTGCATCCAAGTTCAAGATGGTACCAGGCGCAATCCTGGATCCCATCACCGAATTGTAGTGGTCCGTGATCTCCTTGACCTTCTCATCCTCATGCACAAAGACCGCGCCATTGAGCTGGATACTCGGAATGTTACTCTTACGGCTACGGTGACAAGCCTGTAGATGGAAGAATCTGGTGTTCGCGTCGCCCGCGGCCAGGTAAGTGATACGCGACCTTTGCCTGATGATGGTGCGCCACAGGGAGGCGAGTCCAAGACATTTCATCTTCATTCGCTTCCGCAGCAAGTGTTCCCGTGGAGACAGCGCACGCTGCTCCATGGCCAAGTCCAGGCGGAAAACGAGTTCCCTCGCGATGGCTAGCTGAAGTCGCACCCCTCCCACCTGTCTGGCGCTCCAGCCTTGGAGTGCCTTAGCTGTGGCCCTGAACTTGTGGTCCAAAACCCGCATTGGGTCGCTACCTGGTGGCGCCGGAGTACCCCAAGCCGTCTTGATCACCTCCATGTAGCCTTCAACCTGAGGCCAAAAACTTTCGAAGTGGAAGCGTCTAAAGACACGAAGGGGGGAGGCAGTGCGCAGCAGCAAGGGGGCGTGGTCGGAGCAGTCTGAGGAGAGGGCATGGAGCGTGTGGTTGGGAAACTCCGTCAACCAGTCCTCCGAGACCAGGAAACGATCCAAAGACCCTCTCATTCACCCAAGATTTGCACCGGATAAACTTAGGACTTCTCCGGTGGCCCATGCATGGGCCAACGTGGCACGTGCATGGCCACTCGAGGAGACGAATCTTGAAGAACAGAAAATGGATTGGCCCCTCTTGTCAGACGCAGCATGAGCGCTTTCACTGCAATGGTGGCCGGACTCCTCAGCTCCCTGCTCGCTGGCCGCAGTGCTCACCTGCGTCTCATCATCTCGCAGCTCGCTGGCCGCAACAAGCGCCCGGTTCTCTCGCGCCGCGCTCGCCCAGTTTGATGTTGAGACTGACTGAGTTGACAGTGAACCAAATTTGTGTGGGAAAAACAAAAATTTGGATCGGAATTGACCAGAAACTAAAGGGTGGAACCATGGAATCGGAGCAAAGCCAGGGTCCTTACCAGCCAAAAAAGAAACCAATCCGAGCACACAGACAGACAGATCTCGATGGGCAAATCAGGTTTGCCCAAGTGCAGCGCTCGCTCGGGCCTCTGCTGCCGCACTCGCCGGACCTCCACATCCCCGTACTCGCTGTCGCGCTTGCCACTGCAGTGCTCGGCTGCTCGCCTCGTTGGGTTTGTGCTAAAACAGTAGAAGAGTACCGTTCTCGTTGTTCAGCTGTGGAGCTGACACCGGTGTCCAATGGAGCTGACACCGGTGCCTCCATCGGCGCTCGCGGCCGCCGGCGGGATCAGGCGCACACTGAAAGCGAAAGTGGTGGTGGAGGAAACAAAGTTTCTGTATTTTTTTTAGTTTTTTGTGGGACCCGCATTGCTTTATGTGCAGGAGTTGATTCCACCGTTTCACGTACGTGGCGCTCTCTATCCTGATACATCGAACCCGCTAGTAGAGAAGCCCTAACCTTTTTTTTTTTGTTAAACACTAGCATAGACTCAGATGCCCGTACATTCACCTCTACGAATATATCCATGCAAATTCTATCCTTATTAGTATCTCCTAGAGACTAGACTGACTGATCCCAATGTGAGATTTACAAAATGACCACATGGGCCTCACTACCGATGGACACATCGTCTACCAAAGATAGCGCCGATTAGTTTCTATAATAAATTTGGGAAAATTACGAGCACCGTGTCAAATCAATAACTCTGACAGATATTTCACCATAAAAAACCTAACCAATTAAGGTGAGTCCGCCGACCAAAGCCTTTTGTGAGCACAGGACAAACCCATCGTACCATTAGCCATGAGTACCGAACAATACCACGGTGTAAAACCAAAACTTGGTTGTCCACGGTATGATACCGTCAAGGGAGCATCGTACAAACATGTGCACCACCATACAAAACGGTGCCGCGCTCAGGTGATTCTCCCGATAGCCATAGCTCCCTGTCCGTTTTCGGGCTCTGATTCGGATGATCCACATATCTATTTTGATCATCTCAACGAGATATATTTAATGGTGAACTCTAATATGTGACCAGGCTGTTCCTAACACGCGCGGTTGACTGCCTTTTTATATAGTGGTCGAGTTGAATTGGTGTGCCGTCCACCATGTGTGTTTTTTATCCTCCAACTAGTATATTTTGTATCTAAACATTGTCATGAGACGTAATAGAAAAAAGATAAATCTTAAGTTTTTAAAAAATCAGAAAAATCTAGACATCAATTCATAGACTCGAATCATTGTAACCATTGGATCTATTATATTTTCTAAAAATTATCTATTTTTGTCACTATAAAAAATAACATAAAATTACCCTCAAAATTAACATCTAAATTATCCACCTCTGTCATTATAAAAAATAACATATATTAACCTCTAATATTCATCTAAGTTACCCACATGTGCCATTATAAAATAACTTAAAAAAATAACAACCTCAATTTGCATCTAAATTACCTATATCTGTCACTATTAAAAATAATCTACATGTCACTACAGAGTATCCAAAGTAAACCAATATATGATTTTTAAAAAAAAATATGAACTAAAGGTATATATCTGTCACTTATTTCTGATTTTTTTTATTTTAGTATTATTTTAATGGAAAATAGCAATTGTAGGTGTCAAAATGGGGAAATTTGAAGTTTGGTACCCAGTCGGCTACTGAATAGCAATTGTAGGTGTCAAAATGGCGACGTGGCTCCGCGCTGGCAACCTTCCCTCGCGCGGACTGAGGCCTGTCGGCCAGCCAGCAGCCGACTGAGGCCTGTCGGCCAGCCAACAGCCGACTGGCTGCCGACAGCCCAGTCGGGCCGGAGGTGCCGACATGTCAGTCGGGCTATCAACGGCCCATGGGCCTGTCGGCCGTCCAGAAGCCGATAGGGACATTTTGGCTGCTGGATAGCCGACAGGTCCCCTAATAATATGTTTTTTTTCCTTCTTTCATTCCAATAATATATTTATTTCCATATTTTAATTCTAGCTCTTATTACATTATAAAAATATGTTTATTTCAATTGCATACACAAATAATTTTGTATATTTTTATTCCAGACACATGTTTTGGTTATTTCCATTCCACACAAATGTTTCGGTCATTTTCATTGCATACACATGTTTTGAAATTATTGATGAACTGGCTTTGATTTGCATCGATAATATGGTTCTTACACAATATATGGTTCGACAACAACAACAATATATGGTTCTTACAGATGAACATCATAACAGGATGAAGAGGTTATGGTGTCAAATGCATTTTTTGCGAAAGATACGACTACGATACAATGGCATGTGCGGCACACTTTGCTAACCTAAACATGCGCCGTTGCTAATCTTAACATGCCTTAGGGAAAGTTGATAGGCGGTTACTAAACCCAACATGCCTTAGGGGAAAGCAGATTGCCGGGTGTGGAAGTAACGCTCTACTGAGTAAAACGGGGATATTTCCCCTTCCTGCTGGATTCGGGAGCAGCTTCATTTGCACGTCGTGCTTGGGCCTCCTGACGCTCCACCTCCTTCATCCTGTTATTTCGTTGCCACAACTCTCTTGCCGAAGCCAAATGTTGCGCTTCTTGATGACGCAGACGAGACTCCCGAGCTTGGAATTCTCCCTCCCTAAGCTTAAGTGCCTCCTCACGCTTGACAAGGTCTTTCTCAAGGCGAGATAGACGTTCGGTCTCACGTGCGTGTTCTAGTCTAGCAGAGTAGTGCTCTTTGGTCTCAATTTGTGATGGCACTCCTTGACTGGGTAGAGCTTTCTTGTCGATCCACTGGATGAAACTACAAGCCTGCATATGGACAGCTTGGTCGTTTATATACACTAACAAAAAAAACTTGAATTAGCATTGGAACGAACCTTGAAATCTTCATCAATGTCAGGACATCTGAAGAACCTAGCACCCCTCTTCGACTTATTTGAAGAATCAGTACAGACTTGCAACCAGCAGCGGAACCCGCAGTGGCATTTTGGCCGGTCTTCCCATCTCGGCACACCTTTTGGGTCATCTCTCCACGATGACATTGGTACGATCGATAGTGATGCTGTGTGGTGGGATGGATGAGTTGTGTCTCCAACCTGTGGAATATAAAGAGCGAACCGGGCTACAGTCATATACTGTACCGGCCTACCTTCAGAGCCTGCACCGGCCTACCTTCAGAGCCTGTAGGGTGTGTTTCCTTTGAGTCACTGCAAGAAACACAAACCCACGGATTCACTGCCCCACATCTGCTTCTCTGAGTCACTGCAAAAACACATCTCGCGGATCGACTGGCCCACCACAACGCCCTACATTCATGTCTATTTATATCCCGCACATTGCATAATCGAACCCACACAAAATTTCCACAATGGCCGCCGCCGACGACCTAGGCCCAGCTTTCTACACTGAACTTTCCCCAGAGTTTGCTGACCATTTTCCAATCCGACCGAAGAGCCATTTCGGGGCACATAACTTGCTCCGACCTTATGATCGAAGGAAGACGGTGCATTGGCCTAGATGCAGGCATGGTGAGTGGTGCGTTGTGCAGGTTGAAGATTCGCCTGAAGACGGCGGACGACGCTTCTGGCGATGCCCTAGGGGATATGTAAAGTCCTTACCCTACATTCTTCCTCAGCATGCAATCTGATTGTTTATCCTAATCGTTGTCCTCAACGCGCAGAGCTCGGATGCTACCGAAGGCTGTTGATTCACGCAATGGGTGGATCCCCCACCCATTCAACCGTACGAACACTACATCGAATACCTGCACCTCGTCATCGACGACTTACGTCGTGAGCTCGAGGAAGCAAAACTCCCTGCAGAAGAAACAGATGAAGACTCTGAAGACGGCAATGCAGCACGCTCTGCGCAGAATGTTTGTTACGACCCTAACTGTCGGTGCTCATGCCACATAAACACTAGCCAACCACCACCTCCTCCCCCTCCTTCCGAGCCGAGGCCTAGGTACTACTTTCCATCGCAGCACTCAGGTGGATCTCTCTTCTCGTTCGAGCAGTAGAACTAAACACTTAACGCAAGCGAGAATTTCTATTCCCTAAGGCATGTTAGGATTAGCCATGGCGCATGTTTATATGAAGTACATGTGCCTCACATGCCATTGCAAGTTTGAACTATGTATCCTATTAGTACTGTGCCAATATTTTGTAATGTCGTATTATTGAGTAGTACGAGTGATAACGGTGGTAACTTAGTACGAGTGATAACGGTGGCAACAAACAAAGTCGAAACGTAGTACGAGTGAAAACGGTGGTAACATACAAAGTTGAAACGTAGTACGAGAGATACGGTGGTAACAAACAAAGTCGAAACACGGTACAAACTCAACGACGGCCACGCTTGCCACGCAGCAGCTGGTCAGAAGGAAACGTGAACGGATCACGATGCCCATGCCTGTCGCGAGGCCCAAGATCTGCAGGTGTGGCCGGCGTAGGGTCCTCCTGTGTGGCCGGCGTAGGGTCCTCCTGTGTGGGCTGTGTCGGAAAAGGGGCACCAGCCATCTGCGATGGTCCTATTTCGTCCGGCCCTGCAGACCACCACCAGTCGTCTTGGTAAAAGCTGTCGGTACTCCCAGAGGCTGCTGCAACAAAGTCAGGCACTGCTGGCAAAACACCTGCAAAATATTTTAAAGTTAAAATTGTAGTTGTTACGTAGAGAAGAAAATGGTAGTAGTAACAGGGATAGTGGAATGTACCGTGTGTCATGGGTGCCGACTCGGGCCAGGAAGACTGGGTCCGTACTCCAGAGGGCCCAGCTGTCGTGTCTGCCGCCCTACTGGTCGAAGGAGGCGTGACCCGGAGTGGAGGAATGGGTGCGTCTCTGGTCGCCCTACACGAAGCACGTCGTACGCCATCCATGCATTTCTTCGCTAGGCGACGGAGACCACCCACCAAGTCACTCCTAGCAACACGAGGTGGATCCGCCTGAATACGGTCCGCGAAGTCGTACAACTCCTCGCCAACGTCGTGGCAAATATCCGTCTGAAAAATTAGTTCACGTTACTTACAGTAATGACGAGTACGAAGAATGCAATGGGACATGTACCTGAACTTACCAGGGCATGGAACGCGGCGACTGGCTCGGGGGCGAAGGTGTCCTCGATCGTCGGCTGACGTGCCGCAGGGGTGTCCGGCACCGGAAACACCCTCCAACGTGTGGCCCCATGGAACCAACGCAGGTAGGCCGCGTAGGTCTCCTGGTCGTAAGGTGGCAAAGGGTCGTGAAGGTCATGCCCCGCATCATCCCACTCCGCGGCCCAGGTCTCCATCTTTGTAGCCCAAATGCCCTCGTACGCTACTCCTTGGCCCTTTCTCGTCATCCTGCCAAAGTGCAAACATATAAACATCAACATTGCATAAAAGATGTAAAACAACATAAACCCTATCGTTCTCCTGCAACCTTTTCACGGCTGCCAATATACCCGCGTGACGGTCGTGGAGGACGCAAACATTTTGCCTTTCAAGAACAACTGCCCGCTTCACCAAGCTAAGAAACCACAACCAGCTGTCCGTGCTCTCCGATTCCACAAATGCAAAGGCAATGGGAACAACCTTGCCGTCCGCGTCAGTCCCTATGCATGTGAGAAGCTGCCCTTTGTACTGTTCGGTCAAGAAAGTGCCATCCACGCAAAGCACGGGACGACAATGCTTGAAAGCTTCAATCATGTACCCGAATGACCAAAAGGCGCGGCGAAGAATGCGATCACCATTCCTGTTTATGTAGTCATCGATATCAATAATAGTTCCAGGGTTTCTACTTTGCAACAATGCTAATAGAGATGGCAAATGGTGGTAAGCGTCCTTATACGTGCCGAATCTCCACTCCAACGCCTTCTGCTTGGCTCTCCATGTCATGTCATATGATATCTCATAAGCATATCTATTCTCTATAGCAAGCATGATTTGGAACGGAGACATAGATGACTTCTTCACGATCTCTGGATACATCTCATTTGCCACAAACTCGGCAGTCATGTTCTTGTGCTTCGGTACAGTACCTTGCAACTTGCAACAGTGCGGGACAACGATGGACACTACAAAGTTGCTCTCCGCCTTCGGTAAATAACCGTGCACCCGCCAAGGGCATCCTTCGCACATACACTTGACATCATATGTAGTAGGGTTTGAAATGACCACTTTGAATGGTCTCTTCTCTGAGAAAGCCCACTTCTTGACTGCATGCTGAAGATGAGACTTGTCATGAAACATTTGGCCTTTCATGATCTCAAGCTTACCATACTCCCAGTTCGAATTGTGTCCATCATTAACCGTCAGTCCATCCAAGTCAAAGTTGGTCCACTCATCAGGGACACTTGTTTCATCCTCAAAATTTCTCCCATCTCTTTCATCTACAAAGGTCCGATACTCATCATCATCACACTTCATTTCATCAACAATTTCCTCATCCACCTCGCCCTGATCAGCATCCACCGGCACCCCTATTTTGTCGTCCTCATCATTTATATGTGTCTGCTCAAAAACAGGCTGCATGACAACATTCTCCACCACCGCCTGACCCACATCACTCTCATCAACCGCCTCCGCCCTACTGCTCTCACTATGCTCGTTATTTACCATCTCCGCTTCAACAAGAACCACCAGGGGAAATTTGAACGGACCATTCAACGCCATGTCCACAAATGCCCTCCAACATTTTGAGTTCCTAAGCACATATAGTTCCCACTTCCAACCATGCTCACACTGCCTAGGAACCACCCCACTCACTTTCAGCCTAAAATACGACGGGTTCACCTGCAGCATACTATGCAACCACCCTACCACTTCCTCCCGTCGCATCTGTATTGGGTTTGTCAAGGTTGTGTCAACAAATACATAGTTGCTCAAGTCTACCCCAGAATCACACAACGTGGCGTAACCATTCCCATGATGAACTCTGATATTCACTACTTCCGAATTCATACCTGATGCAAATCGCTACTTAACGTTAGCTACTCGCCAAATAATACATTTACCAACTTACCAGAAAAAACCCTATTTCAATTACTAATACCTAAATCAATTTTTAAATATAAATCAATTTATAAAATCTAAATCAATTTGTAAATCCTAAATCAATTCCTACAGTTTTCTAATTCCTAAATCAATTTATAAAATCTAAATCAATTTCTAAATCCTAAATCAATTCCTACAATTTCCTAAATCCTAAAACAATTCCTACAGTTTTCTAAATCCTAAATCAATTTATGAAATCTAAATCAATTTCTAAATCCTAAAAAATTTCCTACAGTTTTCTATATCCTAAATCAATTTCTAAATCTTAAAATTAAAGTAAATCAATTTCTAAATCTTAAAATTAAAAAAAAAGAAAAACTCACCGGCGGTCGGCCGCTGGAACGCCGATGGGCGTTGCAGTCGGCCCCTGAGGGCCCGACAAGCCGGCGCCTGGGCGCGCCGAGGCCGCCGCTGCCGCCGCCTGNCGGCTCGCCCACACGCCGCCCGACGACCGCCGCCGCCTAGCCCGCCCGACCTCGCTCCGGCCCCGGCCGCCTGCGGCTATTTTCACTCGCGCTGCGAAAGAGGATCCGAGCACAGTAACTCCAGGAAGACGATGACCGTGGGGGTAAAGGCGGCTATCGGCTATGGAGTAGCCGATAGGGGTAGTCGGCTACTCAGGAGCCGACTAGTCCCGCCGACAGCCTACGTGTCCGCCCACGTGGACCGGCCAATTCACGTGGGGCAGCCTGTCGGCTACTCAACAGCCGATAAGCCTATCGGTCTCTGGATAGCCGATAGGTGACCAGTCGGCCTCTGAGAAGCCGACTGGCTACCAAACTTGCAATTTCTCCATTTTGACCTCTACGGCTGCTATTCTCTTTTTAAATAATACCAAATTAAAAAAAATTCCTTATTTCTGCCATCAATTGTGGATTAGAAAAATATGAACTAAATGTATATATGGATGGTGTGTCTTGTCATGTAGACCATATATTATTATTCGAAGGAAGCAATGAGAACACATATTTCGATGTAGCTCAGACTCTAAACTTCCTTCTGAATTATCCACATATGCCATTATCATAACTGTCATTCAAAAATAATCCCAAAGTACACCAATATGTAATTCTAAATTACCTATTTTTACAATTGTTAATATGCAAAACAATAACTTATTATAAGTATATATGCATTGTACATGTCATGTAAACCATATATACATGCATAAAGAAAACAATGAGAATACCAATTTCTGTTTTAATCACAGTTTCTACCAAGGGCTCGATTAAACACATAAAAGTCTAATGCAAAGCGGAAAAAGATATTTAACAAATAAGGAATAGCGCAAGGTAAATAGTTTTGATTATTGATTAGGCGCCTATATTTTTTTATAAACTTTTAATACATGTCTAAAAAAATTATTGGCCCATAGAAAAGCACGAGTTGATAGGCTTGTATTGGTAACTCTCGTAAAATCACTAATTGCACAAGTGCACGAGTCGACGAACATATTGCCAACAATGTTTGCCACTGCAGTACTTTAAAATGAGGATGACGCAGCAGCAGGCCGGCATTCAGGCAGGCAAACGCCCCCAATCTAAACCGAAATTTCAGCCTACGGGCCTGTTTAAATTCGGTGAAAAACTTTAGGAAATTTACAGTAGCAATTTTAAACCGAAGATTAGGAGAACTAAACATGATCTAAATATAAAACTAATTACATGGATGGACGGGAAATCGCGAGACGAATCTATTAAGCCTAATTAATACATCATTAGAGATTGTTTACTGTAGCACGATATTGTCTAATCATGGCCTAATTAGGCTTAATAGATTCGTCTCACAATTTCACTCGAGGGTTATGAAATGAGTTTTGTCAGTTATCCACATTTAATACTCCTAATTAATATTCAAACATTTAAATTTACGGTAGCGATGAAAAAAGTTGACGGACTAAACTGGGTCACATATTTCAGAGCCAGTGACAACACCCAACTGGAAGCATCTTTAGCCGCAATAGTACCGCATCTCGCGGAAGCCGGGGACAAAGATGCTGTGCTAGGAACCCTGGACGTTACTACGTTAGCTTCCTCAGGATTCCTTTGAAAACAAGACCTCCCTTTTCTCTCAAAAAACAAAAACAAAAACAAGAGCTTGCTCGAGACAAATTAAGGGCCTGTTTAGATGGTTGGTAAAAGTTTGCGAAATTTACTATAGCAATTTTAAACCAAAAATTAAAAGGACTAAACATGATCTAATTATAAAACTAATTACATGGATGGATGAGAAATCGCGAGACGAATCAATTAAGCCTAATTAATATATCATTAGAGAATATTTACTGTAGTAATTAGGCTCATTATTAATTAGGCTTAATAGATTCGTCTCGCGAAATTACCCAGATGTTATGGAATGGGTTTTATCATTAATCCACGTTTAATACTCTTAATTAGTGTCCTAATATTTGATGTGACGGATGAATAGCGAAAAGTTTGAAAAGTTCGTGCAACGCCCTAAATACCACCTGTCCCAGTCGTTCCTGTCTTGTGCTCGGCAATCACAAGCCACAGCTCACAAGTCGCAACAGGATTATTAGCTTATCATGGCCCTGTTTAGTTCTCACCTTAAACTTCACTATTCATCAAATTTCACTATTCATCAAAGGGAATCTTACATGCATGGAGTATTAAACGTGTGTTAATGATAAAACCCATTCCATAACCCCCGGTAACTTTGCGAGACGAATCTAATGAGCCTAATTTGGTCATGATTAGACAACGTCGTGGCTACAGTAAACAATCTCTAATGACGGATTAATTAGGCTTAATAGATTCGTCTCGCGATTTCCCGTCCATCCGTGTATTTAGTTTTATAATTAGATCATGTTTAGTCCTCCTAATCTTCGATTTAGTTTTGCTACAGTAAATTTCACAAACTTTCTCACCGAACTAAACAGGCCAACTCTAGCTGCTACCCCTGACGCTCGGAAAGTACAAAGCAGGTAGACGACAAACCGGGCAACACCAAGGATGCGCCCGGCGAGCCACCAGGCATCAGCAGCATCTGTATATATGCAAGGCTTCACTCTGATCGATCCTGGTCAATGCAACAAGCTACAGAGTTATCTGCATCCTGATTTGATTCCTGAACAAGATGATGAGTCAGCTGGCGGAGTCGTCGGTGCCGCCACTCCCGGCGATCCTCATCACCGCCGCGGCCTTGGCGATCGGTGCCTTCACGGTGTACTTCTATGGGCCGTCATGGCGCGTGCGGCGGGTCCCCGGACCGATCGCCCTCCCCCTCATCGGCCACCTGCCGCTGTTCGCCAAGCACGGCCCCGCTGTGTTCGGCGTGCTTGCAAAGAAGTACGGGCCCATCTATCGGTGAGTGAGTGTCCCCCATCCCCAACTCTCTCAACCGTATAGAGATGTATTGTTTGGGGTTTTCAGTAATTTTACTGCTGCAGGTTTCACATGGGGAGGCAGCCACTTGTCATGGTGGCAAGCCCGGAGCTGTGTAGGGAGGTGGGCATCAAGAAATTCAAGAGCATCCCAAACAGAAGCATGCCTACCCCGATTAGGAGCTCGCCTGTTCACCACAAAGGCCTTTTCTTCACGAGGTTAGTCACGCGGACAACGACATTATTGTTTCAAGTCACAGTGTTTTAGAACATCAGAATGACTGAATTGAAACAATAATATTCAGAGTCCGGAAGTCTAAATGTTTTGAGTTTGTCTGAACTGAACATTATATTTCTCACGCGCAGGGACTCGAGATGGCAATCCATGCGGAACGTCCTCGTCTCCATCTATCAGCCATCGCATTTGGCGAGCCTCATCCCTGTCATCCAACCATACGTGGAACGGGCCGTGCACCTCCTCCACCATGGCCAGGACATCACTTTCTCTGACCTCACCTTGAAGCTCTTCAGCGACACCATCGGCCAGGTCGCCTTCGGCGTCGACTTCGGCCTCACCAAAGGCTCGACGACCGCCGCCGCCGCTACGCCGTCGCAGCGCAGCGCTGACGGCACCGAGAGCGCCAACAACGCGGCCACAGACTTCATCCGGAAGCACTTCTACGCCACGACGTCTCTCAAGATGGACCTGTCGGGCTCGCTCTCCATCGTGCTCGGCCAGTTCGTCCCGTTCCTCCAGGAGCCCGTGCGGCAGCTGCTGATGCGCGTGCCGGGCACGGCCGACCGGCGGATGGAAGAGACCAACATGGCCATGAGTGGCCTCCTGGACGATATCGTGGCAGAGCGGGCGGCGCAGGAGGACAGGGGGGAGAAGAACTTCCTGTCCGTGCTGCTCAACGCCAGGGAGAGCACGGAAGCCATGAAGAACCTCTTCACGCCGGACTACGTCAGCGCGCTCACGTACGAGCACCTACTCGCCGGATCGGTGACCATGTCGTTCACGCTGTCGAGCCTGGTGTACCTGGTGGCGATGCACCCGGAGGTGGAGGAGAAGCTGCTCCGAGAGATCGACGATTTTGGGCCTAACGACGTGGTGCCCACCGCTGACCAGCTTCAGACCAAGTTCCCTTACGTGGAACAGGTTAGTCTCTGCCTTTTTTAGAACCATAATAAAAAGAAAAATCCAAAAAAATAGATAATATATAGTACGAGTCTTTGGTTGATTATTAATAGGTTATCTTATAATAGGTTTTGAAGGAAGCGATGAGATTCTACACTGTGTCCCCTCTTATTGCCCGAGAAGCATCCGAAGATGTCGAGATCGGGGGTTATCTCCTGCCCAAGGTACGGTGTACATACATATAAAAAAATACGTACTCGATAAAGTTCTAAAGACATTTCAATTGTACTTCCTCTGTTTCAAACTGTAGTTCATTGTTGACTTTTAGAATGCAATTTTGATCATTCATTTTATTCCAAAAATTAATGCAAATAAATAGAAATATGAGTTTGTCTTGGACAATAAAAGTAATAATGAAATAAATTATACTAATATAATTTTTTGAATAGGATGAATGATCATATGTGCATTACAAAAGTCGAAAGTAAAATATAATTTGAAATGGAGGGAGTGGGCAGAATCCAATTATACCACGAAAAGATAATAGAGCCTAATTTCTCCGATCTTTTCATTCTGAATTAGTAGTTGCTGACAAACATATATATCTTTTTGGTGGCACACAGGGCACATGGGTGTGGCTGGCGCCGGGCGTGCTAGCTAAAGATCCGAAGCAGTTCCCGGACCCGGACGTGTTCCGACCTGAGCGGTTCGACCCGGAGAACGAAGAATGCAAGAACAGGCACCCCTATGCGTTCATCCCCTTCGGCATCGGCCCCCGGGCGTGCATCGGCCAGAAGTTCTCCATGCAGCAGTTGAAGCTCGTCGTCGTTCAGCTCTACCGCCGATACGTCTTCAGGCACTCGCCCAGGATGGAGTCCCCCCTGCAATTCCAGTTCTCCATTGTGGTCAACTTCAAACACGGTGTCAAGCTTCAAGTCATCGACAGGAAGACCTTGTGCAAGCATTAGCTGCTCGATCTGCTGGACATGCGTTGAATGTTGATAAAAGACGAAGTCCAAGGTCACTGTATAATTAAGAGGGGCCCTGGTCTCTACACTCCCCTACATTATCCACGTACGGCTCATTAGACCACCCGCCCGAGAAGTTAGCGGAGGTAAATGTGCTATTGGGCCAGGCCACCATTGGAAACATATTTTTGTTAGATAGACTAGAATTGTGGCTATAGTTTGTTGTTCATATTATGTTTCCATGAGAGCTCGAGCTCTGACCCCATGAGAGTTTGAATAGGAATCATGTTAGCAAACTTGGACGTGTTTCCGTCGGGGTCGGCCGACCCGATGATTTCCAGCGAACCTCTTGTACGTACAAGTTTTCACCGTTATGGACCCCGGCAAAAATGTGGCAGAACCGCCCAAATTAAACCGGCTTAAGTGCATTGACACTCATTTTAATTAAATAACCATGTCTGCATACACTTAAAACGGTGTAATCTGTCGGTCTGTCGGGTAAAATCCCGATTCAACCACAATTGGAACATGGATCGAAACAAACACCAGAAGTCTCACTCAGCGGTGAACGCAGATAGTACAAGTACGACATAGATTCAAAACTTTACAGAATAAGTCTTTTACAAACCTAGTTCAAATACATAATACATAGTGGTTTGAAATACAAAGATGGTGACTACACGTAGAGCTTCGTGACTTCCCAACCTTTAACATTACATCCATTATAATTAGCTCAGCAAGGATAGCGACATCCTGACCTGAAAAAGGTTAAGCAACAGACCCTGAGTAACTAATACTCAGCAAGACTTACCCGACTAGTGGTATATACTTAGCCGACTCCTAGTATGAGAGGCTTTTGGCTTGTAGGTTTGTTTTGCCAAAAAGCTACTAAAAGTTATCCTTACTTTCAATATTTTAGCATCATGATTATATGGTATAAACTAGTTCTAAATTTGCAGCTATCCAAATATCAAGCAAACTCCAATATATCTTTATTCAAGCAACATTTCTTATCACCATTCTCTTTCATTATGTCACACTGTGACAGAGGAATCAAGGTTCTCTTATCCGAGAGTGGCGGCGAATCGATTCAATTTTAAACCTTGCAAGGTAGACCTAATCACATGACATGTACGCGCCCCGTCAGGCCGTACATGGCAACCGTTCTCCATATGCACCCCGCATAGGTTGAACTGCAGGCCCGGGAACGCTAATCCCCACCGATACCAATGACGGGTCAGCCATGGGTTACCGACTAGCATCACTGGAGAAGTCAGTATCAGTTCACTCTACCAGTTTGCATATAGGTACGTAGGTTTACCGGGTTCCACTACCTCGTACTACCGGCATGTGATTAGTACTGTTCAACCCTGAACCCTGGGCCCCACGAACGACTTTCACTTTTAATAATAAACCATCAATCCCATATTTATCTTTAAAAGCGAAACCCTATGTCTTGCGAGTGACAGTAATCACTCGACTTCTACCGGACTTATTAAGCATAGCAACTAACGATGCAACAACTAGTATTTGACCAAGGTACCTAAGGAATTATGCATCTATGGTTTCATACAATTCCTAGAAACGTAAATACACAAAGGTACTTAAACATTGTATAGTTTAAAATAGGGGTTATGCTCCGGGGCTTGCCTGCTTGCTCAGGGATTAGTTCTTCCGGACCTTGGGCCGGGTCTTGTTGGCAATTCTTCCGGCCTGCGTCCGAATACATCTTACGAACTTGTAGTTAACGTCGAATGAACGGTGTCTACATGACATGCATATATATAAGAGCACTAAAATGACACGACACATGCAATGCTCAAGTTTATGAATGCAGCAACTTAAACATATATGACCGAGTATTTGTTTACAGATTAAACACAAGATTAAACTTCATGAAAGTACGAGTGATGTGTGTTGGTGTGTTTTCAGATTATCATATTCGAAATATTTCTTTTATTATCTCCCACAAAGTAAAAGAATGTGAGATGTGTACTTAAGAGTTTAGCAACACATGCGCACATGCAGTAAAAAATATACCCCTTACTAGTGGTGTTGGTAACATTTTAATTTCAATATATTCAGAGCCTCCGCTAGATGTAAACTATGATGTTTAGCATAATGAAAGCAACATAATCCATTTATGTACCTATGATAATTTATACTACCTATCTATACAAGGTGTACAAACAAATTATATTAGAGTTAAAGTGGTAATTATATTTATACTAACATTTTCATGGATAGGAAAATAAATCATATGCCTAACAAAACTCCACTCAACATTTTTAATTACCTTTTTATGATTTCTTATGCACTAACAAGTTAATAGGCATTACCTTGACATGAACCGCCCAAATTAAACCGGCTTAAGTGCATTGACAAGCCGGTTTAATTTGGGCGGTTCTGCCACAGCTGGTATCAGAGCCAAAATACACCAGGGATGGTATGAGTATGATTACTTTACTTATTCAAAACTAAAAATGAGTTTCTACAAACCTTGTTTTAATACGTGATAGGGTTACGTGGTGAGAAACGGGTCTATGGGTATGTCTATAGTCAGGTGGCAATGTGTATGTTTGAACTAACTTCTAGCACATTTACTTTTTGTTAAAACTTATTTTCTGCACAACTGCAACCTTTTTAGCAATATAGTAAGTAGGTGTGAATATGTGGAAAACTGCATATGCGTTACTCATGTGGCGTAGACACATGGGGGGCCGTTCGTGCGTGCTAGCTCAAAGGGTCCAGTGGTGGACATATCTCATGATTTTCTGTAGGTGCACTAACCACGATTTCGTAGATGGAAATCGAATAGAAATCGATTAGCTATTATAGGAAGGGACGTATATGTATGCCATCCTAAAAGTCCGTGTCCTTGTCATTCAATGGCAAGCTTTTCTTTTGTAAGGACGAATAGGACGAGCATGCATCATATCATAAACTTGTTGCGTATTGTTGTGTAGAATTAGATTGCTTGTAATTTTTGTGCCTCCCATAAATTGTTATAAGATTAAAAACTATACAGGTTGATAGTAGAAATAATGCTTAATCACCCAACCTAGAATAAATATATAAAGCTAGACACCCATGTTACATGGAAATAACTTCTGCCTTCTTAGATGTGATTATAAAGATAAAGGTAAAAGAAAAAAAAGGGGGGTGGGGCCAAGTAGACAACTTACCGATCAATTACTAGTATTACCAATACAAGGAAAAAAAGACAAAGGATTCTCTTTCAAATCTGGTCAAAACTTTCCCTCGTTTTTCCCAATGCAACCCGTATCAATGGCGTAACTCTGGAACACGCCACCTCTACCATAGCCTGCACAATGCTGCACCCCTACCCTACCCTGTTCCATTGCCCTACCACCTTTCTCAGCTTTTCGCCCTACCGCACTCGCCACTACGCCTACCGTCACATCGCCAAGCATCTAGCTGCCGGCCACTACCTTGCCACGCGCAGCCACGCCTTCAATCCTTTCCCTGGCCCTACCGTGTCATTCAAGCTGTCACGCACGCCGCCCCACCAGCGCACCATCACCGGCCACCATAAAGAGGCAACCATGGCAAGGAGGCCTCAACGCCAAAGCCTGCTTTCTTCACTTTCAAGCCACCCAAATCCACTGCTCAAGTTCCCTTGGCCGTTTCTTCCACCAAGCCTCGCCGCTTGCACTCCTCCGGTGAACTCCGTCCACGTCGTCTCCACCTCCGTCATTGCAAGAAGAAGCTATGACCACTTGGCCGTTACTAGCCATCCAACCACGCCGAGTCGTCCTCTTGAAGCTCCTCCACCACTTGCCACCACCAATCTGACCAGAGCAGAAGTCCAAACAAAGACCTCAAGAACAAGCCTCACAAGCCAATCCAGACTACAGATCTGCCTACGTCCATGGCTCGAATCCTTGATGTGTGTGATCTAGATTGTTGGATTGAGATGGTGATGTACACCTGTATTGTGCTCAATCTCTTGATAGTCTTAGCCTTTTACATTGATGTAACCCGCCCGCTCCCACATGAGCGACGTTGATTCCTCCAAGGAATCAATGGATGTACTAGCCTGTTAAGAGCCAGTATGTATCTTCGTACGAGTCCTTGAGCATACTAGTATGTATATGTTTTTCCAAACTCGAGTCTGGGAATCATGTCAACCAATCTTGGTGTTCCTCTGTGGCCATCATTGCCTCTGAATATGTTGCCCGAACTCCAGAGTGTAACCTTGCTCTTTGATTTCTTTCTTCATTGTCACTCTTTAGCGCTCCTTTTTGTTACTTCTTTATATTCCTTAGATATATCACTTCTTGTTAGACTATCCATCACCTGCTTAACTATTAATCTCTGGGCTGCTACACAGAATCTCTACTTTATGGTTAAGCCTTGTCACATGTTCTGAGATGCCACGACGGAACCAAGGTTCTCGTGTATCTAATATCGTTTTATGTAGGCGGGCTTGTACTTGGATGGCCATCTGGTACCATGACAACCAGTACATCCCTATTTGCATTAAACGATAAGGATTACACGATTGTGCCATTTGGAGCGCGCAGGTATTTCTGATTTTTGGATGCGGCTTATTGCAATGATTTTTGTACATTCTTCCACACTTTCTGGTCTTCTCCCATAAATCACTCCAAGGCTTCCTAATATAACAAATTTTTTTCTTTCCCCAACAACTCTAACATATCTCTCCATTGGAATCTCGGGACGAGATTCTTTTTAGGGGGAAGGACAGTAACACTCTGTTTTTCAAAAAAGGAAAAAATCAAGGAGCGCCGCCACGGCACCGCATCGCCATGCCGCGACCAGGTTCACCGGCCTTGGCGTCCACGCGCCCAGCCAGCCGCGCTGCCGTCTGCTACCTCTCCACCTCGCCACGCGCCAAGCTCGCGCGGGCGCCATTAACCCCGGCACCCTTTTCCCCATCCCCGCCGTACCCCGCGGCCACGCCGACGCCCATACCACCGTGCCACACGCCGCCACTCGAGCCGCCGCCCCTCACCCGGCCTTATCCATCCATGGCCAGGACCATTTCACCGGCGCTCTCACCTCTCGCGTTCATCCCCTTCCTCTCCCCCCTGGCGCCGCCGCCTTCACTCATCGCCGGCCGATC
>CM014274.1:22938787-22951407 GCA_004135705.1 Alloteropsis semialata | reverse complement strand
AGCGAGCCGAGCCGGCCAGTGGGCCGGGCCACGCGCGCGAGTGGGCGAGCTGGCCGGCACTGTGCTGGGCCGGGCCGAGTTCAGAGCCGGCCCAAGAGTTGTTTATTCTTTTTTATTTAATCAGCGAATTCAGTTTGGTAAAATTCATATAAAATCACAAAAAATGGGAAAAATACACACTAAATTTTGTTAAATTCCTCATGCAGAGTTCTATCCAAGAAAAATATATAATCATGTATAAACTAAGTTTACATACACATTTTAATTCATGCCAAAATAAGGCTATTAACTTTGGTTAATACATAAGAAATTATAGAAAGATAATAAAATGTCAAGATTTAATTTATGTAGACATATGATTCATTTCCTAACCATGAAAATGCTAGTATAATATAATTGCCACTTTAACCCTAAAATAATTAAATGGTGCACCTTGTATAGCTAGGTAAAATAAGTTATCACATAAGTATATAAATAAAGATATGTTGCTTTTATAATGCTAAACATCATAGTTCATATATAGTAGAGGCTCTGAATATATTGAAGTTAAAATGATCAACACCACTAATAAGGGGTATATTTATATTGCATGTGTGCATGAATTACTAAACTCTTAAGTGCACGTGTAATATTCTGGGGGAGTTAAGGAAAGAAATGAATAAATAAACATAAAAACCATTTGATCATCATCTCATGCATTGCACCATTTCATTCGTATAGACACCACCGAGGCTGTGTACGAGCTAGTAGCTGAGTCTTAGAAGCAGCAGGAGCCTGTCGAGCAACAACAAGACTCGGCTCCAGGTCCGGAGGAACTAATCTCTGAGCAAGGCAAGCCCCGAAGCATAACCCCTACTTTTAAAACTATGCAATATTTACTTAAGTATTTATGTGCATTTACGTTTCTAGGAATTGTATGAAACCATAGGTGCATAATTCCTTAGGTACCTGGTCAAATACTAGTTGTTGCATCGTTAGTTGCTATGCTTAAATAAGTCCGGTAGAAGTCGAGTGATTACCGTCACTCGCGAGACATAGGGTTTCATTTTTAAAGATAATTATGGGAGTTGATGGTTCATTACTAAAAGTGGAAGTCGTTCGTGGGGCCCAGGGTATCAGGGTTGAACAGTACTAATCACATGCCGGTAGTACGAGGTAGTGGAACCCGGTAAACCTACGTACCTATATGCAAACTGGTAGAGTGAACTGATACTGACTTCTTCAGTGGTGCTAGTCAGTAACCCATGGCTGACCCGTCGTTGGTATTGGTGGGGATTAGCGGTCCCGGGCTGCAGGGCAGTTCAACCTATGCGGAGTGCAAATGGGGAACGGTTGCCATGTACGGCCCGACGGGGCATGTACGTGTCGTGTGATTAGGTCTACCTTGCAAGGTTTAAAATCGGATCGATTCGCCGTCACTCTCGGATAAGAGAACCTTGATCTCTCTGTCACAGTGCGACATAATGGAAGTAAATGGTAATATAAAATGGTTGATTGAATGAAGATTTGGTAAATGGTTGCTTGCTAGTGAATTACTATTAAACTTAATAATATGATAGTTGGCAAACCTAGAAATTAGTGCTATCACACTAATCTTGATGCTAAAACATTGAAATAGGATCAACTCTTAGTACCTTTTCGGCAAAATAAACCTACAGCCAAAAGCCTTGCATACTAGGAGTTGGCTAAGTATATACCAATAATCGGGTAAGTCTTGCTGAGTATTAGTTGCTCAGGGTTTGTTGCTTAACCTTTTTCAGGTCAGGATGTTGCTATCCTTGCTGAGCTAATTATAATGGATGTAATGCTAAAAGTTGGGAAGTCACGAAGCTCTACATGTAGTCACCATCATTGTATTTCAAACCACTATGTATTATGTATTTGAACTTGGCTTATAAAAGACTTATTCTGTACAGTTTTGAATCTATGTCATACTTGTACTATCTGCGCTCACCGCCGAGTGAGACTTTTGGTGTTTGTTTCGATCCATGTTCCAATTGTGGTTGAATCGGGATTTTACCCGACAGACCGACAGATTACACCGTTTTAAGTGCATGCAGACATGATTATTTAATTAAAATGAGTGTCAATGCACTTAAGCCGGTACCTATGATAATTTATACTACCTACCTATACAAGGTGTACAACCAAATTATTTTAGAGTTAAAGTGGTAATTATATTTATACTAACATTTTCATGGATAGGAAAATAAATTATATGCCTAACAAAACTCCACTCAACATTTTTATTACCTTTTTATGATTTCTTATGCACTAACAAGTTAGCAGGCATTACCTTGACATGAATTAAAGATGCATGTAAAAGGCGTGGAGGATGGGGTGGCCGGCAGTGAGGTGGAGAGAGAAAGGAAGCTGTGTGGGGTGGAGCGAGGTGATAGGGGAGGTGGGGGCTTTTATAGGCAGCGAGGAAAGGCGTCGCCATCGGGGTGGTTGGGCATTGGCCGGCCGGCAAGTGAAGGCGGTGAGTGATAAATTAGAGAGGTGGTTGAGATGTTGCCATCAGCATTTAAGCATGCATGTGCTCACGGGAGAGGGTAAGAGTGAATTGATGGAGAGGATAAGAGTGAATTGATGGCATTCATTGATGGAGATAAATAAGGGGGATGGAAGATGAAAGATGGGCCGGCATTGATGAGAGGATAAGGGCGAGTTAATGGCATTCAAGAGGCCGGCAATCATTGGAGCTGGTGCAAGCGCGACACATGGCCGGCGACGATCATTGGAGCTTGTGCAAGAGTGACACGTGGCTCAATTAATGCCGGGTTGGGCAGCGGTGCCTTGAACGTGGTCTCCGGCAGCATGAATGGCAGCTTGGTGCGATTGTCGGCTTTTAGTTTGGTCATCCCATGCATGCAAGATCTATGTGCATTAAAAGCTAATCTTGCTTGATCAACGCCACCGAAAGCGACGTGAGCAAATGTTTTACTCCAAGTAATGTTGCAAATAGTTTCGTGAAAGCAACGTTTCGGTCATCGTAAACTAGTATCTCATCAATCATTGGAGCATACTGTTACTAGTCTACACTTAGTCATCATGCACTATTACTAGTCAATCCTTGGTCTTCTGTTAGTCTTGTTTTAGTCCTTCTTTAATCCTTGCCATGTGCTCCTTTCCAATCCACCGATAATAGGGTACGGCATGGAGGTGGAGAGATTTAGAAAACTAATGAGTGATTGGTGAAGGGAGGAATAGAAGATGGATATTAAGTGTGGCGTGACGGTGGTTGGACAATGGCCGGTGAGCAACGGCGCCATTGAAGATGAGCTGCCATCTCTACTCTGCTTTCTTTCTTCTCTAAATTTCCTTTGAACCGGTGAAATTGAGTCAAATTTAAGCCATATATCAAATGTAAACTTTCTTGTCTCCCATAACCAAAATTGTAGTTGGTTTATAGGGCTTCAAAACTTGTATAAACACTATGGTCCAAAGATCAACAAATCCAAAGATATGAAGCTCTGAACATGGGTAGTTCCAACTGGATCGAAGTGTTCATCAGAGTTCTAAACTTTATCGAGTTTGAGTATCCCTAGCTACTCATTAATTGGGTATTATTTCATGTAGCATTCGGGATGTTACAGTCCCACCCCCTTAAAAGAATCTTGTCCCGAGATTCCAATGAAGAGATATGTTAGAGTTGTTGAGAAAAAGGAAAATTTGTTACGTCGGGAAGCCTTGGAGAGATTTATGGAAGAAGACCAGACAGTGTGGAAGAAGGTACAAAAATCATTGCAATAAGCCGCATCCACACAAATCCGAAATACCTACGGGCTCCAAATGACACAATCGTGTAATCCTTATCGTTTAATGCAAGTAGGGATGTATTGGTTGTCATGGTACCAGATGACCTTCCAAGTACAAGCCCGCCTACATAAAAAGATAATAGATAAACGAGGACCTTGGTTCCGTCATGGCATCTCAGATTATGTGAAAAGGCTCCACCATAAAGTAGAGATTCTGTGTAGCAGCCCAGAGATTAACAGTTAAGCAGTTGATGGATAATCTAACAATAAGTGATGTACCTAAGGAATATAAAGGTGTAGCAAAAAGGAGCGCTAAAGATTGATAACGAAGAAAGGAATCAAAGAGCAAGATTAGACTCTGGAGTTAGGGTAACATATTCAGAGGCAATGATAGCCACAAAGGAACACCAAGATTGGTTGACATGATTCCCAGACTCGAGTTTGGAAAAACATATACATACTAGTATGCTCAAGGACTCGTACGAAGATACATACTGGCTCTTAACAGGCTAGTACATCCATTGATTCCTTGGAGGAATCAACGTCGCTCATGTGGGAGCGGGCGGGTTACATCAATATAGAAGACTAAGACTATCAAGAGATTGAGCACAATACAGGTGTACATCACCATCTCAATCCAACAACCTAGATCACACACATCAAGGATTCGAGCCATGGACGTAGGCAGATCTGTAGTCCGGATTGGCTTGTGAGGCTTGTTCTTGAGGTCTTTGCTTGGACTTCTGCTCTGGTTAGATTGGTATGGCAAGTGGTGGAGGAGCTTCAAGAGGACGACTCGATGTGGTCGGATGGCTCGTAACGGCGAAGTGGTCACAGCTTCTTCTTGCAACGCCGGAGGTGAAGACGACGGGGACGGAGTTTGCCGGAGGAGTGCGAGCGGCGTGGCTTGATGGAAGAAATGGCCAAGGGAACTCGAGCGGTGGATTTGGGCGGCTTGAAAGTGGAGGAAGCAGGCTTTGGCGTTGAGGCCTCCTTGCCATGGTTGCCTCTTTATGTTGGTCGGTGATGGTGCGCCGGTGGGGCGGCGTGCGTGACAGCTTGAACAAGACGGTAGGGTCCGGGGAAAGGATTGAAGGCGTGGCTGCGCGTGGCAAGGTAGTGGCCGGTAGCTAGATGCTTGGCGACGTGACGGTAGGCGTAGTGGCGAGTGCGGTAGGGCGAAAAGCCGAGAAAGGTGGCAGGGCATTGGGCAGGGTAGGGGTGCATCTCAAGTCATCTTCAGACATGCTGCCAAGAGCAGCATTTATACCTCCCTGTCATTATATGTGTTATAATGGCATACAACTAAAACTCATACACAACCATCCAACAATACAGATCTCAAAAAGAACACATTGCCACTAAATGTAGATCAAAGGTTTGGATTTAGGCTGTTAGATTTATGCATTTCCTGCAGTGCTATATTTTCTTTGCATGCAGTGAGTTTTGGCATTTTGATCATTTGGAAAGCAATCCAGGTGTAGAACATGACAAAAAGACAAACAACACGATTTTTTACAAATAAAATCATCAAAACAACAAGCACTGTGGGCATGAATGCTGCCATAATGCTGCAAATTCTGTACTCAACACTGCACCTTATGGTCCTGGCCTTCCAAATTACAGTATGCATCTTCTAGATCGGTCATTAGTGATGCCAGTCATTCACTGAAACTAATTCTCTCGAAAGGTCTCTATATGCACGCAACTGGAAAACAGAGATTAGTAATCAATCAATTAACTTGCAAAATCAATGGAAACCACCGGATTTCAAACATCCATACCTGCAAATACACAATCAGATGTTCCTTGGTGTGCAGCCACAATTGAAGATGCATGGTCTCCATGCCATAGACAAACCTAATGTGAGTGCTCGCCGTTGCAGGTTCAAAATCGCCGCTCTATCGGTGTCGGAACTCCTGCGGTCAAAATGAATTAGTAATACCAGCATGGAAACACGACATATCAAAGATACGACTCTGGCAAACTATGGCTTCAGGTGTACAACATGAGAATCGAGTGACTATACAACAGGTAAAGAAAATAGAGACCTTTCAAAATCACAGTAAACCATTTTGCACAAATCAATAGAAATCGACTCCAAATCCATACAGATTGCCTCAAAGTTGAATGAGTGCAAGTGATTTTGCGGATGCTCATCTTGGGAACCTGCCTCCATTGGCCTGGATTGGGATGGCAAATTATTAAAATAATTTGAGAAATTCTGCAGATCATGCCTGCAGGCTGCAGTCCTTGTAGTTACATTGAATCAAATATAATTAAGACATTCCTGTAAACACATCACTGGTGACTAAAAATTGGGTCAGTGGAAACACATCACTGGTGAATAAAAATTGACTCTAGATGAAACGATTTTGGGAAACTGCTGTTCAATGCAATGGTAAGACACATAAATAAGACTGAACCTATTCTGTCTTGTTCAGTGTCTAAGCAAGCAACAGGAGACCATGCAGTACCTGGACATCCACAACTCGAGCAAATGAGGGAGGACAAAAATCAGAGAATCCCTGCGAGGTCACCAAGGAGAGCCACCATCTCCACAGCATCCATCCACCCATCTCAATCACCATCAGCAGTAGGGAGTGGCAGCTCGTGCAAAGGGGATCGAAGGTAGGGTTTGCAATCACCCCTAGGAAGATTTGTAACAACACAAATATATATATTCACTGCAGCAAGGAAAGAGAAATATATGGGGATCACTACTCACCTAAAGGTGACTGCGATTTTCAGCGTGCAGCAAGGTCCAGGTGCTGACCGACGGACAGCTCCGCAGCGCCCTGTGCTTCCAATTCTAGCCGCTACTCCCGAAGGAATAGGCTGCCTGTGAGCGCAAACGGCAGTGAATTCTCAGCATCCGTGACACCCATGGCCAGAATGCTAAGCAGCGATGAGCACCATGTGCATTTGTGCATCTTCAGGGGCATTCCATTGAACGACTTACCTGCACAAGCCATTATACAGGCTTCAACTTGCAAGCAGCTCCATTATTGCTGTAAACCTGTAAGTAAAATTCTGATTTACTTAGCATCTTACAATTTTTTGCGCAACAAAACTACTTCAGATGCGGATCTTGCCGCTTTTATGGGGAAAAGTAGCGCAGATGGGGAGGGAGGACTTCGAACCTTGCATCTCCTTGGCGACCTTGGCCTACATCTCGCGGAGCGCGGCGGCCTCCTCCTCCATCTCCTTCAGGCAGCGCTTCATCTCGTCGAGCTGGTGAAGGCTCCCATCGGCGTCGCAGCGGCGTTGGCGCACCAGCCGGCGGCCTCGATCTCCATGGGGAGGCATCGCCGCGCCTTTCCCCGCGGGCTGGATTGGGCAAGGCGGAGGGGAGAGGAGGCGGCCTGCGTGCGTGGGGTGAGGGGATCGCGCGAGCGGTGGGGCGTTGGAGGGGGCGAGGCGGAGGAGAAAGGAGGGGGGGCGCTGGATCGGGGTGGTGCTCGCGCGAGACAGCAGCACGGCGGCCTGGCGGAGGCGAAGCCGAGTCTGCGGGGGGCGGGGAAAGGGGGCAGGACGGTGGCCGGATCAGGGAGGGGTTCGCGAGCAGGACGGCGGGATTGCGCGTGATTTTTGGATTGGGAAGCCGCGAGGATCTCGCAGGCGATGGCGGGACGAAAAGGAGGGACGATCGCACCGACGGACGAAGGACGATGGAAAGGCCTACGACGACGGACGTGAAACTGAGACATTTGGTTTTTTTAGGTGTAAAAAAAATATGTAGATGTAGATGTAGATGTAGATATGTAGATGTAGATGTAGGGACTGTTTAATTGGGGTGAAATGGTGAAAAATGGTGAAAAGTTTATGCATTGGATCGCGTGCACAGAGAGAAGAAATGAACTGACACGGTTCTCGAGGTGAAAAGAGAATGGAAAATTGGATGAATTAAACAGGGCCGTAGATGTAGAAAAGAGAGGAGCTAGAAGTTCGGCCCGGCTTGGGCACGAGTTCGGCTAAAAAAAGTAGCCTGAAGCTGTCCACAAGACAAGACTGGGTACGAGTTTTTGGCCCGAAATTTCTTATGATTGTTTTCGGGCCGGCCAAGGCCGAAAAATGTTCTGTAATTTTCAGAGACAGGCCCACTGCCACAGCACACATAGAAGTTCGGTGGTGCTGCTTAAACTCTTGGGCCGCCTCTGGTAGAAAAAAGGGTAGACGAACCTACAAATTACTTATTTGTTAGCAGTGAGTGCATCATGGCTACAGCATAGCGCTGCCGGTGATGGCCAATGCTTTTCACGGGCTTGTAGCCCACAGTTGAGAAATATAACTGTATGCTAGTGCTACTCACTTTTTGGTTCGAGTGGGACTACTATCAACCACCAGTCCTCGAAAAAGAAAGAAAAAGGGAAACAATACCAATCCGTCAGTTGTGAGAAACATAATCTTTTATGCACAAGCGCAACATTTTTTCTGCTTTGTTATCACCAAGTCTCCACTGACAATATATAATGCGCAGATCCATCGTCATCGATGCCATGATCTAAGACTTGACTTCAGGAACGCCAATGAATGGCAGAGTCTGCCATATAGTAACATATTGGGACCGATGCAACTAATTTCCACTTGCGCATCATCTCCTCCATCTCTCGAAAGGATTACCTGCAAATCTGCAACTCTTTTCATCCATGCGTGAGAACGACTGGTTGCCGATCCGATTCTTGTATCTTTCACAAAATCTATCTAGGTGAGAGAAGGGCGTAACTTAGATAAGCTGCATCTGGGACAAAACAGAGAGAGTATCGAGAAGATGGAGATGGGCACGGTTCTGGGCGCTATGGAGGAGTACACCTTCACCTTCTTGGCCATGGCCGTGGGATTCCTTGTGGTGGTGTACTTGTACGAGCCGTACTGGAAGGTGCGGCACGTGCCGGGGCCCGTGCCGCTGCCGCTCATCGGCCACCTCCACCTGCTGGCGAGGCACGGCCCGGACGCCTTCCCTGCGCTGGCCAAGAAGCACGGCCCTGTCTTCAGGTGATCCTCCCCTCCTCTGCTGCTTGCATGTCGTCGTCGCTGAATTTCTGAATGAAGTTCAGAGTGCTGATTCTGTGGGATGCAGACGTGATGTGAAAGTCAAACTCCTCTTCCATCGAGATTCGAGATGATAGTTTTGAAAGATTTAGTAGGTCAGCAGCCGATTATGGTTTCGATTTGATCCGCCTGCAGGTTTCACGTGGGAAGGCAGCCATTGATCATCGTGGCCGATGCAGAGCTTTGCAAGGAGGTGGGCATCAAGAAGTTCAAGAGCATCCCCAATCGAAGCTTGCCTTCACCCATCGCTAATTCTCCCATCCATCTCAAAGGCCTCTTCTCCACAAGGTAGCAAGCTAGCTTCTTGCTGAAATCAGTTCCAGGGAAACACATCTCTAAGGTTCAAATCCAAGTCAGTCATATAGTGTTAGAAACAAATGCGTGCATTATGCATCAACGTCAGCGCATGTTTCCAGGGATTCGAGGTGGTCCGCGATGAGGAACATTATCGTGTCCATCTACCAGCCGTCGCACCTAGCGGGGCTGATCCCGGCCATGAAGTCGTGCATCCAGCGCGCGGCGACGAACCTCCACGACGGCGAGGAGGTCGTCTTCTCCGACTTGGCGCTGAGCCTCGCCACCGACGTCATCGGACAGGCGGCGTTCGGCGCGGACTTTGGCCTGTCCAGAAGGCCGCCGGCAACAGGCGACGGTACGGAGGGTGTCGACGACGGCGGAGACGCGGCGGCCAAGGCGTCGTCGGAGCTCATAAACATGCACATCCACTCGACCACGTCGCTCAAGATGGACCTGTCGGGGTCGCTCTCCACCATCGTCGGCATGTTCGTGCCGTTCCTGCAGAAGCCGTTGCGGCGGTTGCTCCTGAGGGTCCCAGGCTCCGCCGACCGGGAGATCACCCGCGTGAACGGCGAGCTCGCCAGGATGATGGACGGCATCATCGCGGCCCGCGTGGCGGCGAGGGAGCGCGCGCCGGCGTCGCAGCCGCACAAGGACTTCCTGTCGGTTGTGCACGCGGCGAGGGAGAACGACGCGTCCACGCGGGAGCTGCTCTCGCCGGACTACTTGTGCGCGCTGACATACGAGCACCTCCTTGCCGGGTCGGCGACGACGGCGTTCACGCTGTCCTCCGTGCTCTACCTCGTCGCCAAGCACCCAGAGGTGGAGGAGAAGTTGCTCAGGGAGATAGACGCGTTTGGCCCCCGCGACGGCGTTCCCACGGCAGACGATCTTCAGACCAAATTCCCCTACCTCGATCAGGCACGAACGCACACGCCATTGATTGCATAAAACTCTGATCATATATTGATGGAACCACAGATTTAACATTGACACACATGCATGACTTCAGGTGGTGAAGGAGTCGATGAGGTTCTTCATGGTGTCGCCATTGGTGGCGCGAGAGACCTCCGAGCGGGTGGAGATCGGTGGGTATGTCCTTCCAAAGGGTACATGGGTGTGGATGGCACCAGGGGTCCTCGCCAAGGACCCCATAAACTTCCCAGACCCAGAATTGTTTCGACCGGAGCGGTTCGACCCTGCCGGGAACGAGCAGAAAAGGCGGCACCCATACGCGTTCATCCCGTTCGGAATCGGCCCCAGGGTGTGCATCGGCCAGAAGTTCGCCATCCAAGAGATCAAGCTCGCCGTAATCCACCTCTATCAGCAATACGTGTTCCGGCACTCACCCAGCATGGAGTCCCCTCTGGAGTTTCAGTTTGGGATTGTTGTGAACTTCAAGCATGGTGTCAAGCTTCAGGTCATCAGGAGGCACAAGAATTACTAGATCAACTAGAGAGATCACCCGCGCATTTGCGCGGCTAGTATATAGAGTTCGAATATTTATATATGTCTTTTTGTATCCTTTTTGTTTTCCCTAAACTTATTTTTTTCTTGCCGGTGTCCTCTTGTTACACATTAAGCTAAATTATTGACAAAATAATTCAGGCACTGTCATTATATTTTTCTTTGTTTAGACTACTATTATCTTTGTTTCTCAATATCTTATAGGCATACTCTATAAGTACATCTTTGTTTATTTTTATTTTGACTAAATAACTTTCATTGGAGTTATTTTTAGTTAATGGTATAAATTGGCAGTTTTATCAGCTAAAAAGAATTTTATATTTATGTTTGTATAGTGACAATGATGGGATAATTAATAACTGGACTAATTTCATAGTAAAGAAAAAAGGTATATATTATTTAGATAAAGCATGAGTATTTTGGTTAACTTTTTTATGTAAGAAAATATTTTATTTTTTGTTTTAAATATTATTGAGGTATTGTAGGTTAATGACATTGTTGGATGATTTTCAAAAGGATAAAGATATAGGGATGTTTTAGGCTAAATTTTATGTAGTGACAATTCTGGATAATTTTTAAATAGTTACATGGGTATTTTATGCTATTTTTTTCATAATGGCAGTTGCAATTTTTTTTCCTCCGATTAATGTGAGAATTTCTATGTCTTAAGAGTGAACGTAACTTTTTTAATAACATTGTGGATAATTTTAAAAATATATACGGACATTTTAGGCTATTTTTTATGTAATGGTAGTGGTGGTAATTTTTAAATAGTTAAAAAGGTATTTTCGGCTAAATTTTACGTAATGGCAATGGTGGGTAATTTTAATTTTTCTTTTTTCTTCAATTAACGTGAGAATTTCTAGGCCTTGAGAGCGAACGTGGAGGCTCCGTTTGTTGGCCAAATACTTTTGTATCCTTTTTGTTTTCCCTAAACTTATTTTTTTTCTTGCCGGTGTCCTCTTGTTACACATTAAGCCAAATTGTTTACAAAATAATTCAGGCATTGTCATTATATTTTTCTTTGTTTAGACTACTATTATCTTTGTTTCTCAATATCTTATAGGCATACTCTATAAGTACATCTTTGTTTATTTTTATTTTGACTAAATAACTTTTATTGGAGTTATTTTTAGTTAATGGTATAAATTGGCAGTTTTATCAGCTAAAAAGAATTTCATATTTATGTTTGTATAGTGACAATGATGGGATAATTAATGACTGGACTAATTTCGTAGTAAAGAAAAAAGGTATATATTATTTAGATAAAACATGAGTATTTTGGTTAATTTTTTTACGTAAGAAAATATTTTATTTTTTATTTTAAATATTATTGAGGTATTGTAGGTTAATGACATTGTTGGATGATTTTCAAAAGGATAAAGATATAGAGATGTTTTAGGCTAAATTTTATGTAGTGACAATTGTGGATAATTTTTAAATAGTTATATGGGTATTTTATGCTATTTTTTTCATAATGGCAGTTGCAATTTTTTTCCTCCGATTAATGTGAGAATTTCTATATCTTAAGAGTGAACGTAACTTTTTTAATAACATTGTGGATGAATTTTAAAAATATATACGGATGTTTTAGGCTATTTTTATGTAATGGCAGTGGTGGTAATTTTTAAATAGTTAAGAGGGTATTTTCGGCTAAATTTTACGTAATGGCAATGGTGGGTAATTTTAATTTTTCTTTTTTCTCGATTAACGTGAGAATTTCTAGGCCTTGAGAGCGAACGTGGAGGCTCCATTTGTTGGCCAAATACTAAGATAATAGATAGATTAGCTACTGGTTGTATGAACTTGATCGTTGTATTTCCTCCGTGCAAAGAGGCAAATGTATATATTACTGCCCTAATTTAGAAGATGAATGCAATACAAAACTTTTGATACTCATTTTGTTATTTCCAAGGGTGCCACGATGTCAACAATTGGCACCCATGGAAACATCAAAATGGAACTTCTTATTGACATTGGCCAAGTATCAGAATGTTTGGTTGCCATCTTGTAAATAGGGTCGTATACATATTTGGCCATCAA
>CM014274.1:22867640-22938553 GCA_004135705.1 Alloteropsis semialata | reverse complement strand
ATTTTGGTTTTCATGGCTAAATTCAAGAAATCCATGGAAGACTTATTTTAAAAATTTATTTCGTGAAAAGACTCATCATGTTGTTGTGAAGCTTTAGCTAAAATTTCGTGGGGGTCAAAGGTTGTTTGATCGATTTTTTTTAGCGTTGACTTTAAAAGTTTCGCGTGGTTTTCCGTGCAGTGCTGGAGTTCTCTAAGGCCCTATTTGGATCCAATGGACTAAATTTTAGTGGCTAAAGTTTATTATCTAAAGATCCAAACTGGAGTGCTAAAGTAGGGGCTAAAGTTTAGCCCACACAAAAAGAAATTTTAGTCCACCCAGTTGAGCTAATGAGGACTAAAGTTTCATAGAAAACTAAACTTTAGCCCCAAAGATCCAAACGAGCCTAACAAGGTGCCACTATCCAGCAAATCAGCAAATTTGCGAGAGTGTTAAGCGAGGTTGTTGGAGTATCCAAGTATCCAGAAGATCTAGTGTTGGATTTTCTGACCGGTTATTGTATTTGCTTTTTTAGAGACATGTTATTGTAGTATTTGCTTGTGTGGTACCTCTTTCATAATACTAGCAAGGTGGTCTGTGCGGCACGCGCGTGCTGTATGTGATGTCAAATAATTTCTCATTCAATTACCCATTTATGTTTGAACAGTAGGCAAAAGAGCCTTATATTTTCATGTCTGAAATATAAAAAAATATCAAATTTGCTTTATTCTTAATGATGCATATTTGTACAAAACAATAATGACAAGCGGAAAAATGGCAACACGTTTGTGTTCCATATGTTTGATGATCCTAGACATGTGTCTTGATATCTCTAGAGAAATGATTGGTGTCTTTGACATTGCTTGTTCAGATCTAAAAATAGCATTCATGCGTAAATCTTTGCAAACCAAGAAACCGAACAAAGCTTTCCCTCCTTAGCTAGTCAATTAATTTCATATAGGCATGCCAATCTAATATATATTAACTAAAACATTATTTTGACTGTTAGATATCTTTGGTTCATCCGCTTTTTCTCTCCGCATCTCACGATACAAGAGGAAAATCCAGTCTCCTTCTACATCCTTCTTCAAGCAACATGAAATCCTTCTTTGGCATATTTTCTCTCCTTTGTTTTCCTAAAAATCTCCTCCAACGAAAAGAATACCCCACAAAACACGCCAAACATATTCTGGTACATGATATTGACCTAGAGAAGACACCAGTAATATAGGCCCCCTTTGGTAGCCTCCAAAGTGCTCCAGCTTCTCTGCACAAGTACCGTGTTTGCTACTATAGCGATACTATTCACTGAACTCATTTTTCTCTCTTCTCTCCCTCCCTCTCACAGCACCACACAGAGCCACCGGAGCTGGTTTTTTTGGCTCCTCCATCTCTAGCTCCTGCGCGCTACAGTTACGCTACAATCATGGAGCTGCAGCTGCAGCTGAGAAGAGCCCTACCAAACAAGGCCATAATAAAATTACCACTGGGCATGCAATTACCCTTCTTCCTTACCATCATCTGCTCTCTGCTGGAAATATGTGTAAACTTTATCAGCTCCAGCACTGGAGCTCCGTGATGATGTAGTGAGGCCGATCAATGCATCAAGGTGTGGAGAAGCCTAGGCGTGCCAACAAAGGAGACACACGGCATGCGGGTGCTCCGTGTAAGAGAACTAAGCTCTAGCAACTTTTTCCAATACATTCTCGCCACGCTGAAATCTCAATGTTGGTGATGAGTAGAAGTAACTCTTTCAATGGTTAATTTCATCTGATCAAAGCGGTTCTTTGAATTGGTATGGCAGTCAAAGCACAATTTTTCAATCAACAATTTCATCAAGCACCTAGCATGCATAGGTGAGAGGTGGTAGAGGAATACCTGATCGTACAAGATTTATTATTTAGTGTTTAGTGCATATATTTTGAGTTGATCAATATGCTTGCAACAAAAAGGTTTTAGGAAATAGATCAATCAATTACAGGTGGCTGGCCAGCATTATAATCTAAGCACACAAAAAAAAAATAGTCAGCTCAAGTGAGCATGGTTGGTCCCCAGTCCTATACTAATAGGGATGGAGGATCGTGAATAACTGCTACTGCCCATTGGATTTAAGTGAAGAGGGATGAAGAGCAAACAGCTTTTCCTCTCTACTGATAGTGGAAGAGTATAGGCTAGAGCTTCAGGATAAAGTTGTGCATGGCAATTTCTGGTTTAGCAAAAAAATTCTAGTCTAAATTTGCTTAGATGAGCAACAAACTATTAGCTCACATACCTTCTGCACCAGATTTATCCTTTTAATTCCCCTTTCTGGTCTCCTGCGACAATTAGATTCATTAGCAATAGTTAACAGGTATAATCAGGTAGCATCCAGTTAATTAAGCAAAACCCGCCTTAACTCGTGATTGTTGTCTTGTGCCTCTGATTGATGCTCCAGGCTGCTTGCATTGGGCAAGACGAATTTGCATCAACTTATGGTCACAAGAAGATCTGCAAACATGAAACAAGCACCCCATGATCATCACTGCAATACATTCAGTATTCACCTATACGGAAAGTACCCTAAGAGTTTGGACCGAAAAGATTACAACAATATAATTTAGACATATAGAACCACTAAAATTACCCTGGTCGTTTGTATTCTTCTCTACTATTTTTTTTATTCTATTCATGCTCTTGCAAAAATCAGTCCGCATAAAATAAGGCGAAGCTCTCCAGTCCGAATGAAATACGATGAACCTCCGACGAACCTTCTCGTGACGGCTCCCCCGCTGGTGGCTGCCTGCTGCTCGCCGTCGTCGGCACCCGCGGAGGCCGCGGCTCGGAGGGTAGTCGGATCACAACGTGAGGGCCCTGACGGCGAGCGCCCAGGCGTGGCCCAGTGTAGTAGATGGGTCTAAGCCCATGCGGGGAGTCGACGTGTGCTGAGATTTTTCAAATTTTACTACGATTTAACTTTTTCTTCATGAAAGGTGGGTATAAACATGGTATAACAATTATTGGTGTAAAAACTAATTTGTTTTTGGCATAATCATTTTCCTTCTATCAGTTTTTATGGGTCTCGGTCCTTTTCCACCTCCCTCGGTCCTGACAGGTGGGTCCGGCGTTAGGGGTAAGGCGGACCCAAATTGGATGAGAAACTTTTTCAATTGTTTTCGTTCTTTATAGTATATAGATAGATAAAAAAATCATAATTTGAAACCAGAAGTCTAATAAACCCCATGGGCAGTGTTTCTTGCACGTGGAGGCCCGCTGCTTGTCACTTCGTTGCCGTTCTGTATTGGGCCGTCCAGCCATGTTATGTACGTGGGCTGCTCCAGATTTGCCCTCCAAACTCCAGTCTCCAGGCAGCGATGAGGGCCGATGCTGTTTTGGGCGGCAAGGAAACAGCCCAGAGACCCGGCAGGCCTGCCAAATGCCAATGAGGCAAACGTCGGTTTGTGCCAAAGCCGCGGGCCCAAGCAAGGAGATACCAAACCGGGCCTATAAAAAAAATATAGAGCGTCGTCATTCGTCGATACATCCGGTGCTCTCCACTGCGCGGCATCCAAATTTTGCTGATCACGCGTCGCCACCGCGAGATCAGGGAGGAGACCCCGGAGGCGCGTGCGTGGATAGTACGGATCGCGGCGTCTTTGCAATACTCCCAGTTGGGTAACCTTTTTAGTTTTGAATCCTTAATTTACAGAGTAGTCGATTTCTTACCTCGTCCATGGAACCTTGTGTGCCTTGTGTTTCGTTGGCAGGATGTTGACATATAAACAGTACCACTCTAATCTGAACATTTGCATGTGCTTTGGTTTGCAACTAGTACATTAATTTGCCAGAAAATATCTGTGGAGTACTAGTGGGATGATTACTCATAATGCTTCACAGAGATGAAGGGGAAAATGTTACCTAGAATGGTAGTAGAAGCCACTAAATCATATCTACACAATATTAGGTTTAATATATTTTTGCACCCAAGTAAACCTAACCCTGAGGAAGGGTGCTAATGAAACACTGATTACAATCTTAGACTCTGGTGGTGAACACCTTATTAAATTATTAGTTCTATATATCACTGGTGGAAACTATAATACATAGTCGATGTCTTACCCCCAGTTGTGGGATCTCACGTGTATTTCTTTTTGTGTGATCCTTGGAATCTAAACAATGTCACCTTCTTTGAATATTTATCTGTGTTTTGTTTGCAGTATGTATGTGCAGTGCATGTTCCATGGTGGTGTTTGACTAAATAGCGAAAAGACATTGTTGCAGGGCTATGACTACACTTAATCTGTGACAGAGATGAAAGAGAAAACGGTTACCTAGAATGATAGAAGATACACATCTCCATGATACTAGATTAAACATGAAAGTAAATTAAATCTAAACCTGAGGAAGGGTGCTAATTAATTATTGGTCACAATCTTAAACAACTTGTTTTGTTCTATCACCGTAAATTGTTGCAATGTGTTTTGTTAGGCCAATCTCAGTGTGATAGAAACCTATAACTTAGCAATAACCCATCTTTTTTTTTCTTTTGAGACAATAGCAATAACCCATCAAGCGATTCTATGACACTAGAATATTCTATGTGAAAAGCTACAAATGGCTCTTTTGTTGCACATAACAAACATTAATGAGATTTTTTTTGGGAACAAATCAAATTGTTGTCAGTGGGTCTGATTTGTTTTCCTACTATTCCTCTCACATCAAATCCCTTTGTTTATTTTCTTAAATTATTTGGAATCATGATTTCTCTAGGTGGAATCATGGCCTTGAGGGACTACATGGTTCCCACACCTGATCACTTCAATTTGCCTAAATCCGATGTCAAAATTGACGTGGAAGAATATGAACTTGAAGGTCTTGACCCAATATTCATACAATGTGTTAGAGAGAAACCGTTTGCTGGAACCAAAGAAGAAAATCCATACATCCACATCGCTGACATAGAGATGATCTGCTGCACTTTCAAGCACCGAGGCATACCCCAAGAATATTACAAATTGCTACTTTTCCCCTTGTCACTCACTTGTGAAGCAAAACAATGGTACCTTGCTAAAGTATACTCAGTGAAAGGTAACTGGGTTGAACTTATCCAAAAGTTTTGCAAGAGGTTTTGCCGCTTTAGCAATGCCAAACCTCAAGGCCAAGGGTCACAACAGATCCAGGATGAGATAGAGAATTGTGCAGGGACTTTGGAGCATGACATCTTTCACTTTTAAACGTCTACTTAGGTAAACTAAGTTTAGTTTCTGATATTTCATTTATAGAGTAGTCGATTTCTAATCTGGCTGTGGAATCTAGACAAGTATTTTTTTCGTTTAGTGGGCACTTGACATGCAGACAATGTCACCTTAATATGAATTATTATTGTGCATTTCTTTGCAATTGTAACATTCATGTCTTATTGTATTGTTTTTACATATAAATAGCTAAGGTAGCGTTTGGATGTATGTATTGAGCCTTGGAATTAGGAATTGGAATTGAAACTCCTGAATGCCAGCTGTTGGATGTCGTAGGAATTCGGAATTGGAAATCACCTCCAATGCCCAGCGGCATTCATCCTACCTCCCTCCCCACAAACACAATACGGAGCTCCCCCCCTCTGAATTGGTTGGCATTCACTTTCCTCATCCCTCCCGCGTCTCTCACGCTCACCTTCCTCCCTCCGCCGACGCCGGCCAGCCACGCCACCCTCCTCTCTCCGCCGATGTCGGTGAGCCGCGCCGCCCCTCCCTCCGGCGAGCCACGCCGCCCCTCCCTCCGCCGACGCCGGCGAGCCGCGCAGAGCTCCTACCTCCCTTGCCGCGCGGAGCTCCTCCCTCCCTCACCGCGCGGAGCTCCTTCCTCCCTTCGCCGACGCCGGCGAGCCGGCGGCGCCCCTTCTCTTCTTCCTCAGCGTCGGCGGCAGCCCCTTCTCTTCTTCCTCGCGCAGATCCGGTAGGTGCGTCACCCCTACCTCGCCGGCGGGCCGTGCGCTCCCCTCGCTGCCTCACTCGCTGGCGTCTTGCCTCCCTCGCCGCCGGGCCGCACGCGCCCCTCCCTTGTCTTCCTCATGGCCGGCGGCCCTCCTCTTCTTCCTCGCGGCCGACGGCCCTCCTCATCTTCCTTGCGGCCGGCGGCCCTCCTCATCTTCCTCATGGTCAGCGGCCATCTTCGTCTTCCTCGCCGGCGACAACCCTCCTCGTCTTCCTCGCGAGCGGCGGCCATCTTCGTCTCCCTCGCGGGCGGCACGACAGCGCCATGACTTGAGCAAGGGGGGGCGGGACCCTGCCTTCTTCTGCCACCTCCGCCGGCGAGCCGCGCGTGCGGCTGCTCCTCTCCGACGGCGAGCCCGACGCCCCTCCTCCAATGAGCACCGTATCTCGCCTGTCTCCTCCGGTGATGTGTTGAAGTGGTCAAATACCAATTTCATGCCTATGTACATCCAAACAGAAATCGGATTTGATTGCTTGTTACGATTCCAAAAGGGAATACAATAGCTATCCAAACACTAGCATTCGAATTGTGGCTCATTTCAATACCCTGGTTGTAATGGTATTGAACTGAATTCAATGCCAAGCCTCTCAATATCTACATCCAAACAAAGCCTAAAAGACATTGTTGTATTGTGGTTGCTAGGTTGTGGAACACCTACAATCTGTGATTGGGATGAACGAGAAAAAAGGTTACCTAACAGAACTTATAACTGCACATGTTAGATTAAACACGCTGTTTTTTTTTTGAAGCCTCTCATCTGGGTACAGCTGTAGTATCTGCTCATGTACAACTCACACCAACCCTACACACGCACACCACACTCACACCACGTGTACAGATCAAACCTACAACTACACTCAGACCAGAAGATCGCGTCCTTCATGAGATCACCGGGTCCATCCATGGCTCCGTAGGTGACGAGCGCGTCGCATTCCCTTTGTGGTTTCACGCGTGAGAGGCAACGAAATAAAATAGGGACAAACCACGGTGAGAGACGCGGGTGCGATTTCTGAGAATCGAACCCACGCCGTCAGCGTGGCCACTGCCTCCGCTAGCCACCCGAGCTCAGCTCGGTTCTCGATTAAACATGCTGTTGAGTGCAATGGAGGGAGAGGATACTAATCGATCTATCAATGGCCACAATCTTAGACTCTCCTATACTTCTCGTTTTGTTCTATCACCTTAAAACCATTATTGCATCATTTTGGTTAGTGGTAAAAACCTACAACCTAGTTAACAACACATGCATCATTGGGTTCGATGGCACACTAATGGCCACAATCTAGACTCTCTTATACTTCTCGTTTTGTTCTATCACCTTAAACCATTATTGCAACATTTTGGTTAGTGGTAAAAACCTACAACCTAGTTAACAACACATGCATCATTGGGTTCGATGGCACTAGAATACTCTGGGTGAAAAGTTACAATTAACTCATAAATGCTTGCGTCATTTATTTATTGCATGTAAATTGCTTCAATAAGTTTTTATTGCCTTGTTGCCAAAAGAACAAGTCAAACCATTATCTTGGTCTAAATTTTTCCACTGACCCTCCTACCTTTAACACTGTTGGTATTTCTTAGCGCCACCACTAGATTAGTGATGGCACTAGAGATGCCTCAATGTAAATCTAAATGTTACAGAGATTCTGCAAGCGCACAGATGTATGTTGTAACATTTCACCCGGGAGTATTCCAGAGTATCGTTATTTGTTTATCCATAGGGAAAGCGTTTAGTTAAAGAGATGTGTCATCCAATGCATTTACTTACAATAACATTAATCTACCATAATCTAGATAGGGGCAAAAGATATGAAAATGAAAGGGTAATGTGACACACAGAAGTTCATTGTTCATCATTATGGTAGTCTTAGTTAGTCATAGAACATTAGTAAAGATTACAAAGGGTTCATTAGCATCATACAAATGGGACTTGGATATACAACATTATCCTATACAAGCTCATACAATTGACATATGCAAGAGGACATATCGAGGTGTCCAGTGGTTCCCTCATCAAGGGACGACAGGAGGATGTCTTATCATAAAGGCCTAATATCATCTCCCGAACGTGGAGGATTACAAAGGACGGACAGGGCTGTCACCACCTGCCGCCTACCTCTACTAATCCGTGGGGTAGCGATACCCTCAACAGTACTCTGTATTTCAAACACCATGTTTGCAATAAGAAATACAACTCTATCTATCACGTTAATAAATAGAGCAACCATAAGGCACATTGAGCCAATGTCATAGCATACGTCAACTTGAACAAGGTGCAAGACATAAGTAGTATATACTAAGTAGATAAAGTGCAACTGAGGCATACAACATAAGTATGAAGATACTTCCATTAAGCTCAGAGTATTACAAGTAAGTAAAGATATACAAATGCTGAACTCTAGAACTTATCAAGACTCCTCTGGAAGCTCTTCAGAAGATCTACTACTAGAACTATCACTACTAAGACTAAGACTAAGCTTGTAGCAAAGGAGAGCTCTTCTTCTGGTGTGTGTTGAGTGCTGTGCCCTTTGCATGTATTTATAGCATCCATAGGCGGTGGAGGATCAGCCAGAGGCGGTTGAGGCCGTTTGGCTGTGGGCCCAGGTCGGCCGAAGTGGGCAGGTCGACCGACTCTTGGATGCACTGTCTTGAGCATTGCTCGGTTAAGATGAACTCCCGAAGGCGGTTTACAGGTACTGGTCAAAGGAGGGCCGAGTCGGGCGCACGGGGAGATCATCGGCTGACCTTCCACAACCGCCTCTCGGGCCCACCTCTCTCTGGGAGACTGACATGTGGGTCCTGAGGTCGGTTCTAGGTGGGTACCGTCGGTTTGGATGCACGAAGCTCTGGTTGTGGGCCCTTCAATCTATGGGATTGGCACGTGGCCCATCTTTCACCATTGACTTCAATCGACCATGATTCAGCGTCCACGATCATCTCTTAGTGTGCTTCTTTGCTTGCAAAGAAAGTTGGGGTCGAATGGATGCCAGGCCAGGTCGGTCGACCTGGGTCTGAGCCCATTTCCCTCTATCTTTTGCACCGTGGTCCCTGTACTCAAATATATTCTATATATACATGCTACAACATTATTTGAATACAAATGTCTAAGTTATGCTTGATCTTTATTGGCTTTCTGAGCCTATTGACGGTCGGATTTTTGTTATAAGGACCGTCAACAAACACCTTGGCTAATTTTATTCTTGTAATCATGATTTCTACAGGTGGAGCCACGACATTAAGTGACCATATGGCACGCAAATCCAATCATGACACTTCATTGAAATCGGATGTGAAAATTGATGAGGAAGAGTTTCAACTTGATCCGGAGCTCATCCAGATTGTTAAAAAGACACCATTTGCTGGAACCAAAGACGAAAATCCTTACTGGCACATGCCACATAGAGATGATCTGCGGCACTATCAAGCACCAAAAAGGCATACCCCAAGATTGGTACAAATGGCTAATTTTCCCCTTCTCACTTACTGGTGAAGCAAAATATTGGTACTTTAATACGGTAAACTCAGTCAAAGGCAACTGGGTTGAACTTATCGAAAAGTTTTGCATGAGGTTTTTCCCGTTATATAGAATTCAACAGCTTAGAAAAGATGTTATGAAATTCACTCAACTGCCAAAAGAATCTCTAGGTGATGCATGGGAGAGGTACAATTAATTGCTAAGAACGGAACCAGATTTGGGGATGGTAGATGATGATATCATGCATCAATTCTATCTTGTCCTTGTCTACAGAATCTGCAAATCATTTGGACTGTTCATCTGGAGATAGCTTTCTAAATTTGCAATTATCAAGAGCCAAAGCAGTCATCATGAAGATCGTACACGTAGACTCCATGCAGAAGACTTGGGACGAGTCAGATGACTAAGATGAGGAATTTGCACACGTGCACCAAAAGGACAAATATGATGAGCCGATGGTACTAAGGCCTTGTTTAGTTCGCGTGAATTCGATCGAATTGACTGTAGCAAAATGCACTGGGAAACGTAAAAGCAGAGAGAGGGACACGTTTTTCAAGAAGATACTTTTGGTCGAATTGATCAAATTCGATGTAACTAAACAGGGCCTAAGTGTGATACCTATGCATTGAAGATTAAAGACTTATCGATTATTTAATTTGTCACCATGCGTGAAGATCCAGTCAAGACGAACTCTTCCTCTACACCAACACAAGCAGAATGGAAGCCTGTCTAAGCTTAAGCCACTCTGATTAGTTCCTACTGTTGGGCGTGTTTGTTTCCGCTTATAATCAGCTTATCGGTCAAAATAAGCAAGAATCTCACCCAAACACCTTGATTATTTTTACTTATTCTCGATTCTCTGATAATCCACTTCAGAGATTTGAACTACAAGAATCAAGAATCAAGAAAATGTTCACTTATCTTAGAATCTAAGCATGGTTGAGAGAAGCGGAAACAAACACGTCCTGTATCATCATTCTCCACAAGCCATTCTGCTGTTTTTCGACATAATTAAGGTCTCAATAATTGCTACCAAAATTCACCCGGAAGCAGCATCAAAGGACAATTAAGTAGATGCCTGCCTACACTAATGTTGTGTCCTTTACCAGATAAATTATTTCATCGATGATGTTTGTCCTCCTCCATTTTTTGATTTTCAGCGTGTTCGGTTGGCTGGTGGCTGGTGCTGATTTGTTGTGAGACTGAAGTACTGCTGGCTGGCTAGTGGCTGGTGCTGATTTGTTTTGAGACTAAAGTACTGCTGGCTGGTGGCTGAT
Source organism: Alloteropsis semialata (assembly GCA_004135705.1). Taxonomy (NCBI): domain Eukaryota; kingdom Viridiplantae; phylum Streptophyta; class Magnoliopsida; order Poales; family Poaceae; genus Alloteropsis; species Alloteropsis semialata. Next base: position 22,927,852 of record CM014274.1, on the reverse strand, counting down.
AAGCCAAGCGAACAGGCTGTGTTGCGTGCAATAACCTGGGCTGACCTGATTTTTGGGAACTTGGGCTGCCCAAGCTGGCTTGGGCCATGTTTAGTTACTCCAACTTTCCAAACTTTTTTGAATTTTCACTATTCATCAAAGGGAATCTTACATGCATGGAGTAGTAAACGTGTGTTAATGACAAAACCCATTCCACAACCCCGGGTAACTTCGCGAGACGAATCTAATGAGCCTAATTAGGCCATGATTAGACAACGTCGTGCTACAGTAAACAATCTCTAATGACGGATTAATTAGGCTTAATAGATTCGGCTCGCGATTTCCCGTCCATCCGTATAATTAGTTTTATAATTAGATCATGTTTGGTCCTTCTAATCTTTGATTTAAAATTGCTACAGTAAATTTCACAAACTTTCAACTCCCAACTAAACAAGCCCTTGATTTTGTCATTGAATTGCATATGGGCTGTATTAGAGGAAAGGCCATGTCCATGACCTGGACTGTGGCTGCTCTCTGAAACTTGTTTTTGGGTCTTCCCCTCAACTATGCACTTTTTGAAACACACATATCTCACGCTTTTTTTTTAAGTCCGAGAATTCACCAGCGTTTTCCTAGGGAGTAACAGTTTTTTTGCTCAGAGCGAGAACTCACTAGCCTTGTGGAATTTTGCTCATCTGAAATCTGAACGATCGATGTTAGGTTGAACTTAGGTATGGTACCGTTTTCCCAGGGAGTAACCGTTTTTTATTAAAAAAAACTTGATTTACCATGGATTTTTACAGCTAGCAGTGGAGCACAAATATAGGAAGATATATATTTAGCATTGACATTTAAATACTTTACCATGGATTTTTACAGCTAGCAGTGGAGCACAAATATAGGAAGATATATATTTAGCATTGACATTTAAATACACTTTGTTAATTGACTTTCCTGGTTCCACCCTTTTCCAATCCTACCTGTTAGCTAGATACACATGAAATTTGTTGCTACCGGTTACTCGGTACTGAACACAACAGAACAGGGTCATGCAATGCAATGCAGTAGCCTATGGATCAATGCAACCGTGTCAGGTCATGTTGCCCGGCCGTGTCACAAACTCACAACTTGGTGAGAACCACCCCGATCTGGACGCTCTTGACCTCCTCGCGCTCCATGGACTCGGTGACGAGCTCCGTGTACCTGTGGAAGAGCGCGTCGACGATGTCCGGGCCGAAGTGGTGGCTGAGCATCGACTCCTGGATGGCCCTGATCGCCATGGACACCGTCCGGCCGTCCTCCTTGGCGTCGCCGCTGCTGCTCAGGTTGATCTCGTACGTCTGCACGTAGTCCAGCCGGAACGACCCCTCCCGCCGCACCTCCTCCCCGACCTCCTCGATCGACGGCGCGTAGAACGGCACGTTGTACGCGTCCACCTTCTCCTGCTCCACCAGCCCCTGCGACACAAGCGCGGCGAACGACTCGGAGAGGAGCTCCCAGAGGAAGGTGGTGCGCCTGTCGATGTAGCCCTCGGTCTGCCGGCGGCCGAGCATGGCGAGGACCATGCGGCCGCCGGGGACGACCTCGGCGGCGCGCGACTTGAGGAAGAGGCTGAAGTCCCTCTGGAACTGCCTCAGGTAGGCCATGGGCACGGCCAGAGGGCTGGAGCTGGAGATGTACATCTTGCCCTTGTTGATCGGCCTGCTCGTCGCCTCGTCAAAGAGCCCGGGAGGGACCTGGGAGAGCCAGTGCAGGCTGGAGCAGGAGCAGATGAAGTGCACGCTGTTCCTGGGGAAGAGCCTCCCGTAGAAGGACCCCGGGACGCCGGAGAGGAACACCATCGGCCGGCCCCACTCGTCGGTCTTGGCGGCGGCCTTGAGCCGGTCGGTGAACTCCGGCAGGCTGAAGAAGATGGTGTTGAAGTCGTTGGTCGGGAGGTCGTTGAGGAGCACCGAGAACTCGGGCGGCGGCTGCGACGACGACCGGCTGCTGCACACCCTGCCGATGCTCCCCACGATGGCCTCCACCAGGCACAGCGCGTTCGGGCCCGACGAGCAGCCCAGGTCGGCCACCGTGAACCTCTCCGGCATCTGCGAGATGTACACGTCCGTCGCGGAGTTGGTGATGAGGCTCTTCAGCGAGTCCATGCCCCGCTTCTGCAACAACAAAGACACGGTGCATGGTCGCGCATGTTCAGACTTCAGAATTCAGAGCGGGTGAATCCGACGGGGGCCGGTGGTAAGGCGATCGAATCGCTCACCTGGAGCGAGGAGTTCTGCGCGTAGCTGGTCTCGCCGAGGCCCTCTTTCATGTGGAGGATGGTCTCCACGTCCATGAACGGGAGCTTGTCGGAGCAGTGGAGCAGCGAGGACGCCATTGCCTTCCCCCTCGGTCTCTGCTACCAACCAGGACTTTGAAGAATCAGTGTCTTCTCCTGTGGACATGTAATGCAGCACATATACGTTCAGGACTCTGCTTCTGTACATCACTTGGCACAAAATAAAATGCAAACACTGTCTATGCCCGTTAATTCTTTGGCATTTCTTTTGGCAGCAAAAGAGAGCTAGGACATATCTAGCTTGCTGGACAGCAACTTGTTACACGCCAATAGGTGTAAAAAAGTGATCTAGTTCTTGGTTAGTAAAAAAGAAAAGTAGAGAAGAGTTCTTGAGAATAGTCTGATGGGCATCGATTCAGGCCGCTTTATGCAAAAACAATGCGTGATATGTCTAACTGAGACCTGTCCCCTTTTCGGCTCAGTTAGTTTGGTGCGAGTGACTGAGAATCCGGTTTCAGATAAAGTACAATATTGCAGGGCCTTGAGTGAGACCACAGGGTGCTCGGATTATTCGCCAATATCATATCACGTACGGCGGCAGATTTGGTTGACTCGCAGCAGGAGGAACAGGACTACAGGAGTGACTGAACAGGAGATGAGAGACTAGACCATCGGTGCAAATCTGTCCACGAGTGCGCCAGCCATGGCTCCCTTTCCGAAAGAGAAGGAGCTTTCCCTGGCTAACCAGTGGCTGGAGATCTGGGTCAGCTGCTGGGAGGACAGGGGGCTTTGTGCTTTGCCGCTGTACCTCGCTCGCCTACTGATGCTCCTGAAATAAGCATATGGGGGTGGCAAGTTGATACAGGCTTTGCAACTTGTTAATAAGAGGCATTCCCATGTTTAAGCAGGCAATACGGATGAAGGTCTTGAAAGCGTACGCCCTTTTTGCCTTCTGTTTTGCATGTTCTTAGAAATGGAAGGTTCTTGGAGCAAGAGGTAGCCAAGAGGCATGCAATGGAAGTGGAAATTAAGGGGGAAAGGAAACACAAAAAAATCTCCTGATGAACACCGCAACAATGCTAGTATTTGTAATGGCTTGGCATGCGAGGAACCATTTGAGCCTTTCAGGGACAGATCAAGCGATCAATTCACCACCAGAGACCTGTGGAGGAACTTACCTTGAGAACAGGGAGCAATTCTTGAGAGAGTATCTATCTGGTGGTCAGTCTCTCCTCTACTCTCCTCCTAGTGCTGCAGGCCTGTAGCTGCTGCTCTCACTCAGTTAGCAGAGGAGGAGGAGGGGGAAGCTAGAGCTAGAGCCGGCCCCTGCAGTCCTGCACTGCGCTGCCTTGGCATCTGCAGTGCTTGCCGGGCGGGGTATTTATAGGCAGGCAAATGGAATCAGAACAGTCTCAGTTGAGAGGCTCCAGCAGTGGCCAGGGGCCGGGCCGGCGTCCGTCCCCCACTTGCGCCCAGGGGACTGTGCGCCTCGCGCGACCGCCATGCTCGCCTGCTCCCACTCCCCGCCGTTGCCTGGCTGGCTCTTGGAGCTGGAGCGACGAAAACAAATAAAAAATCAGAAAGCGTCTCGCTTGACTTCAAATCCTGAGATACTAATCGCTTGTTTATGCGCGCACGATGGCGATGGGGATCGGTCGAGAGGGGGCGTGGTGGTACGTAGCCAGATACGATACGCCGACACGCAGCTCGATCGCTGCGGTCACGGCGCATTCTCGAGCATTCGGTGCAGTCAGAGTTGCTCGTGGACTAAACAAACAAGAAAAGACGACCGGAGATCTCTGGCGGTTTGGTTGGCTCGATCGCGAAAGGAGCCGCCGCCGGCCGGTGCGGTGCGAGAGGGGAGGAAGATATTCCATCCGGTGCCCATGCGCGCGCGAGTGTTCGTGGCGTATCGGGGCGGGACAGGTAGGCGCGCGGCAGGGGCGCAGCGAGCGGCTGTGGGAGCGCGGAGCGAGCTGGGCCGTCGCCGACGCCAGCCGCTTTTTTTCCTTTTCCTTCGTGTGTGCGATGAATCGGTGCGGTGCGGTGGAGGCGGACGGAGGGAGGGGGCCGGAGACAGGAGAGGGACCGGCCGGCCGGTGCTCCGGTCCATGTCGTCCCCGCTCCGTACGTCTCGGCGCCCCGGCCGGCTGGCGCTTTTTCGTGCGGTGGCGGTGGCCGGCCCCGGCCGCGCGAGAGGACGGAGCCAAAGGACGAGAGGTTTTCCGCCAGAGCGCAGGCGGGTGCGTCCAAGACCAAGAGGCGTATGTGACTGTCATGTCCGGCGCGCGGTACATTCCCCGGACCCCGGGTGCCTAACTTGCGTACCGAGCGCGGCCGGAATGTGCTTGCTTTTGCTTCTCCGATACCATGTGGCAGGTGCAGAGCCCTGGAAAAAGAGTGCTAGACTGCTAGCTGGAGAAGAAACTTCACTTCGGTTCCATGTCTTTGGTATCTTTTCCGATCGAGTCCATAGCTGATGAGTGAGTGATACCGATGATGGCTGGTGGTGTCTTGTGGAGTGGAGTGGAGTGTACCGGAGCGTCTTCGGTTGCATTGCATTGCAGTGTTTTTGTTTTTTTCCCTTTTAACTTCCAACACGGGAGGAAGTCAGAGGAACAAGTTCCATTTAGATTCTCATGAAATTTTACAACTCCTAATCATCATGCTATACTTAGTTGTCGTCCCTGTTTTTTTAACAGACGTTGCTGAATTTTTATTAAAGGAAAAGAAACAGGAGTACACAAAATACCTAAACGACTAAAACAGTTGTCCCTCTTATAAATCATACACTTTTACCGCAGGAAAAAAGGTTAGGAATCATACACTTTTACCGCAGGAAAAAAAAAGTTACGAATCATACACTTTTACCGCAGGAAAAAAAAGTTACGAATCATACACTTTTACCGCAGGAAAAAAAAGTTACGAATCATACACTTTTACCGCAGGAAAAAAAAGTTACGAATCATACACTTTTACCGCAGGAAAAAAAAAGTTACGAATCATACACTTTTACCGCAGGAAAAAAAAGTTACGAATCATACACTTGGTGAAACGGAGATTGAGAGTCTTCAAGAATTCGAGTTTATGTTCATAGTGAAGCAAAATGATGTACACAGGAAAAGCCTAGAACCTTTATATCACTCACACAGTAATAATCTATGGACTAGCATCATATCAGTAAATCAAATTCTATAACCAACAAGAATATTTGCCTGCGTCTTGTGGGAAAGTGGAGACACAAAGAATGCAGAAAAACCTTTTCTCAGTGAAGTTTATGCAACGGCATTCGCACACGTAATGATAAAGACCAGACATGCTGTAACGAACGTATAGGAGCTAACATAACTATAATATAGTCAAGCATCTTTCTTTTTTGCATTTGAGGCAAGGAGAATAAATGAAAAAAATGCGAACTTTTGCCTAGCAAATGGCTTACAATGGTCACATCTATTACTGCAAATGTCTAATGCCCTTTGACAACACATTTTTTATTCTAGATATGGTACTGATATATTCCGCATCCTCTATCGCTAGATACAATATTTAAGGTATCTATATGCACAATACTTTGTCGAAGTTGAAAACTGCTGCTTGAGAAGGCATTGTGCTACTTAAATAATGATGCAGTTACAGCATCGCACTGCCATGATAACCAGATTTAGTTATCTCAAAACATGGCACTGAAGATTGATTACTTTTGAAAAAAAACGTTATTGCTTACTCGTGATCAGCTCAACAATAAATGAATAGAATATAATTGTTATTGCTAAAATAAAAATAGTGAAGTCGAATATATAAAAATAATTTCGATTGAAACAAATAAACCATAACTTTTCTGGTTGGAATTAACAAAAGTCGATTCCTTGCAAACCAGAATATTACTAATGCAGAGAGGGACGTACTGTCACTGCAAACAACATCACCGACTACTCCTGATTTTTCTTTAGATTAACATAGCTACAGGTTCTATTCCTGTTGCATTCATACCAACTTGGCACAATGGAGAGTAGTAGCAGATACTATAATGGTAGGAGGTATAAGAAAAGAGGCATATGCTTTCGTTGGTGCAAGTTAGAGCTGTGTTTCTTTCTGGATTCCCTGGAGCCTTTTTTTTTCCACCTCTAGTGCTGCATTGGTAGGGCTTGATTAGTTGGTGATTGTTTATAGACGAAAGTGTTCACCAGGTGCAAAGCTTCTAAGGCCCTGTTTAGTTCCACCCCAAACTTCACTATTCATCAAACTTCACTATTCATGCATGAAGTATTAAACGTGAGTTAATGACAAAACCCATTCCATAACCCCCGGTAACTTTGCGAGACGAATCTAATGAGCCTAATTTGGCCATGATTAGACAACGTTGTGCTACAGTAAACAATCTCTAATGACGGATTAATTAGGCTTAATAGATTCATCTCGCGATTTTCCGTCCATCCGTGTAATTAGTTTTATAATTAGATCATGTTTAGTCCTCCTAATTTTAGATTTAGAATTGCTACAGTAAAGTTCGCAATCTTACCTACCCAACTAAACAGGCCCTAACTAGTCGCATGCGCACTATATGCGCCTACTCTGTGTTACACGATCACTGCCGTTTTGAAAAGTGTACAGATATCATGCATAGACAATTCTCATAGGCTCCATTCCAAGTCCCCTTTTGACCCCGGTAATATAGCGACCCTTCGAGCTAGCCGTTCTTGAGTGACTCCGGTTAATCATTGGAGGCCCTAGTTTCCATACAATTTGTTGGCTCACAGTTGCAGAGAATATTGTGACTTTATGCTTGTGTACAGTATAATATATTTGTAGGTCGGCCAAAAAAGTGTATTTTATATATTTGTGGTTTATTTATAGGGCATTGGATCTCCTTTTTTTTATATAGCTGTGAGATGTAATGTAATGGCAGCATGCATGTTGTCATGGGGAATAAGGTGCATATGGAGAAGATTCTGAAAATAAAGTCTCTCTCTCATTTGTGATCAATGCTACTGAAAACTGTATGATGGCTTAGTGTGGTCAAGCGTGTTTCAGGGGAAAGAAATAATAAACTCAAGGACTAATTAAAATACTGCAAGTAAATATAATACTCCCTCTATTTTTATTTACATATCGTATTAGGTTTGACTTAAGTCAAACTTAGCCAACTTTGACCAAGTTTATAGAACATATCAACAATTATACTATCTAACATGTGCACTATCAAAACATATTCTGTGGTGTATCCAATGAAACAAATTTGGTATCACAAAGATTATTATTTTTCTCTATAAATTTTATCAAAGTTGGCCAAATTTGACTTAGGATAAAACTAATTTATGATCATTAATTTATCTTATCTTATATATTATTTAAGATTATGAACTTTTGATCATTGTAAAGTATATTAGATTATGAAATCCAACTATAAAAGGTTTACATTATAAAATAAAAAATTATTAACTAAATTGGTCAAAAATTCTAAAGTTTGAATCTTGATACGTGTGCACGCCTTATAAAGAAAAACGGAGGAAGCAGTAATACCGAATAAAGCAGGTTACGTAGAGTGAGGTACCGAAAAAAAGTCATGTGCAATCAAATGCTGATGATGGGAGTCCACAAAATGCTAAATGAGCATCCAATTCCGGTCCCAATGCAAGAGTGAGGTATGCAAGCGGCCGGGGTACCTAGAGCTTGATATCTACTGTTGCACGTGATTGTGATACCTAGGCCCAGCTCTTCTCACGACTGATGTGGAACTATTCCAAGAAGATGGTTACGGACCAGAAGTACCAAATTTTAGTACTACGTACCTAGTAGGTACCAAATTATATTGCCATGCCAGGTAGAATTCTGTGGTATACTGCAAGAACCTTAAAACTCCATCCATAATTTCCTCTCTGCCTGCCTTCTATTTTTATTTATGTTCATCTTTGTGTTTTTAATTAAAATTGCTATGCTCTAACAACCTGCCTAATATGTCTTGCCATGGAATTATTGCTACTTTCCCCTTCTTGCTTATATTTGGTCTTCCATATTTTTCAGCACACTTCTGCCGACTAGCTAGCAGCTACTTCAAAGTACAATTCGAAAACTCAAAACCTTTTATTTTGTTAATTCGTGACCTCAGGAAACCTATAGATGTATCTTTGCATCCCATCAGCTTTGCCACTTGAGAAGCATATCAGAATATATGTAGCCCCCATTCTTTGCATTGCTTCAGTTGGACCACCAACAGAACCTGACATTACAACCACCGAATTTAGGACGTCACGATGCAAGGTCCTGACATTACAACCACCGAATTTAGGACGTCACGATGCAAGGTCCATCAAATTGACATACACTATGAAATCTCTGAATAAGACATGCATCAACTCGTATGCCATTACCGGCATCAGAATCTGAATCTAGGGGGGCCGGCATCCATGATTCAGTCTTGACAGCTCGGCATGCAGCATACTGAACCGCCGGTGTATTCCTTCAGGCTGCGGTCTTGCCGGCTTGGCGAGTCTCTTCACTTCACTTTAGTGTTTCAGAACGAGCAGTGTCAGTGGCTACAGGAATCTGCACTACAAATGGACGGTTTTTAGCACGCTTCCCTTTTTTTTTCCTTTGTGTGCCATGCATGTTGGTCGCCAAGTCGAGTAGAAATTTGTAACAAGCACCAACAGACGTGGAAACCTTTTTGTGGAGAAGATTTGCAGATTTTTTGCACACACACAAAAGAAAAAGGAGATATGAAAAATGCACTGAAGTTTGCCGAGTTGATGTGAATACTATGGTTTGATCTGCAAGACCACCAACAAAGCAGGACTATGCAAGGCTGTTGTTTCATACAACGGAGAGTTTCTAATATACTGAGCTTTGCAAGAGCAACGTGATTCCGAAGGACTGGGGAGAGATTTTCGTTTAGAAGAAATGCTAGTATTGATTTTTCAGAGTTGAATTGGTTCAGCTCAAGAAAAAAGAATTTCCAAGTAGAAAGATCAAATATTCAGGATTGAAGAAATCTCTTCTTCTTCTTTTTGCCATTCCATCTACTTTTCCACCATGGCAACAAGGATAGATGATGAACCTAGACTGTTGGTTTTCATACAATGCATGGTCAGAAAAGACTGATTTGGATACCTAAAATGTGTAGGAAAAGAAAAACAGAGAGGACAGACTAAAACCTCTTTTACCGGGCCATATATAGGTAAACATTTTTGCCATTTATTCGAGCAGCTACAACTTTCTTCTAAAAACAAATCAGTTTAGCTCGATTAGTCTGACTCTCTGCTCCACCTTAGCCGTACGCTTAGCATCGCTAGACAATTTGATTTGAAGAGCATGGTTTATGCGCCGGTCCACTTGCTGCCGGCGCTCCTGGTTTTCCATTGTCCCAAACGGAAAAACAGAAGCCAGAACAGCGAAAAGGCCACGGCGAGCTCGATTTGGAAGCGTCAAATGTGGGGGGAGCAGCATTACCCTACCTGACGCAACAACTCGAGGGGTGGCGGAAGCGGAATTGGAATGATCGGGCGGTCAAATCCCACGAGGCCGAGGGCGCGAATGGCTGCCGGATCAATCCGCCAATCGCCACCTGGGAACGGGGGCCGGTCGTGTGGCCCGTACGCGCCCGCTTTGCTTGGAGGGCTCACCTGACGGCCGCACGCACGATGGTGGGTGTGTCTCGTCGTGAGGTCAGAGACAGATCGGCACAGGGAGCTACGATCGTTTCCGCCGTCGGCTGGCATGCAAAAGTTGTGTGCAGGGAATTCAGACTCCCGATCTGATTGCGTCGGTCAAAGCTGGTACGCTAGTGGATCGTCGATCCCCTGGGTCAGAGTCTCAGAGAGTGTTAGTTACGTCATGCCTCTGGGCCTGGGGAAGCAGTGCAAGAAGCATTGCACTAATCACAGGCTCTCTTGGATGACAGCTTCCCAGCTCTGATTCCCTCGTGGTTTGGGTTTCAGAACTTCAGAACAGTCTCTCTTTGACTCCAGCCACGCCTGCTTGAAATGGTTAAGGAGGCGTGCACTGCACCCTCACGTCTTTGTAGAGCACCATAGATGCTCTCTACTCCGTCAACCTCGCGGCCACAGAAGACGGGACAGACAAAATCTCCAAAAGTCTACGAGAACCAAACTTGCAGCTTTCAACCAAGCGGGCTGGTACACAGCACAGCTCGTGGTTTGCGCGCAAGAAGCGTCTCGACCCAGGTCCACTGAATACGGACGCAAAACGATGCTTTGCTTGCGTGAAATGCAAGACGCTTGCATTGGTCGGCTTTTTTTTTGTTTTTCCACGACGACATTGGGAGCCAGTGGGATACAAAAGCTTCTTGACAGAATCGCACACGCTGTCCTACCAATATCGAGTTCCTTTGCTCTCCAGATCCAGCAGAGAAGCAAAGCAATACTTGGAGAATAGTGATATTCTATTGTCCTTCAATGTACCAGGTCAACGTGCATCAATAGAGCTGGATGGACGAAAAGAAGAAGCATGCACAGGACACAGAAACTTAGGGTCAAGGGAGCAAGCTTCAGGAGTTGCCGGACTCTAGCGCTTCACGTCACAGGTAAAACAACGGCACGCCAAGTCGATCCCCATGGCGATAATCAGGGAAACATTAGGCCTGCACCTCGGCCGAACATGCAAACAAGACCCCAAACCCTTTTTTTCCCTTTCCCGAGTTGCCCGGCTATCAGTGTCTCCAACCTATCTACTTCTAGTAATTACAATATTTTACAAGAAAAAAAATGAAAACGTTTGCAAGTGTTCTGGAACAACAAAGCAGCACGCCATCTCCCAGGAGAAGGAAAAAAGTGGCAGGTGCTCCGGTACTTAGAAGCACAACTTCTTTCTCTGCAAATGGATGGACAAGAATTAAATTGAGTTCATGGTACTACTTTAGACTGGAGGAGGCTCAAAAAAATGTCCTCTCTAAAAACAAAGACCGACTTTGGAATATCCATAACTTACGCAAAACTTGACGGTCTGTTGCCGATCGATATAAGCAAGAAGTTCATCCTGCCGAATCAATGTCTCATACAGGACCTGCTTACATGAGAAACAAGTGTTAATACAGAAAAAAAAAAGCATTTCCTATAAGTTCTTGGTCTCCATGAATCAATCTAGGATGTCAGTTCTGGTGCAACAAGGAAATCTAGACAATGAGTAAACAGCCAAATTCTTGGTTGTATTAACATGACCGATAAAATATTACGTAACTCATAATAGAAGTTTGAAACTTATGAAATTTAAGATACCTAACTAGAGTCAACCTGATGTCCATCTCTGCTTGAGAACTACTGCCTCCATTTGTTTTTAGTAGGCGTATTAGGATTTTAAAACTCTTTTAGAGGTATACTTTTGACCACCGAATTCTCTAACAATATATCATTATGTGCTAAAGAGTCAATGCTATACTAAAAGAAATTTGAAACACAAATGTGTTTATATAACTTTTGTACAGTAAAAGCATGCATATTTGACTAATTGTTGGTCAAAATTTATTCGTTACAATCCTAATACACTACTGAAACCAAATGGAGGGAGTACTTTGTTTTCCATTAATGAAGCAAGATTACCTTCTTCAGAGAAATTAGCTCAGCTTCTAACGCGTCCACACGGCGAACGGCTGCATTTAGCAATTCCTCCTTTTCGGATGGCACTTGGGGTGGCTTTACTTCAAGTGTCTGTACCTTCTCCTCCAGTTCACCAAGCCGGCTTAACACAGATGTAACGGTACCATTTCCCGTATATCCTTGAGGAGGGAACTCGGCACTATAGTGATCACAGGTAATTGCCTGGTTCGTGAGCCTTTTAGTCATTATACTTGGGACAGAACGAAGGAATGCCAAAAGGCTCACAATTACGACTGACAACCATGCAATAATTCGAGTTCTAAGTCCTTCCAGTGTTGCAGGTGTATTTCTCAGGGAGAAAGAACCTGCATGATACATACATCATTGCAGGTGTATTTCTCAGGGAGAAAGAACCTGCATGATACATACATCAAATTCAGTCAACATAACTCCAAATCTAGCTAATCAGCATATCATATTAATCTTAAAACCGAGTGCAAATTTCCCAATATCGTCAAAAATAAGATTGTCAGTCTCTACACAATTATAAATCAAAGTAACTTCCAATAACAGTCTCTGAATGACAAGATTATATATAGACCTGATGTGGAAGCCATCGAACTGTTTCTTGGATCAGAGCATTCATCCACAACCTTTTCAACAAATGGGGAGGTATCCCCTATAATGCGAGGAGCAGCAGATGTGGAAGCATCTCCTGGAAATTTTGACTGCAAACAGTGAAACATCTATTGATCATCATATTGACCAACTAAAAGGATTAGGTAAAAAAAGGTCACAAACTAAGAAGCAATAGCCCAAATACATTTATCTCATGCAATTGAACAGCAGCAAAGTCAAAATCTGTTGGATAGCATATGCATCATGGACTCTGGGGATCCTCAAAGAGGAAAAAGACACTTGCCTCGTGCACATGGGTTAAATTAGGGCTTATGATGGGGTTCACTGAAGCAGTAGGAGAAGAAACATCTTCCACCTCAGAACTAGATTCGGCAGAGGCATCATTGCCTTTCTCCTGCTCCTAAGGGGGAAATGGATTAATAAGGTATATAATGGAAGATTCAAAAGAATGTTAAAGGAAACATCTGTGTAAGCAGGCTTACAGTTGAGTGTTCAGTACAACCAACTTCCTTCTCATTGATGCTTGATACAGTAAGAACTTGTCGACCATATTTTGCTTCACCATTGAGGACTCTCTGGAACATGGAAGCTTTTGCTTTAGCATTATAAAATAGGACAGCCAGTCAGAACGACAAGGACATGGCTAGGAAAATACCTTGATAATTTCAGGGTCCTTCCAAGGGCCTTTATCTGATTTCGGACAACCTCCGTATTCTTCACACCTGCACTTGCCACCAAGAAAATCTGGGAGTTCACTGAAAATATGGAATAGAAACAATTAGAACAAATCCAAGAAAGAGATCAATCAACAGGAGTCCAGATCCTAACCTGCCATCAATTATTTCAAGTAATTTAGTTTGGTACTTGCTTCCAAGGACCTTGATGTCAAAAGATTGGTGAGATGATCAGAATATAAACCAGAAACTACACATGAATGGTAAGATCAGAGCAATAAACAGTTGCAACCATACATGAATTTTTGAAGCGGTCTCTGGATCAAGAAATGATTTTATTGTACTCCATAACATCTTGAAGCCTTGGCCAGCATTTATGATGTACAATCGGTATAAAGTCTGCACGAGCATTCAGAATGCATTAGAAAGTTATTTCCATGTATAACCCCAGACAAAAGATAGTGAATCAATGAGCACATAAGGGAGAAGGCTTAGCCAGGAAATAGTGAAAACTAGCTCTGAAGTTGGGAAAGCATGCCTCTGGATAGTTGTCATTGTTGATCTTCTGCAATCGCATTATTAGCTCCCTTGCATCTTTTGAGAAGTTCTTTAGGCCCTTGACTTACAAAAACAAGTTAATTGGTACTCTAATCCCATACGATAAAAGTTTGTTGAGGGTAATATTGGTCATAGAAGTCACATACCACTCCTTGCACATCCAAGATGGTAGTAGACGAGTCTATGTGCTTTTTCGCTGCAATAGAACAAGCTGGAAATCTCATCTGAAGACATCTCTCAAACTCTTTGACATGATATTTTACATATCGATCAATAGTCGTGATTTGTACAAGTTTGTTGGTATCAACTTTCCCAATTAGTTCTATGTAAACAGGCCTTCCCTCTTTATCCACACCATGATAAAATTGTGGATAGTACTTCACAACTTCATTTAATTCACTGTAGTCAAATTCCTAAAGGACCAGAATCAGATTTTAGAAGTAAACACAGAGAAAGAATTACACTACATATATCTTGGGGGTATGAGTGTATCTGCTTTCAGTATTAGTTTTACCTCTATATTGTCGGCCCCAAATTCCTTCCTCCATCTAAGCATTTCTGACCACATATTCTTTGCTTTCTCAATATTAAATTTCCTTGCTTTCAGGAACCTACAAACCAAATGCATACAGGGGAATTTTGAAGCAAATAAAGAGCAACTCTGTTCATAATAAATTTTAATAACTAAAATATGATGCACGAAGAGAAGAACCCAAAAAACTCTGGGATTCGCAAATTTGATGCAGTGATACCTCAACATCGTGTGATAATCATCATGACGTTCTGGCAACAAGCCCTCATCCAGTAAACACTGGCGGAACCTTTCAACAGTCTCAAGCTCTCCAACATCTCTTATATCTTCTATGGAGACTACATGGTTGCCACTCTTCGTTCTACTCTTCCTCCTTAGGGAATGCCTAAATTTATACCCTGCAGTAATCGCTCTCTTTTTGAAAGAGCCCTTCTTGACCTTCCGTTCTCCTTCTGAGTTGTCTTCATCAGAATTGCACTCTCTTTTTTCATCGTTGCGTGCATGACCTTCATTACCTGCACCCAAGTAGTATCAGTGGTTCCTTCTCTAGTCTCTTAACCAAATGGAATCTCAAATCAGTATAGCTGTCATACTAATCGGTAAGCAAATTAGCAGATTACCATGCTACACAAGGATCAGAAACCTGAGCAGTCATTGGCATGCTGTAGAAAATTAAAAGGGGCGCTCATGATTCATACGCACTATGGCAGATTGGCAATAGACTACAAGAGTTAAAATCACAACGGTCACCACCAGGGCATCAATTTATCAGAAAATATTATCGGCTTCTTGAATCGAAGTATCCAATTCCGAGAACGCGTGAGTTCTTTCTCATGTTCTTGACTGTCAATATTGAACTCAGAAACAACCTTAATACAATAAACGCAGTTACAAGTTACAACTGAACCGATGAACCGAAGTAACCAGACGCGCACTTGCAAACACCCCACGAGGCACACCGAAGAAACAAGAAAGCACAGCGCATAAAGGAATCGTCAAGAACACGAAGTTGAAGCAAGAAACAATTTTGGCACTCACCCGGCGTCGCGAACCGGTCGACGGGCCCCGACATTCCCTTCCTCCCAAGCCCCGAGCGGCCGACCCTTCCACCGATTCCTCCGGCGGAAATCCCAATTCCAAAGCCCTCACTATGGCGCTAACCCCTTGCGGCGGGGGCTGTCGATCGAGGGGTGCACACGAGTGGCGGATTGCTCCGAATCTAATTCTTTAGAGGGAATTTTGTTTTTAGTAGGAGGATTTTTATGCTTTTTTGAGAGGGAGGGGGAAAGAAGCTTCTGCTTTCCCTTCATCGGTGGAAGGAGAAGGGGAGAGGTGGAGGGGTTACACTACAGGTTTCCCGGCTGGACCAGGTCCATGCCTCCTCCATGGACCCCGGAGAGCAATGAGGTGGCGTCATCGGCACGTGAACGTGCCACGTGTCTGGTGATGTGGGCTCCGGGGTCCATCGACCTGGCGCACGCCGGATTCGCGCGGGCATATGCGGAGCGGAGCAGGTCGGCGGACCCCACCACCACTGGACTAGTAGGCTAGTAGCGTAGAGCGGTGGGGCACTCGTGTCGTGACACCGTGCACGTGGTGGACCGGGCTTCGCAGTCCGTATTCGACTATTCGTTTCTGGTGGGCTGTGATCCGGATTCGCAGGCGCCAGTTGCTGCGACTTCCGAGCAGTTTTGGGCCGCGCCTTGATTTCGATTTGGTTTGGTTCGAGTAATGTGTTGGGCTAAATTCTGGTCGCTGCTAAATTGAGTTGCCTAATCATTGCTCTCAAGAAGAAAACAAATTGAGCTTGCCTGAGCCTGATTTTCCCTTTGATTTTGCTTGCTATTTTGGGTGAAGAGCTCTACTGCCTGATTTCCACTTTGATTTTTTCTATTTTGGGTGAAGAGCTCTGTTTCCTGTCAGCTGTAGCTCAACTTTTCACTAAAATAAAACTGTAGCTCAATTGCCAGTCAAAACTGGCACCAGATCATTACATGAGCGATAAAATTCACGAGATTACTGGGCGATAACTATTAACTACAATAGAAACCACAGACTTTTTTCTTTTCTTTCTTTTGATGTTGTGAAAGTCCTGTCAGAGCAATTTGCTCCATGCACTGAGATCAATCGTGCGACAGTACCACCATTGGCACTTTGAGTATAGCCACTGCAACCGAGACTGAGCTAGTAAAGTATCTGGAATTATATGCTCCGTACATAAGTATATACATAAGTTCTGTAACTATTTACATGGTGCTTCTTGGTGTTTGCTGAAGCTTCATGTGCTTCAGCCAAAAGCCTCCTATGTACACCCCCAGTGAAAGGCTGACAGGCTGAAATGTTGCACTGCTATATTGCGTTCTTTTTCTTTGACCGCAACATGAAAAGCTGGTCTCTGTACTGAGCTGAAAAAAAAAAGACACACCAGGGAACAGATCAGTCTATTTGAAGGATTTGTCAGAACTAGACGCAGTTATCCACAAAACTGAGGGCCTGTTTAATTCGAAAAGAAAGTTTGCGAAATTTACTGTAGCAATTCTAAATTGAAGATTAGGAGGACTAAACATGATCTAATTATAAAACTAAATACACGGATAGACGGAAAATCACGAGATGAATCTATTAAGCCTAATTAATCCATTATTAGAGATTGTTTACTGTAGCACAACGTTGTCTAATCATGGCCAAATTAGGCTCATTAGATTCGTCTCGCAAAGTTACCGGGGGGTTATGAAATGAGTTTTGTCATTAACACACGTTTAATACTCCATGCATGTAAGATTCCCTTTGATGAATAGTGAAGTTTGAAAAGTGTGAGAAATCTAAACAGGGCCTGAATTCATCCAGAAGCCCTTAACATTGCTGTGGAACTCAATCATTCCACACGACATGCCTGCAATGCATGAGTTTTTATTTAGTGCAAGTCAGCAGGCGCTCACCAGCATCTTTGTAGCGTTCTTCTACAGCAGCGATGAGCATATTGCGGACCAAATCAAACTCTTGGGCTTCACCGCAAGGCTGGTCATCAGGCCTGCAAAATCAAATGGCTTCAGTTCCAATGCTTGTCTTTGCAGGAACCAACAAAAAACAGATTTTGTGACCTACCTGTCAAGCCTTGTGATTTGGATGTCGTCCGAGCCCACAAAACTCTCAGCCGCCTTTGGCTGTACAACTTTCAATCCATTGTTGTATGCAATACGCCTATTAACTTGTATAGGAACCTAAGATTGAAGATAGAGCAAATTGGAATAAATATCATAGTATCCAGTGAGAAATAGTACAAACTTCTGGAATTTCTTTGCTCATGTTCTACTTTAAAAAAAGAGGAATTTTATCTGTTCATATAATAATTGTAGTTAGATCATATCATATAGCGATAGCAAGGTTTAGCATCAAGATCAGAATAAAAGGGTATGGTTGCTTTGCTGACAAATCAAAAAGGAGACACGTTGTTGCTTTGATTCTCCAACAGAGTGGTTAACACTCGTATGACAAATATATGCAGCAAACCTCACACGGCCAAAAAGGATAAAAGCAACACTTTCAGTATCAGCACTAATTACCGTTCAAACAAATATTGCCAACAAATTTGTGAGAAAATGCATACCTTGCACCGGAAAGCAATGTTGATAGCGTCTGATGGCTTGAGGTCAAAGCTAATGGTGTCTTCTTCATCTCCAGTCTGGCATTGTATAGCCATACTTCAGACCAATATAAGCATTGTTTATGTGATAGTCTACTTTGGAGAACAGTTACCTTGGCAAGATACAGTCGAGAATAGTACGCATCATGGACCATCTCTGTAATCCGCACCAAACGTACCTGAAAAAGGAGATGTTTGAGAGAAGAGGCGTGTTGCTAAGGTGCATTCAAAATAGTAAATTTTAAGGTAGTAATGCACATCAAAATTCACATAACACCTTATTTTCAAAGACCACAAACATGTAACTAGAGTTTGAATTCACATTAAATGGGAAATAAAACCAAATCAACTCATATGATTTTATCTTAAACACACCTCATATCCCATCCTTTTCGTCATCTCCATTACCACATTGTAAATGGTTGGCCTTGGCTGGAAAAACATAATGTCGGTGCAGTTCAGATACAGCAAAACCATTTGAAATGGAAGCATGTGGATGCTTATCAACATCTACAAAAATACTTTTGCAAGTTAATCCAGCTCTTACAATTCGAATGTTCCGAAGTGCCGCCAGCAGCATAATGCTTGGTGTTTCCACTGGAGGAGGTAGCATGGACATATAAGAAAATCAGAAAAGCATCTCAAGCAATGTGGCATGTATCCAAGCAAGAATTGATACATACTGACAATAATCGGGAGCAGAAGGTCGCTTCCATCTTCCATCTTCAACACAATAGCATGGTGCGGCGCAGAGTCCCGCAGTCTTAGTACGCGAGGATTGTTCTGAACACATCTAAGGTTTTTGCCATCACGCATTTTTATCTCAAAACCATCTGATACACTCCTGAGCTCAACTGCAAGGACAGATTAAAGCACCCGTTTAATCGCTACTAGAAAACAGTAGCTCGGTATCACGTGACATGTCGCTAATGCTGACTAATAAAGAAGTATCCCCGTTATCTCTTGCAGTGAACTTCAGACCTGGCATGAAGTCGCTCCAAGCCTCCAACAATGAGGCTTCATATCTCGTAAAAGGAGTGGGGGACGATATAAACAGTTACCAGCCTCGATGACGGTGGAATCGACGAACTCCTCTCCGCTGGCGTCGAAGTTCGCGGCGGCGGCGCCGTCGCCGTCAGAGGACGAGCCGTAGCTGCAGCGAGGAGGCCACCCGCCCCAGTCGCTCCTCCCGTGCCGCTGCGGGGACGGGGCACCGAAGAACCTGCGCGGCAAGCTGTCGCACTCCGCCTGCACCCCGCATGCTCTCCCCCTCAGGCGCACGCGCCGGAGCAGCTGGAGGTGGCCGCTGACCCTCGCGTCGGAGGTCAGGGCGCCCGCCGCGGCGGCGGCGTAGCGCGGGAGTACGGCCCCGTTGATGATCTCCATCCCTTGGGCTGCAATATTCCCGGCAGAAACGTCAGAAACAGCGTGAAAAAGCATCACAAACACAACGGAATCGAGCGGATAGCTACGAATCGATTGATCAGTGACGCGGAAATGGATAGCAATCCATTCAGCGCAGTGAGCATGCCGAATTGAAGAAAACATACAGAGAATGAAGAAAAATGCTCCGGGAAATGACGGAGAAATCAGCTTATTGTTCAGGGAAAAACAAAACGAGAGAAATAAAAGCTTACCACCGATTTCCGGCGAGAGATGAGGATGAGGGCAGATCCGAGTCGACAGATGCAAGAAAATTGCGTGAATTTTTTGGCTGCAAAATTTTTTGGGCCAAATGTTAGTAAAACCCCTTATCGCTAAACCCGACCCATTGGCTTTTATGGCCCAGGCGGTTGGACGAGGCAAAGTTCCAGTACTAGCCCTGGATATTTGGGGAATCGAGGGCCGCATTCTATCCAATTTTCGTCATGATACGGAAAAGCGCGCGAGGGTATTTCTGGAAAATGCTGACGGATCAGCCAGTTCGGCGTTTGACTGTACAGGGGAAGGCACGTCACGGGATATTTTCCATGGATTGAAAGCGTAAGCGTGACGTGGAAAAGGCGCCAGTGAGATATTTCTTTAGCTGGCAGCTGGGGACAATTTTTTTTTTTTGTCCCCAAATACTGTCGCATGTATGGAGCCTTAAACGAAGTTTATTTACAAAACCTTTTCACAGATGAGTGCAACTTTGCGCGACGAATCTAATGAGACTAATTAATCCATGATTTGCTACAGTAATGCTACAGTAACCATCCTCTAATCGTACGGTCAAAGGCCTGATTAGATTAGTCTCGCGAATTTGCCATAGGGTTGTGGAGGTAGTTTTATAAACTGACTTTATTTAATACCTCTAATTAGTGGTCAAAGTAGCATTTAATTTAATGGAGGGACAAAAAATTTATCCCTTCGAACCGAACACGGCCACACAGATACTACTAGATAGATAGTACTCTCCTGCGGTCCTATATCTCTCTCAGGTTCTTTGTGAGTATTGTGATGTCTCGAATACTATGAGCCTGTTCGGTTGGCTGGTGGCTGGTGCTGATTTGTTGTAAGACTGAAGTACTGCTGGCTGGTGGCTGATAAGCCAAGCGAACAGGCTGTATAACGAGTAAATTTCAGGCGCACAGATTAGTAGATGAAGTTTCCAAAGCTTGCAGAAATTTTTGGGTTCCTGCTTGCTGGAATGTGACAAATCAACTGACAAGCTCAAGTTTTTGAAGAATGGTATTAGTAGGATCTTGTATGTTTGGACTACCACAAAAAGGCAAAGTGTGTAAGCTCAAATCAGCTCCCACAGCTACCAACTGTGCTGTAAAATTAGTCATCATGGTTTGAACTAAGCTTAAGGCATACACGCTCAGAATTATCGTTCCTGTTTACTAATAACTTGCTGGTTATTTCCCGACAGTTTTCTATAAGTGGTCAATAATTAACTCTCTGGAATGGCCAATAGTTTTTCTAGTATAATTCGCATGTGTTCCCAACCGTACCATCAAATCATCACTAACATAACTTCCAATAAACTTGCTAGTTGCTACCCACACTTATGGAACATGGTTTTCTAAACAGAGTAGAAACCGTGTTGGACACTTGTAAACAAATTGACAAGAATTATTAGTAGTCTTGTAGTGGACTTTGCATACAATTACTCAGACACAAGCGGCACGAAATAATTGATGCATAGTTTAACTTGAGAAATGAAATATACTATATGCTTTCCAGAAATGCAGCCTTTTGTTCTTTGAACTGAAATGCAGCCTTTTGTTCTTTGAACTCCAGGAAGGCGTAACATACGGGGGCGTCGTGGTCAACGCCATTGCAAATAATCAGGACACCTACAACACTTTAGAAACTTGTTGCCTATTTGACACATATAGACAACTAAATAGATGGCTCTACAATAGGTTGTCTACAATGGCAGAGCTGGGGTGGTGGAGGGGGGGGGGGGGCGCCATGGCCCCCCCTAACATCTAAAAAAATTAGATATCTTTTAATGTTAATATACATTAGAGTAGTTATATTTAATAAAAAAGTCAGTTATTAGTTGCTAGCAGCTACAATTTCATCAGTTTCACTTCGACGATTACGGCAGCTACATGATAAGAATTGTGGCTCTTCTCCTCCAACTAAAACCAATGTAAACATACCTTAATATCTTTCCCATAAATTATTCCTGATTTCTTCTCTCATAATATAGAATTTTTGCTAGAATTAGATCAAATCCTTGTAAGAAACCAACGCAAAATATCAAAATGATATAATGGAAGATTCTTAAGATATTGCTTGGTACTTTATTTCGAGAGAGTAATTGTAATGAAGCCACGGCATATCCGAATATTGATGATTTTGGTGCGGTAAAGCATCGCGCAGGCAAGATGAATTGAACAAGCAAGAAATGCGGATCTTATATACAAATTATTTGTTTTTGTGCAATTTTATTGCTCAATATTATATATCATAATTATCTAGTGTATGTGCATGTGAACAATAAAAAGTTAGTGCAAATTTTTAAATGATTGAACCGATAAATGTTGTATGAGTTTGTTTGGCCCCCCTTTAAATTTGTCTCCTGCTCCGCCACTGGTTGTCTATTTTATTGTCAATGTAATAGTTAATATCTCCTCTGGTTGTTGTGTTTTGCCTAGGAGCATGGGCCGGAGTAATAAATGAGATAGTGGAACATACTCTTTCCTCATTAAATGCTAGCCACGTCAGCTCATTTTCTTTACATAGACTGATACAGACGGGCTGATGTCTAACCGTTGTATATGCCCTTAAGTGCTTAACAGTGTACCACCGGCGACCACTATCTGGGATAGATCGGCCAAAATAATGCATGCATAAAAATTAATTAGTAGTGTTAGTATATCCTACATAGCTGTTATCCAATATGTATGTATTGGTCACTCGAACTATATATATTTATATATGCCAGGAAAATATAACATGGGACATCCACATTCGTCTGATTTGAATAGAGACCCGAGAGAGTCCTCAACGGCTCAACCCTTATTCTAGGCTAATTGTTGGACACGTCCAAGCTAACCTGTTTCTCTTCTCTACCGTTAACTTATTACAAACTTAACCAGGAAACCAGGTAGAGAGAGATTCTTCGTGTTCCAGGGATGACGACATTTTACGCCTGTGCACGGATCCTTGGAGATCTCGGATGCCCCATGTGGAGGTGGAGCTCATCGATTGGCAAGGTGAATCTGCTTAGATGCCAGGCTATCTCTAACGTGGTGGCTCGTGCTCCACACCTCCACGTCGAAAACCTATAAAACACCGGGCCATTTGACTTTGGCCTTTGGGGCCTATAAAATCGGCCACGCATGCCAGCGGATCGACTGCAGGCTCGGGTGGCGCAACAACAGAGGTGGGTAGGCGTCAACTGCAGCGGAGCTGGAGCTGGCCATGGCGAGAGGTGCCGGCGGCCGCGTCTTCCTCCTCGCGCTGGTGCTACTGCTCGCCCTGCAGACCCCGGCGTCCGCTGACAAGAAGGCAACGACGACGCTCCCTTTCCCGTCCCCCATTCTGCCTCCTCATCACTCGCCATGTCTTTCATTGAGAACCGATCGATCTGTGACTCTGCATTTGCTTACATCTGTTTTGTTGCGCAACCGTGCAGATCTATGCGATCTTCTTCCGGGACTTCCCGGCCTCACCTTCTGCTCTGCTCTCAACGATTACCCCTGAGTAAGATCGACCAAATACCCATCAGTCCAATGGTACCCAATTACCCATTTCGCAGCAGAGCAGCGAATGCGCGCGTAGTGCTTACTGTTCCTCTTCGCGACCAAAATGCAGCTTCAGTATCCTCTACTCGTACAGGGCCATCCGCGGCATTGCGCTGCAGATCGACGACGGCGTCCTAACGCTCCTCCAAAGTACGTGTACTAGTCTGCTTCACCGACTAATTTTTAGAAAAAGGAAATTTGACTCGGGCTCTGCATGAGTTTTGCATCCAACCGTTCATTCTTATACTTACGTCTCCAGCTGATTAAAACAAGCTCGGAAAAAACAATAAAAAATATGGAGATATGCGCTAATTTGTTGGGCGATTACTGAAGACGCTTTGCATTACATCGAACTGATGCGTTTCAATTCATTGCTTTTGTGCAGGGCTCCCCGGAGTGTTCAAGGTGATCCCAGCCAACCTGCTCAAAATCCACACCACGCACTCGTGGGACTTCCTCGGCCTCGCGGAAAATGGCAAGGAAACCCCCGCGTGGTCATCCGCGGCCAAGTTTGGCGCGGGCACAATCATCGGCAACATCGACACAGGTAATTTTACAGCATTCTTCATCACAGGAGACATCATAAATGATTAGAAATTTTACCATCAATAATAAAAAAATTACATTTTTTTGACCGCCACTAATATAGAATTCTGCAAAAAAAATGTTTTAGGATAAATCTATTTTACTACACCAGGCAGTCCATTTTGGTTGTTCGACCTTGACAGAATTTTAGCTCAATCTATCCCCCAAACAATTTCCATTTTTCAATCTACCTCCTGTTAGATTTGTCCTTTTCGTTTTTCTCCACATACAAGTTGGATTTGATGTTAGAAAAAAATAATTATACAATATTCCATCATTACTTTCCATGCAAATTTGCATATCTAGGATCACTTGAGTATTAGATGCTCCTAATCTATGGAAATAGTCATGGATTTTTCTTAATATATTTTTCTGACATAAGTTATGGTGTCATATGTCACCACTAGAAATATTAAACTTAAATCTCAAGTGTTATTTGGATAAATAAAAAAGACACATTTCATTTAGAGGGGGAGGGGAAGAATTCAATTAGTTTGGATGAGTAAATCAAGCAGAGATTTTGCTCAGGGAACAAAGTGGATTGTTCCGGTCAGTATAGAAGCTCTTTTCTTTTATAATATAACACCTTTTTATTTTCAAAAATCTGTTACTAGCTAAACTTTTATAAAAAAAAACTTTGACTTGAGATAGATTTATATTTATGATCAGAGAAAGCGACAAAGCGAGTATAAATGCTTTATGGAACACTTGGGGGTGTGATGGTTCTGAAGAGGTTTAGGGTTCCGAATAAGGTGTTATGTGTAAATCAATGCAAGGATAATCTTAATAAGGCGCTGCATTATAAAAATGAAAGACAATGTTGACTTTTACATGGAATCCTAATAAGTGACTAACCCAAGCATGATTAGGCCTTGAGATCAGGACATGTATATTACTTTAACTCCCTTGAAGATGATTCCAGTTCGAACTAATAGAATCAGATCCCAGCAGTCAGGTCCAACAACCTGACAAGCAGTAGGGGGCCCTTTCTTTAGGATCTTGTTCAGTAGACGTTACCTGGTCCCTAATGCTCATTGGGATCGATGTTGCCTGCACATCCATGTACCGACTACGAAGGCGTATGGCCGGAATCCCAGAGCTTCCAAGCCGATGGCTATGGCTTGGCCAGCGTCCCGTCGGGTTGGCGCGGCATCTGCGACAAAGGCGGCGACCCGACCTTCCAGTGCAACAAGTAACGACAATGCCGGCAAGCACAACTTAGCTTCTTCGTGCAACATCTCACATCCAAAAGCTGACGGGTAGCTCATGCCATGCCTGCAGCAAGCTGGTCGGCGCGAGGTTCTTCAGCGAGGGTATCCAGGCGGAGCTCTCGCTGGGCAACGACCAGGGCAAGCGGCCGAGCAAGGAGGACCTGTCCTCGCCGCGGGACTACGTGGGGCACGGCTCGCACACGCTCTCCACCGCGGGCGGCTCGCCCGTCCATGACGCCAGCGTCTTCGGCCACGGGAAGGGCCGCGCCGCGGGCGGCTCCCCGCGGGCGCGCGTGGCCACCTACAAGGCCTGCTACGCGTCCGGCGGCTGCTCCGACGCCGACGTCCTCGCGGCCATCCTCGCGGCGGTGGCGGACGGCGTGCACGTGCTCTCGCTCTCCCTCGGCGCGGACGAGGCCTCGGACTACCTCACGGACCTGATCGCGATCGGCGCCTTCTTCGCGGTCCAGAGTGGGGTCGCCGTCGTGTGCTCCGCCGGCAACTCGGGCCCGCGCCCGGGCTCGGCGACCAACGTGGCCCCCTGGATCTTCACCGTCGGCGCGAGCACCATGGACAGGGAGTTCCCAGCTTATGTCAAGTTCAATGGCGCCACCATCAAGGTAGGATTGCTCGAGTTAACAGTGAACTAACGCGCCATGCGGCCAAGCTTTGCTCATCGCGCGCTGTTCTGCATGCGATTGACAGGGACAAAGCCTGTCAGAGAGTACTCTGCGCCGTGGCCAGGCGTACCCAATCATCAGCGGGGAGAAGGCCAACGCCGCGGACCAACCAACCGGCAACTCGTACGGATCGGATTCAGAACATACTATTCTCTGTTGTTCATTGGATAGATCGGCGTTGCCTCATCTGAATGTCCTGATCGATCGATGAGATTCCGTATGCCTGCAGGTCGTTGTGCGTGGCTGGCTCCCTGGACCCCGCCAAAGTCGCCGGCAAGATCGTCGTCTGCGTCAGAGGAGTCAACGGCAGGGTCGAAAAGGGGCTCGTGGTCAAGCAGGCCGGCGGCGTCGGCATGGTCCTCTGCAACGACGCCAGCTCCGGCGATTCCGTCATCGCGGATCCGCACCTCGTCGCCGCGGCGCACTGCTCCTACTCGCAGTGCGTCCAGATCTTCAGCTACCTCAACTCCACAGAGTAAGCATGACAAAACTGTTACCCGCGCCGAGCAGCAATGTCCTTCCTGGTTCACTGATCTTACGCGTTGGATCAATGGATCGGACTGACTGATCGGCATTTCCATTTCAACTTTTAGGAATCCTTCGGGCTACATCGATGCAACGGACGCGAGCTTTGGCGTGAAGCCCGCGCCGAGGATGGCGGACTTCTCATCCCGAGGGCCAAACGCCATTACTCCTCAGATCATCAAGGTTTTGGCGCGCATTGTTCATCAGCTCGTCCCAAGATTTATACTGCTTGGGCGCGAGTAGTGTCGCTGTTACTGACAGACTTGCTCGGTGGCGTGCAGCCGGACATCACCGCCCCAGGCGTCAGCGTGATCGCCGCGTACAGCGGCGCCGTTTCGCCGTCGGGCCTGCCGTTCGACGGCCGCCGCGACGTCGCCTACAACATTATGTCCGGCACATCCATGTCGTGTCCCCACGTCTCCGGCGTCGCCGGCCTGCTCAAGGCCAAGTACCCCTCGTGGAGCCCCGCCATGATCAAGTCGGCGATCATGACCACCGGTGAGCCAGAGCATCATACGGCTCTCTCGTCCAGCCCATTCATGTGTCTCACGCATGTTTGTATGTTGCGTTGCCGCTGCAGCAACGACCGTGGCCAACGACGGCAAGCCGATCCAGGACGAGACCGGCGCGGGAGCCACGCCGTTCAGCTACGGCTCGGGCCACGTAAACCCCGTCCGTGCCCTGGACCCCGGCCTGGTGTACGACTCCACGCTGGCGGACTACACCAGCTTCCTCTGCTCGCTGAAGCTCACCCAGAACCCGCTCCAGAACCTCCCGATCAACCTGCCCGTCAACCTCTCGGCCCCGGTCGACCTCCTGCTCCCGCTGTTCAACGCCGCCGGCGAGCCGTGCAAGTGCAGCCAGGGCCCGTACGGCCGCCCCGAGGACCTGAACTACCCGTCCATCGCCGTGCCCTGCCTGTCCGGCAGCGCCACGGTGAAGCGCCGGGTGAAGAACGTCGGCGGCGCGGCCGGCAAGTACAAGGCCACGGTAACGGAGCCGGCGGGGGTCAAGGTCACAGTGGTGCCGAGCGAGCTCGAGTTCGGGATCGGAGAGGAGAAGGAGTTCACGGTGAAGCTGGAGGTCGTGAACGCCGCGGCGGCTGCCGACTACGTGTTCGGCAGTATTGTGTGGTCGGACACGAACGGGTTGGACGCGTACAGGTCGGACGTGAACAACGCGCATCTTGTCAGGAGCCCCATCGTGGTTAAGACGAGCTGCGGATAGGATGATCTCTAATCTCTTCGTGTGCTATGGGGTTACCCTTGTTTTTTTAAAAAAAAATCCATGAAAATCAAAATTAGCTGATCTTGAATGAAAATCAATTTAGACTCAAGAGGTTCGGTTTCATACACCCGCAAAAAAAAACATAATGCATTATTTCTCGAAATTCTTGACGAAATGTTATGAGCTTATATTTTTGTTATCAGGTTTGAAGGTGAAACAACATGTTTCCCTCCAAAATACCCACGTCACCTAAAATACCCATCCATCACCTTGGACGCTTGAACTGCATTCCGTGACGCCTAGAGTTAGCATTCTAAACTGGCTCTGCTCCACACGCCTAAAATAAGAAACAAAAGTAAAATACACCATGTGTCCTAAATTTGGCTCCATGTGCCAACTAGTTCCTTAAACTCTCAAAATGCATATTTTGGTTTCAAAGTTGCTAATTGATTTATGTGAGATCTAAATCGCTCCTAAACCACACGGTTGAACTGAATTATAAAGTGTGGGATGTTACTGGAGGATTATGAGCGGTACTCACTAACATATGGGCCACACACGTCGCCTACTTCTTCCTCCTAATCCATCCATCTACTACCGATAGAGCCTGCTCGCCTGCACCCACCTCCCTACTCATCCCCTCCACCTTTGGCGACCTCCTGCCACAGGATGGGAACAGGGCAGAGCCTATCTCTGGCAAGTGAACGGGGGCGGGACGGATCTCCGGCGTGGCTCCGGTGACCCCTCCTCCCTCCGCGGGACGAGCGAAGGGGAGAATTCGACGCTGCCAACTGGACAGGGTTATGGTGGAGCCGGCCGTCGTTGGGTAGACCTCGGCGTTTGATGGTTTGAGTACGTGACGTTCTTGAACTAGCTGAGATGAGCACAAGCTCGCGTCCATGTGGGAAGAAGAGCATGTCGTCGAACGATACTATTAGTTTTGAACATGACATATATATATTTCGAGGTAACGATCAATCTTGGAAATGGACACTTCTCGCTCATCCATCTCGCCAAGTCGCTCTCCGCTGCTCCTCGCCCACGCGCGAGGCGCTCCGCGCCTCTGCCCTCCCAATCGCGCAGCCACACACATGGTCTCAGGTCCTCGCCCATGCACGAGCCGCGACGCAAGCCTCCAACTCCAAGCCACTAGCTTGCTCGACCGAGGCTTACCGAGTACCATCAAGACAAACCCTGCCCTGAGGTAGACCTGAGCATTTGTGGCCCGGTTCGGTCCGGCCCGAGCCCGATGGGTTTTGGCCCACCCATGATATTTAATGGGATGGGCATGAGCAGAGCAAATGAAGCCCGAATAATTTTTTCTTGGCCCGAGCCCAGCTCAAACTATTTAAATGAATTATTTTTCCATTGAAAAAGAGCGGGAAGCTCGAGCCCGATCAAGACCCGGCCCGAGCCCGGCCTGAAATAGAGGCCCGTAGTCGCCCATGGGACGAGCGTGGGCAAAAATTTTAAGACCCAAAAAACCGGGTTTTTTTCAGCCCGGCCCGGCCCGCAAAATGCTCAGGTCTACCTTGAGGGGAAGGGGGCGAGCAGGCGGTTGCCCCGAGTCCCAAAAATCATGGGCCCCTCCCAGGTATTCCGAGCGTCAAGCAAACCGTTAACGTCGCAAGCTCACAGTGCCAGGATGCGTTCGATTGTCTTCTCCTATTTTTTTGTTTAATCTGATTCACCACGTTATTTTTGCAATTTTGGAGATTTACCGTTAAACTTCATCTATTTCGAATCGTGCCATTACAATTATTTCTCTTCTTGAGTCACGTCATTTTATACATCTTTGATGTTCTTGAGTCCACCTGCAGCAACAATATTTCCATATGGACCAAAATGCCCTCACAACAGCTCTCTCTTTCCACTCACTGACGAGTAGGGCCCACGTGTCATCTCTTCCCTTTTGCCTTCCTCCTGGCCAAATCGAACGGCGTAACTCCCAGTGCCGGCTCCACCGATACCGACACCGTCGTGCCCCAGCCCGGCCAAGCGCCCCGCGCCTCCCCTCCATGGTCGCCGGTGAGCACATCCCTTTCCGTCGTCAACTACCTTGGGGAGCTCAAGGGGCCCCACCGCGGCGCATCCTGCCATGGGGAGCTCGACGGGTCGTCCTCCGCCGCCACGCCCCATCCTGCACTGCGCTCGGCTCGAGTCCCCATGATTTTATCCGTTCCTCTCAACTGAAGCCCCCCATCTCTCTCCTCGTCCCTCTCCCTTCTTCCCATGCTGAAAAGGCCGCGCGTGATGACACGGCCTGATCCGCCTCGTCCCCCCACGTTCGACATGTGCGCGCCACCTCCCCCACCGCGCAACCCGGCAGCCTCCGTCGATGGCGGGATCGCGAGCCCGTCGCGTAGTGGCAAGTAGGCAGCGAGCTAGCGGCGCTGCCAGCCCCGGCACGATTGAAGGAGCTTCTGTCGATGAGCTAGAGAGGTGGACAAGACCGCCTACCCACAATTAGGAGCAAGTTGGAGCTCCTCGACGCCGCCACTAGCCCCCTCGCTCGAGTGAGGAGGAGACGCCCTCGCCCTCCTCACTGGACACTGGTCACCGCTGCCGCCTCGCTCCCGCGCGAGATCTTCCCCTGGGCGGCTGGGCCTGGTTGTTTCCAGTTTTAAGGTAAGGAAAGCCCTCTGTTTTTGCTATTACTTGCTGGGCTGGGGAAGTTGGACCTTCGGGTCGTCGAGGAACTCCGCGAGGTCACGTGAGCCGCAAATCAGGCGTGGATATGGGCCTAGGGCCGAGGAACTCCACGAGATCACGTGAGCCGCAATCAGGGGCAGATATGGGTCTAGGGCCGTGGCCCTAGGCGCGGCCCTAGGCGTGGCCCAATTCGTCCCTTAGACCCCTCTTCATTTCCCATGGGCCAGCGAGTAATTCTGTGAATTGATCCTAGATGTGGCCCAACTGGCACTCTCATCGCTCGGCCCATCTCATCTTTCGGCTGAGGCACCCAGCACTTGGCCCCTCCGAGGCCCTCTCGCTCGCTCGTTCTTTCTGGCGGAAGCCCTCTCGCTTTCTCGTTCTTTCTCTCGCTCTCGCTGTCTCTCCTGGACGCCGCACGGGCAGACCGGGGCAGCGGACCAACGAACCCTAGCGCCGCCGTCCGCCGCCGCCGCACCTGCGCTGCCGTCCGCCGCAGCCGTCACAGCACCGAATCTGCGCGTCCCTGGCTGCGCCAGCATTGCTGCCCCCTCTCCGGCCCTCCTTGCAGTCCCCGGCTGCTGGCTCCCTGCTGCTTCGGCCAGAACCTGGCCGGTGGCTGTGGCCGCAAGCCGTCCTGCGTGGGTGCTGGCACCCGGAGCCTGGGGACCGGGGGTAGGCGCGGGCACGCGGCGTGTTGCAAGATGCTGCACTGCCCGGCTGCCCCTCACTAAGACACGAACTGCTTCTGATTTCTGTTGTTCTGAAATTTGAATCCAAGATCGGTGACACTGTGTGAGTTGCTCAATGACTTAATTAGTTGATTTCCTCGTTAATCCGGCAATGCATAAATTAGTTAGTTGATTTCCTTGTTAATCCGTCAATGCATAAACGTATTTATGTTGCAATTTCACCGGAAGACGAGGATTAACCAAATTGCACTAGCTAGGCACTACATTATTTTTATGCATGTTTTTATCAAGTTCGTTGTACTGCATTATTTTTTGCATGTTTTTGTCAAGTTCGTTGTACATTTAAACTTTGAATTAAGATATACTCCAAGTCATGCTTTTTAAGTCGTTATGTGCGCTATCGCTGTTGTTACTACCATGTGGTATATTTTTTTTTGGTCTAGCCAAAGTGGCCCTAGGCGTAAAAATCTATTTGGTCCACCACTGGCCGCAATTTTCGCATCCCAGGCCCGTTCGCTCGACGGCCAGCGACAGGAGCGGAACCATAGGCAGTTCGTCGGTCTCGCTCTTGCGTCGCGACGGGGCCAAACCCTAGGCGGCGGGCGGCGCAGAGCTGCGAGCGGCAAGCCGCCACCGCAAGCTCGACCCCCGCGTGGGACGGAAGGACCAGGTAGGCTGTGCTCCCTTCCTTAGCCTGTTCGGCCGTTCTTCTCTACTGGTAGTCTTTTGGGTGAATTTGGGATTTGCTTTGGCACTAGAATAAGTGAAAAAGGGTATGGTTAGCGAATGCAGTTCAATTAGAGTAGCTGTTCAAAGTAGTTTATGTGAATATGGGATCTTAGACAGTGCCTGGGAATCCATATGTAGTTACATCAACTTGATCTTCAGTCAAAACTCAAAAGGATATGTGGTTCAGGTTAGATAATACGATAGTTGTGTCTGTGTTCTGTTCATTTCGTCCGTGCTACTGTGCAATGTGCAGTGCTAGTCTTGATCGGAGATTATGAAATTTTCAGTTCATCCGACGCAACTGAAATTGTTAAATATGTGAGACAAAAACTTGAAGCCAGTAAAAGATCATCAGTTTCATTGCATCATGCAGTTGTAATTGAAATATTGTCAATCTATTTTCCAATCAGTCAATTAGTAGTAAGCGGAAATTAGCATTGCTTTCTAGCTGTTATTATACTCGAATCTTTGCTTCTTTTTGCGCTAGCATTTCATTTTATGATCCTTTTACATCTGAATCAGCAAACATAAGTCAACTGTTGTTTTTGCAGAGTTCTAGACTAACTCCGTTGCTAGATATGCTTTGGCATGAGCGCCATGGCTCCGCATTACCAAGCTGCGACGCTGATTGCTTCTCCATCTTACCCAAATGCCATTGCTTGGTCAAGTGACAATTTGGTGGCTGTCACATCTGGTTACATTGTCACTATTCTGGTAAGTGCAATCCCATCACTATAAGATGTTCACGTTCATGTCATATATGCTCAGATGCCAAGTGCCATGACAGCGCATTTATGGAATCCAGATTGCTTGACCTTGCACTCATCATGTTTCATTTGTTCCTATTTAAGAACCCAGCTGATCTTGAGGGGCCTCGTGGACTGGTTGGACTTCGTCCCAGCGATCCTTTTCCTATAGGAGTGGTTAACAGAGAAGGTAAATTTACCCTTTGCTTTAACAATCTCCCATAGGATGTATTTGACTTGCAGATTCATGCTAATTATTTGGGACATTGAAAACTCAATTCAACTATACCGTGTTCAGAAATTTGTTTCCTTGACGTCAATGTTGCAATGTGAATTTAGGGTGCTGTTAAAATCTAAATGGGACTTTGGGAACCCTAATGAGTGAACTTTGCTAGTTGGATTTGGACTTTCAGTTTTACTAGTCATATTCTACTCAGTAAAATCGAAACTACTGGGACTAGTTGCATGTTCCATCACTACGAACATAACCTCCTCATAAACAAATGCCATGCCATTTTGCCTGTATGGAGCTTTGAGCTGCTGTATTTTCATCAAAGAATGGAAAAAGATATCCAATGTGGCCATCTAGGTGAATTCATTTTGTTTGATCTGAAATTCTCAATTATCAATATTTTGCAGATCTCTTCGAGCCATGTTTAGTGCCCACATGCTTAGCGCGTGATACTGAACCATGTGCCCGGTCAATTTCATGGTCTCAACAAGGATTTGCACCTAATTCTGGGTATATATATATATATCTTTGTCATTTAATTTTAAATTGTATTCAATTATACATGATCTTCTCTGTGTGTAATTTTTATGCACAAGTTCATCCTCTCATTCTAGGTGTTTGCTGGCTGTTTGCACTGTGGATGGTCATGTGAAACTTTACCGGTCACCAATTTGGGAATTTTGCGATGAATGGGTTGAGGTAGGCATTTTCTGTGCTATGCGAACAATGTTGAATGTATGAATGTTTGTAAATATGAGAAATCTAGGGAGCTACTCTGGATTACCAACTGAATTTCTGCACTGGACTGATTTTTCCTGTGACGAGGTTTGGCTTAGGGCCATTCTTTCAATGATCAATGCATAATGCATATGAGGAGTCAAAACATTTTTTGAATAACAAGGGGAATCAGCTCACCATTAACTGCATAATCCAGTTTCGAGCAAAAAATTCATTCTGTAGTGCTTTCTTAGTTCCACCTTCTAATCAGAATAAAACATGCAATTTGCAGTTTTGGTTTGTTCTTGACTCTTTTGTTAAAGGACTAGCTTTTGTATGGTCTTAATTGCCTGTAGTCTATTCTGGCCAGGATAGTTTTTGTCTTTCATTGCATGTACACATTAGGAATGATCACTTGTTCTAGCCTTCTAGGTCACAGTTATTGGTGCTTAACTGCTTATCAACCTTTCACTTGGTCCAGGTTGCAGATATATCACAGTTGCTGTTTAACTACTACAAAATTATAAATTTTGGAGAGGATAATGGTTCTCATTTGACTTCTCTGGTAATCTTTCACTTTAGCACTGAGAGCTCTATTTCTTCGATGTTGCATAATATCTCTGCCTGAATATGTGGCTAAAAATATGCTTTCATGATCAGAAGAATACAAATAACAAAGAGAAAGAGACAGAGGTTTTGGATTCCACTTGTGAATTGCAAGGTCCTCTTTCTCGCAGGGGTCCGGGACAGAGGAAAAGAAAACCACCAAGGTGAATGATACTTTTCTGCTTCCACATCATAATGTTAGATATGCAGAAACAATCACCATATTTGAAATAACAAGATGATCTAAAGCATCATTTAGCTATTAATTGGGCTGTCAAATGCTGATATGCAATCATTGTCTACCCCATTCATCTGTGTATGTCACTGATCTTCCCTTGAAATTTGTTTTATAGCAAGAGGTCAACATCATTGGCAATCTTTCTAGCATTCATATACCGCACCTTAATTCGTTTTGATTAATTTTTTAATGTAGTGTTGATAGTTATATTGATGATGGCAATGGAGATGATTCTGATACTTCAAAGGATGCAGACTTCTCACTGGAGGATCCGTGCTCTAAGTCAAAGAAGAAGTCTTTGAAAAAGGTACAAATTTTACATGTTCACATTTAGGCTGAAGTTTAGTTTATTGTTTCAGTTTGTAAAAGCAGTAATAATGTTGTTTCTTAACAAAAGGAAGAATCAATTATCATGCTAAGTGAAGGTATATCGCAGCATATTGTACATGACTGGTTTCTATTTTATTATTTATTTAGCACTGCTGCATTTGTGATTCCAGACCGCTAAACCCAGACGTGAACCTGCTGCCATAAATGGACAAGGCCGCACAGAAAATGTTAAAGCATCATTGTCCTCTAATGGAGAAAACAAATCTCTTCCTCTTATCACAGCAAAACAGTATGCTTGTCGTGATGCACATTTGTCTTCCGTCATCGTTGCATGGTCTCCACTTGTGTCATCAAGTGATAAAACTTCTTGTTTATCGAGGCATTGGTGCATTCTTGCTGTTGGCTCCAAGTCTGGAAATGTGTCTTTTTGGAAACTACATAAGCCAGAATACTACATGATAGATGCTGGCATGGTTACCAATGATCCACTGCTTATTGGAGTTTTGCAAGCACATAAATCATGGATCAGTGCCATAACCTGGGAAGTTTTCTCTGCGGACTCTTCAAAATCCTCGCTGCTTTTAGCAACTGGATGCTCAGACGGAAGGTGAGCATGATTAATGCGTATTATTTGTAAATGGTAATGTGCTTTCTTTGGTCGTATCATGCATTGGTTGTTTACATGGCTTTCTGTGAGCTTGTCGAGCTTGTCATGATTCATGACATGGCAAGGGATATATGTGATAATCATATTTAAAGAACATACTCTGAGCTACTATGTGCTTTGGAACAAGTTCAGAGTGTCTGCATAAGCAGTAGGGGAGGACCTGTGCCTAATGCCTCATGCGTGATGAAGAAAAAAAAAGAACTGAAATCTCCTTTTTTTTTTCCCTAATTGCTGTGATCGATGTAAAGACGATGCATACCATTCTGACATTCTCTGCACCAGATATCTGGGCGGTGGAGAAAACGATTTTCCCCATGCCTTAAAGAGAACGCTGTTCATTTGCATCCAATTTACAAAATTTGGTATTCTGATGGTTTTTTTGCCTTTCGTTTTCTGTAAATGTTTCATCTCATGTTGAAGATTTTATTTATTTTCTCAGTGTGAAGATATGGTTGGCCAATATTGATGGATTAAATAAATGTACAAATGCAGAAGAAGTGCCCTTTGCATTAGTTGCTGAGGTACATAATAAACATCAACCTAGTACTGTTAATATTTGACATGAATGATTTATGTGACATCATTTTTTTCGATTGTGCACCATCAAGTTGATGTAGCATGCTTATTGTATTATAAACTTATCTTCTCTGACCAAAGTTTCTATTCCAATCGTTCCTTTTGTTAGGTCACCACTGATATCTCCGCACCAGTATCATCAATGTCATTAGCTGTACCTGCCCGGTCTCAGGACGAGGTTAATTTAGCAATTGGACGAGTGTCTGGGTCACTGGAAACATGGATATGGAATACATGTAGCTGCAAAATTGAGAATACCAACGCATGCCATGCACATGATCAAGTGGTAAAACTTCTCATTAATTGAGTATTTGTTTTCTTTAATAAAATAAGAAAATATATCTAACATTACCATAGGTGACAGGTTTATCATGGGGCATGGATGGCTATTGTTTATACAGCTGCAGTCAGGTGTCCGTGAACTTTTTGATGGCACTATTTGATTGTTATCTCATTTGCAATTGTATATTAGCAAGAAAACTGGCCCCCCAGTGAAGTAATTCAAAGGGTGTGAGATCAATTGGATTCTTGGAAGTTTGAGAGTTCAAAACAGCAACCTGAGAGTTTGCATCTTTGTTAAAAATTACTTGAGCTGAGCATGAACTATGAGTTGGCTACGATAGGCACCTTTTACTACTAATGCACCTAATTCCATATGAGGAAATAAAGAAATAAAAGCATAGATGACAAATTAACCAGTATCATTGTTATATGAAAAACCTTAAATACTTCTCACGCTTTCTTGTTTAACTGCTAAAACTTTATGAGCCTCTTTTCGACTATGGTACTATCTGATGGAGTCGTTTCAGTTTTGATAAATATAACCTATAATAACTTGAAAAGCTGAATTCTGTCTTGATTGTTGATTATGTTACTTTGCACTCTGTTTTCTTTCTTGAGAATTTTCTATCGTCCAGATTTTGAGAGCTGTATCTTTGTGTGTTTCGAAATTTCTTCTTGAGCCTTGTATTACTTGCACATGCTTTACATTTTGCTTCTTTTTCAGGATAATTCTGCTCGCTGTTGGATCTATCACGAAAACCACCTTGAAGAAATTCCCGTGCATACAAATTTTCCGGATCTAAAAGAGTCAACAGATGTAAAAACAGATACTTAACAGTTTCTCCTCGTCCTTGATATCCAATTGTTTCTTACCTTAAAGTTGGCTTCCAAATGTGCATGCAGCTATCAGAAGTCTCGAATCGATGCTTTGGTCTTACACTAGCACCTGGAGAACAAATGATTGCTGTGGTATGCTTTAGGCTTTTATATCTGGCATCTATTTACTTGTTTACTCAACTGAACAGTTATAGGTGAAATTGTATGCACAAGCTGTAAGAATTGATGAACTATGTTTTTTTTTTCAGGTCCGTGGTTTGGATCTGAACCTTTTAGACCAGATGTATCAAGCCAGGTAATTACATCTATAATTCATTCTGAAATGTACTGGGATCCTTGTGGCATAAATCCTTATTGCTTAACATTCAGAAAATGCATCCACATGGTCATAATTTTGTTAATCAAAACAACAGGACACAAAAGGCAGTGGTTGAGTTCATTTGGATTGGTGGTCAATTTGTTGGTGTTCCACTAGACAGGAGCATTGATGTTTGCAATCCACAGGCTGCAATCTTAAGCAACTTTTTGTGGTGGGGATCCAACATTTTGTGGTCATTGAAGAAATATGAAAATGTTGAAAGGGAGCTTGTCTTATGGGATGTTGTGGCTGCACTACAAGGGTTCAAGAAATATGCACCCTCCTTTCTGGAAACTTTAATGGATACTTGGGTCTCTGCTTTATTTTTAGGCGGCCCACAGTCTGTTTCTATCAATGCCCCATCATCTTCAAGGCTTGACATGCTGCCCAGTGTCAGTCTGCGGAAGCTACACTTACTGAACATAATTTGTAGAAAAGTAATGCTCAGCAATCATGCACAGCAAGGTCCTGATGCTGAAAATGGCAATGACACGGCTGATTTCTGGAACACCTTTTTGGTAAGGATTGAAAGAGAGTTGCGCGAGAGAATAGTGGGTTTCACCTTTGCTGCAGTCATGAAAAGGACAGCATATTTGTTGAATGGTACCTCTACTGAAAACAGCTGGTTTCCTGTCGGAGTTGCCCAGATGGATTCTTGGGTATCTATGAATGATGGGGAAGTACATAACCAGCTCAGGTATCTCAGATCTAGGATCAAAGATCTAGGGAACAGGTATGTTTTACTAACTCGATTGAATCATCTTTCAGCCTATTTTGTATGTGGACTTGTTAGTTTGACCACTCCACTGAAATGCCATCACATAATAATTTTATAAAAATGAAACATTGGAAGTGGAACTTACTTGCTCTCCTCCTCCAGGATCAACCTGGCATCCGAATACTCTGCCGAAGAAACCTGCCCCTACTGCTCTGCACCGGTCCACTTCGAGTCGACTGATGTAGCCATCTGCAGAGAAAGGCACACCCTGTCACGGTGCAGGGCGTCCATGCGCTTGTGCTCCGTTCTGCAGCCCGTGTGGCACTGCGTTTGCTGCGGAGGCATGGTCGACAAGCTGTTGCCGGAGTCATTCTTCGCGATGCAGGCGTCCCCTTTGGACGTCAACCAAGACGAAGGATCGGTCGATTTGTCAGGAGCCGCCGCCCCGCTCTGCCCCTTCTGCGGCATTCTGCTGCAGAGGTCGATGCCGGTGTTCCTGCTGTCCACCTCGCCGGTGTAGAGTTTAGTGATCACCTGGCAGCCTCTGTAACCTTAGCACACTAGGGCTTAGTACTAGTTTGTATTCCTAGTCGAGGCTGCTTTGTGCTAGTGATGAAAATGCAAACCTTTGCCGAAAATAAGGTCCATCCGTGGCATCTTGCAGGAATGTTTCGTGCTCGGCGTGGTCCATCATGTAACTTTGGTGCAGTTCTGAATGAGGGGAGAAATGTGCCGCAATTCTGCATGAGAGGAGCAATGTGAAGCATGGGCATGAGTAATAATTTACAAGTAATTGTGATTCCCTAGCGCCTAATCATGTAGAGCACCGCCACCGACCCACCGGGCTAGCCTGGCGTCGCTGGAGTCTGGAAAGGGTTGGCGGCCACCGAAGCCTTTGGCATTTGCAACCGGCGGGAGCAGAGCTCAAAGGCGTCGCCGCTCGCCACTGCGGTTTTGTCCTGGCGCCAGTACGGGACAAGGGAGGAAGGCGCGTGTGGGCCCGGCGCAGGAGTCTTTTCTCCCATGTTGACCGCACCATCGCATCAACTGGCCCACCATCTCCGGACTCCCGGGCAGGTGCGCGCCTCGGCCTCTCCGGCTCTTCCTTTCTTCCTTCCTCTCGCGGTCTCGCCTGACCGATCTCGGAGCCCTCCCCGTTCCGGCGTCTTTTGGTGTCGGTTCAGTTGCCGTTTGATCCAGGGGGGAAGAAGGAAGGGAGCCGGGAGCCGCCATGGTGAAGGACAGCGCGTACTACGACATCCTGGAGGTCCGCACTGACGCCTCCGTGACCCAGATCAAGAAGGCCTATTACCTCAAGGTTCGTTGAGCATTTCCCTCCCCCGATCGACGATCATGGTATTTCTCATTCGGTCTGTTCCAGTTTCGTGATTTTGATTGAATCTGTTGGCCCCGTTGGGGTTTTTGAAGGCCAAGCTGGTGCACCCGGACAAGAATCCCGGTAACCCTGACGCTGCCCGGAAGTTTCAGGTGCATATTCATATTCTGCTCTATTACTTCCCGTGGAATTTTGCAAGTTGCATTTTGAGCGCAGCTGAGGGATAAGAGTGACATGACTGTAGAATTACATACTGCCAGGAGATACAAACAGTGGACTCAAAACCCACGAGATAGTCACCGTGTAATTGTGTTTTGTTTCTGGCGGTACTCTATTTAACCGGAGAGTTCGTATGAGCGTTGAAGTAGTGCAAATGCTAAACACGTACCTGAGAATAATAGCATCTATTTCCTCTCTCTGCATTGCAAAACTTGAACCAGTTATCTTGTGCAATGTTGTTACCTTGCTAAGAACACTGACTTGGATTGGTCGGTTACCTTTACTAGGAACTAGGTGAAGCCTATCAAGTCCTAAGTGATCCAGTGAAAAAGGAGTCTTACGATAAGTATGGAAAGGAAGGTCTTCCCCAGTAAGTCCTGAATTTATGATATGACTCCATCTTATCTTTAAAGACCAGTTGCTAAAACACCTTTTTTTTTTCGAAAAGTGGGTTCCCCTGAAATTGGATGCCACATGTACCTTATAGGAGTTACCATATCACTCATTGTTCATTGTGTCATTAAATTTCTTGCGATGATTTTCAGAGATAACATGATTGATCCAACTGCTGTCTTTGGGATGCTTTTTGGGAGCGACTATTTTGAAGATTATGTTGGTCAACTTGCTCTAGCATCCGTTGCTTCAGTAGAGATTGAGGAAGAATCAACTACACCTGAGGCAAAGGCAAGGGTTCAAGAGAAGATAAAGGTATGCTGCTCCTGCTGTAATGATGGGTTATTTTGCTCACACCTTCTCCTCAGAGTCAGGAATTGATGCTCTAAGCATAGACCTCCATAACTACATTGATATGTAGGACTTGCAAACAGAAAGAGAGCAAAAACTTTCTCAGAGTCTAAAGGAGCGGCTGCAGCCATACGTTGATGGGAACCAAGAAGACTTTGGTGATTGGGCAACTGCAGAAGCTCGGCGTTTGTCTGAAGCTGGTATGTTCTAATATCCTCTGTTTTCATTTACATCTTCAGTCTTTTAATCACTAGAAGTATTAATGCTATTTTCTTTTTCTTGAACACGTATCAATGTTACTTTCATGATGTGTTTATTTTCGTTCCTTCCTCCATTTTTCTGTTGCATAAAAAAATGCTTCTGTAGGACTCTAAATCGTGCAACTACATAGTGTGGGATTCGAAGGTTCATTTGCATCCTTGGATTTGAACATTATAAAGTTTTTACTGTTGTCTTGTATGCGGATTATTCATATAAAATGTCTTTTCAGCTTTCGGTGAGGCTATGCTCCACACTATTGGCTACATTTATGTTCGACAAGCAGCAAGAGAACTTGGAA
Source organism: Alloteropsis semialata (assembly GCA_004135705.1). Lineage (NCBI taxonomy): Eukaryota > Viridiplantae > Streptophyta > Magnoliopsida > Poales > Poaceae > Alloteropsis > Alloteropsis semialata. Next base: position 22,887,352 of record CM014274.1, on the reverse strand, counting down.
AAAGCAAGCTGTATATGGGTGTACCGTTCATAGCTGAGTGGGTAAGGGATAAGGGCCACCATGTAAAATCGCAGGTTAACGCTGCTGCAGGTAAATCTGAGAATACTGAGCTATCCCCCTTTTTGTTAAAGACGAGCTAACTCTTCAGTGACTCCTATACTCCTACTTTAGGTGCAATTTCTCTGATACAGCTACAAGAAGGGATAAAAAAGATTGAGGAGGGCGACAACAAGGAAGAGCAGCTTATTAAGAGTATTGAAGAAAAAAAAGATGCGATGCTCAATTCTTTGTGGAAAATTAATGTGGTTGATATTGAGGCAACACTTTCACATGTCTGCCAAGCAGTAAGCACTGTATTCGACCATTCCTTTGTTTACCTTATCATACACATATATTTATCTCCTTTTGATATAAACATTCGAGTATAAAAATGAACTACCTTCATTCCACATGTAGTGATTTCTCCCCTTTCTCTAGGTTTTGAAAGAAAATAATATTCCCAGAGAGGAACTGAAATTGCGAGCAAGAGGATTGAAAAAGCTGGGGACAATCTTTCAAGTAAGTTTTTCTTTTAGTGATTTAGTTTCTTTCATCTCTTATGTGTGAATCATTTTATCACCTCCTCTATAGCTCATAGGACAGAAGTTGGCTGCATCATTTTTTTTGAGTAAATTGCCCTATAACGTTGTACATTTAATCTGGTAATTAGGATCAGTACTAAAAAATGGCCTAGTTTCAGGGCTACATATAAATTTTGTTAAGACTATGCATGATTTGTTATCGCAGAATCTAAGTCATCCTGCAAATCAATGTCGAAAGATGCTCTGAAGCAGTGTTATCCTAGACGCTAAACGCTAGAGGTCACCCTCCGTTTAGCATTTAAACAGTTTAGACGATAGATTAATCGGTTTAAACGATTTGCCCTGTAGCTGTAAATATATATATAAAAAATCATATTTTCATACTATATTTTCGGTAATTGAAAATTAAAGTATACATGTAATACATAATGTACACAACATTCTCATATTACACATAATATTCATATACTCCCTACTTTAACTCCTATTGTTTTCTTAACGTACGCTTATGGCACTTATATTCAACCCTCAACACCCAATTATCCCACCAAAGTATGTTTTTATTGTCTAAACGATCATTTAAACATGTGTTTATGTGTGTAAACATGTTTAATGTCTGTTTAATTTCACTGTTTACACTGTTTTTTGACCAAGTTGATTGTTTACACGTGTTTAGCGTTTAATTCGGTGACTAGGCCCTAAACTACACGCATATTCTCCATTTAGAGTTTAAACACGTGTAAACGACGGTTTAAATAAAATAATTGCGAACACTGCTCTGAAGTCTGATATGACTTAATTTGCTCCATGCTCATTGTTTGCCGGTACGAAAATGATTTTCAACTGACAGATTTCGTATATCCCAGGACAAATATAATAGCCACAATCTTTCTCCATCTTTGCTATAAGATTCGACCTACCAGTATTGGCATAGGACAGTAACTAGTAACTTTGGAAAATACGTCTTAAGACTCTTGAAAGGTCTTTTGTCTTTCTCTTGCTGGCAATGGCATCAGCCTTTTGTTGATTTTCCTTTCCGGGTCAGCTTGTAAACATGTTTCCGTGTTTTGTTGCAACCTCGCCTCAGTCCTAGTGAGGAAGACAACTTGAACGCTGCTAATAAGGTTCAGTTTGCCTTTATTGAACTACAACCTTGCTTTATTCAGTTCTCAACTATTCATTCATCTGTTTGCTAAGTGATACTGCCATTGCGAGTAATTTGATGTCACTCCTGTTTAACCAGGTTGCAAAGCTGTATAATGCTAAGTAGCTTGCAATCCGTTGTAAAACCAGGGTGCGAAGTCAAGCTACCGGCGCGAAAACAGCCTGCGGGTTGAAGATGGCACGAGCACGACAGAGGCGACACCTTCGCAATGAGGACGGTCGTGGATAACTCTGTCAGCCCTTCCCGAGACAAGAACCTCCAGCGCCGACAGCTGCCGACGAGAAGAGCCAGACATTGTCCTGTCTGAAGATCGCTATACTGTATCAGCTCAAAAAACCACAGATTGGTATACTGTATAAATGCAAGGTATTTCTACTTTTTTTTGTTCTCTCTCTATACATTGTTCCTTATCCTGCAAACAGTCGATATCGATGTGAACAATTCTTGAAATGTATTCCTTGTTTCCTACTGATTTGTACGAAAACGACCTTGGATGTTCGTGGTCTCATTCGAACGAGAGACGACGCAGTAGTGTAGTGCAACGAAACGCAGTAACGTGCAACTAAAACTGGTTGGTTGATTGGTTAAATTTTTTTTGATGGAACTTAGAATTTGACCGACGTTATTCTTTCTGTGGTAGGCAATGTACCTATCGATAGTAAGGTATCTGTGATGACTTCAGTCTCAAAATCAGAACGGTCGGTTGGTCGGTCTGGTCTGTTGAACGTGCTCAGGCATAATATTTACGTGTCTGTACGCTTGCGTCTGTACCGGTTAGAGAAAAAAAAAATATGAGCAGCTCAACTTTGGCCCTGTTTGGTTGGAATGAAAAGTTGGCGAAATTTACTATAGCAATTCTAAATCGAAAATTAGGAGGACTAAATATGATCTAATTATAAAACTAAATATACGGATGGACGGAAAATCACGAGACAAATCTATTAAGCTTAATTAATTCATCATTAAAGATTGTTTACTGTAGCACAACGTTGTCTAATCATGGCCAAATTAGGCTCATTAGATTCGTCTCGCAAAGTTACCGGGGTTATGAAATAGGTTTTGTCATTAACACACGTTTAATACTTCATGCATATGAGATTCCTTTTAATGAATAGTAAAATTTGGGAAGTTGCCAAATAAAGGCCTTTGTAGCGTTACCTCGTATGGTGCGAATGCCGTTATACGTGCTACAATTCGAGACCTCTCAGGCCCTCGAACGTTCGAAGGAGCAAGCCGACGTGGCATAGCGGTGGACACGCGCCGGCCTGTCGTCACGCCTCGCGTCCCTGCGTGGCTGCATGCGCGCGCGCGTGTCCTCCTGCCCGTGCCGACCTGTCGCCCTGTTCCTCGTACATATACACGGGCATTCATTTCGGCTCCATTCCTGTCCGCCTATCCGGGCCATCCGGTACAGCAACAAGACAACAGTCGCCGGCTCGGCAAGCTCGCTGTCTGTCACAGAGAGAGAGAGAGAGAGAGGGGAAGGAAGCTCGTCGCAGGAGGCGGGGGGAGCAATGGCGGAGTACCAGGGGGAGTACGGGCACCCGTACCCGCGCGTGGACCAGTACGGGAACCCCGTGCCGCCGGTGGACCAGTACGGCAACCCCGTCCCGAGGGAGCCGGCGGCCTCCGACCTGCTGGGCGTGGGCGACGGCACGGCGGCCAGTGCTCCCCTGTACGGCACCGCCGACGCCGCGGGCGCGGGATACGTGGCGGCGCCGGGCGACTACGGCGCGGCGTACCCCAGCGGTGGTGTCGCGCCCGGCGAAACGGCGCTCGCGTACGAGGGCATGGTCGGCGGCGGCGGCATCGGTGCGGCCACGACGGCGGGCATGGGAGGCCAGATCCAGCCGATTACGGAGGAGCGCACGTTCGGCAGCTCCCAGCTCCAGCCGACCATGGAGGAGGAGCACACGACGACGCTCGGCGAGAAGCTGGCGCGCTCCGGCAGCTCCAGCTCCTCCAGCTCGGTACATATATAATTAACTTCTGTTGTTAACCACGTACTGATCGTTTGTATCATGCTTAATTACTGACTCGGTTTGCACAATTGCACGTCGACGTGGGCAGTGGTCCTCGGAGGACGACGGGAAGGGTGGGCGGCGGAAGAAGAAGAGCATCAAGCAGAAGATAAAGGAGAAGCTTCCGGGCGGGCACAAGCAGGAGGAGCACAAGGCGGGGACGACGACGCATGCAGCGGGGGCGCACGAGAAGAAGGGCCTGATGGAGAAGATCAAGGAGAAGCTCCCGGGACACCACTGATCGTGTGCGTGCACCACCGCCTCGGCTGGGTTGGGAGACGTGCTGGGTTCCTCTGTGCACGCACGTATGGACGTACGTCGCTTTGTATTTCGTGTACCAGTTCGGGGGCCTCGATCGGTCGGTTTGCCCCGGCGTGTTTCTTGCGTGGACCTTTGTTCTGTCGCATTAGTTAGCATTGTGTACTACTGCTAAGTAGGATTTGGGTAGTACTGTATGCGTGGTACCTTCTTTCGTGTAGGTTTTGGCTCAAGCTTTGTCGTCGGGGCTGTGTACTGTGTAAGTTGTTTGTCCAAGTGTGTATAGTAGTTATCGATATGTGGATTTCTCTATGAAAAAGACTGCCGGTTAATAAGCCCATGAATTGCTTTGCGGGCCTGCATTGAGCAATTTTTGCACCAAAGCACAGCGAGTGTAGTGAGGCTGCGCGACAGTCGCGATGTATTTGTTCCCATGTAGCTCTATAGTTTAAACCTTGTCGGCATCCTGCTCATCAGTCCCCTTTACATTCGTCTCATCGGGGATATGGAATGGGTTTTATCATTAATATATATTTAATATTTTATGTATGTGAGATTGTTTTTGATGAATAGTGAAATTTGTCGATTTGTCAATTTGTCGGTGAAAATAAACAGGGTCTAATCTCTTCTCCTTTTAATGAAACTCTTAGGCCCTGTTTAATTCACCCAACTTTTTATTCTCTTTCCATTTTGAGAACCGTGCCAGTTCATTTCTTCTCTTTATACACGTGACCTAATGCATAAACTTTTCATCATTTTTCATCTTAATTAATTAAACAGGCCCTTAATGAAATATGTGCTAAGTGACGGTCGCGAAAAGAGGCTGCGCGACAGTAAAAAAAATCCAACAAGGATAAGGTATTTTTTTAGTAAAAAAAATTCAACAAGGATAAGGTATTTTTTTAGCTGCATCGTACGAGTGCAAGGCCCCTTTTAGTTAAGAAAAGTTTCACAATTTTTTACTATTCACGCGTCACATCTGTGGATTAATGACAAAACTCATTCTATAACCTCGGATAACTTCGTGAGACGAATCTAATGAGTCTAATTAGGTCATGATTAGTCAACGTCGTGCTACTGTAAACAATCTCTAATGACGGATTAATTAGATTTAATAGATTTGTCTAATAAACCTAATTAGATCATGATTAGCCAACGTCGCGCTACTGTAAACAATCTCTAATGATGGATTAATTAGGTTTAATAGATTTGTCTCATGATTTTCTGTCCATCTATATAATTAGTGTTATAATTAGATCATATTTAGTCTTTTTAATCTTCGATTTAAAATTGCTACAGTAAATTTCAAATTACTACAGTAAGTTTCACACGCTCTCATCAAACGCCACAGTGGAACTCGGCGGCGTCGCTGATGGGATTGGGAGCGAAACTAAGCACCGGCCCACGCCGCACGAGAGCCGCCGAGTGGGCCGAGCGGGCGTGGGGACAACGGACTTCCATAGCATTCGGCCCACCTGATATACAGCACGTTGCGACAGCCCACCCGGCAGCGCGGTAGCGAGCGCGGGCTTCGCTGGGCCGGGGGTGCTGTGCTTTGCTTTGCTTTGCCTCCATTGACGACGACCATCACCGGGTGCAGCTTCTTGTGTCGACCGAGCCGCCCCAACAGCGGGTTACCCTGTAGGACCACGCCCATTTGCCTCCATGTCGCGCCGTACGGCGGGCAGAACAGCGCGTGCACCGTGCCGCCGGGTGGCTTGAATGCGCGGCAAGGTCCTGACCCGCGCGGAGGCCTTTATTCCCCTCCGTGCGTCCCGATCGACCAATCATCGCCGCCGCGAGAGCAGAGCCGAGCTCCAGTGCTGCTCCTCCCCGGTCCGCGCTGCCGCTGCGTGCCCTCGGCGGCACTGCACTGCACGGCGCGGCCGATCTGTGCTCTGCTGCTGTGCCCACCCAATCATTGAATCCTCGTGCTCTCTCGCGCTCTCGCTCGCCATCACGCACTGCCCGGTCTGGCTGGCAGCCGGCCCCTCCCCGCTTGATTGTTAATGACCCGGCCACGGCCACGGCCACGGCCACGGCCAGTGCAAGACAGATCAGCTGAGATGCTTTGCCTACTTATCTCTAAGCCTGATTTCCGAGTGATTGCCATGTTTAGGCCTTGGTTAATTCACGCGAATTCGATCGAATGCACTGTAGAAAAATGCATTGAGAATCGAAAAAGTAGAGAAAGGGCACGTTGTTCAATACGTAAAACAGAACGCGAATTCGATCCAATTCTTTCCACACGCCGTGTTGAACAGATCATAATTCTTTCCAGTAGCCTAGCAGCAGGTGCTAGCTGCAGGCTTTGCACAGCTCTGCTCTGCTGCGTCTCCGACAGGGGCAGCGTCGTCGGCGTGGGGCCGCCGGCGACTGTGCGCCGTAAGCCGTAGCGCTCCCGAACATCCCAGTCACCCCTCCGTTCCGACGGCTTTTATGGCCGTAGTCGTCCCCGGCTCGCACCCGAAGCCACGCGAAGCTCGCCACGATGGACTACGGTACGAAGCCTATCGCTGCCCGCGGTCACACGTTCTCGACGTCCAGCGAGCGGACGCCATCAGGCATGGCTCCATCCGCCCGACAGGCTCGACGGACTCACGTCGCGTCGCGTGCACTGTCACGGCCCTCCCCGGCCGTCGATAAGATTTGCTCCGTCCGTCTACTGGTTTGGTACGACGAAGAGAAGACGGACGCCCCGGGGGGGTCGGCCCGTCAGCGACGAGTCGTCCACGTCTTTCTTTAATTGCACTCGTCCTCTGTTTCTCTCCCAACACGGCTGGATTATGCGTCATTCGGTGTCAAACGGCAGTGCACTCCCAGGACCTTTCAGCAAAAGTGGCCTTTGGGGGAGGAGGATTAGATTAGACGCTAAAGCATTACTGATACTAATAAAATAAGGGGGTGTTTAGATGCACCATTGGGCCGCGTGCACAGAGAGAAGAAATGAACTGACACGGTTCTCTAGGTGAAAACTTTATGCGTTTTTTGTGGAACTAAACAGGGCCTAAAAACACATTTTTTTTTAAAAAAATATAAGCACATTATTACGCATATATGAGTAGTTGCAATTGTGGGGTCTATACCCTTAGTACGCATGACAACCCATATATATTTTAATTTGTTATTTCTATATTAACAACACAAAAAGGATGTATATCATGTGTACGTAACTTAGATTATATTTTATAATTGCATAAAAGTGCAGATGAACATTATGGGCTTTAATTTAGATTATATTTTATAATGTCAAGGTACATAATTTGGATATAGATGCGTAGTGTTGCTTTACACTATTTTGATAGTGGCGCATGAAAAAATGTTTCTTTAGAAACATAATATATACCAAGTACCTATTTTTTATGAACTAGCAAAGTGCGCGTATCCTGCTACGGGTTATAAAATACTCCCTTCGTATACGAGTTGAAGCATAGCTAGTTCAATCAGGAAACGAATTTGACGGACTATTTTGTAATCCGTTCGGGAGACGTATATGACAGACTATTTTGTAATCCGATCGAGAGACGTATATGACGGACAAAAAAGAAAAAAGCAATTTTTTCTTTAGAAATAGGTAGAATGATGGTTTTGTGTTCTAGTTTTGTGAGGATTTTTTTTTCTAGCGCATGACTATTACATATGGAGTCTCTGAAGTTTCTCGGACACTATCTACTTGGCATTGTAAGTATCATTAATTTCTTATAAGTTTGGTTAAAGTTACACAAAGTTAACTTATAAGAAAAATAAAATAAACTAAGATTTAGAATGAATGGAGTATTTAGAAATGGAGAGTATAGTAGTTATATGGCAAATTTTCGAGCAGTGCCCTCGTGGCTTCACACAATAGCGCTAGCACCCATTGCTAAACTATTTTGTTTTCGAAAGACCCGTCGCTAAACTATGACGGCCGTCGCATTCACAAATCGCAGCATCGACTAAAAATGCCATATGTTTTCTAGCTGCTAAAGTCTAGGAGGTGTGCTGAATCTTACTATTACTAATTGGAGGTTCCTTTTGAAGCCTCTAGGTGAAGCCACCTAGGATCCTAGGTGGACATTCTAGAAAAAAAGAGAAATCCTAGAAATTCTCACAAAAAACAAAACATCTAGCCATCAATTGGAACACTCAAATCATCATAGCCATTAGATCTATTATATTTTTTAAAAAAATTACCCACCTATGCCATTATAGAAATAGCTTAAAGTAACCCCCTAAATCTATATCTAAATTACCCACCTCTGCCATTATATAAAATAAACAAAATAACCCCCTAATCTTCATCAAAATTACCCACTTATGCCATTATAAACAAATATTTAAAATAACCTCTTAAATTTGCAAGTAAATTACCCACTACGAATACTTAAAAAATAACTTAAAGTAACACCTTAACTTTACAATTATACTATCCACATATTTCATTACTAAAAATAACATGAGGTAAACCTACATTTGAATCCAAATCACCTTAATAGAAAATATACACCAATATAAGATTCTAAATCGTGTATTTCATACTTTGTTGGTTCATGATGTAGTGATTAAGGCATATACGCATGATGTGTGTTGTCATTTATAACGATATAGGGGAAGTGATGAGAATATAGATTCCTGTGTTAAAATTATAGTTCAAACTTAGGTTTTATTAAATAAATTTGAGCGCATACATGTGATGCAAAGTGAAAATTTAAAGATTATAAATATGTATGAAAACATTATAGAGTAATTACTCACTAAAATCTATCACAATCGGATGAAAATAATAAGTATATATCTATATAGGTATTGTGTTCAAATATTTAACAAATGAGAGATAGCTCAAGATAATAGTCCGGTAGCAATGTAGCCTTAATTTTTTAATTGGAGACTCCGCATTAGTTCTTACAAGATACGCTAGAAAAAAAGACAAATCCTAGAAATTCTCACAAAAATCAGAAACATCAATCATGTAAACTCTAATAACCATAGTCATTGGTCTATTATAATTTTTAAAACGTTACCCACCACTATCATTATAAAATATTATAAAATAAACTCTAAAACTATATCTAAATTATCGAGCTATGATATTATGAAAAATAATTTAAATTAACCCCATAATATTTATCTATTTACTTTGCATGTCATTATAAAGAATAACTTAAAATGACATTCAAAATTTTTATCTAAGTTACCCATGTATGTCTTTATTAAAGATAACCTAAACTAAACACCTAAATATTAATCTAATTATCTTCATGTCCATCCTACCAAAAAGTCCAAAAGTAAACTAATATATGATTCTAAATTACCTATTTATCATTGTTAATATAAAAATAATAAGTTAAGGTATACACATATGATGAGTGTCACCATGTAGACCATTTATACATGTATATGTGAGGAAGTGATTAAATAATAATTTTATGCTAATAATATATGGAGGCGCGATACAAAATGGAAAAAAGTGTGATGTAGATGAAAAAGTGTATAGAGTAATTACTAATTAAAAATCAATCACAAATGAAAAAAGATTACACATCTATATGATTATTATATTGAAGTATTGAAAGAAATAAAAGAGTAATATGTAAACAATTTTGTTTATTGGATATGAGTTTAATTTATAAATAATTTTTAAATATAATTGCTTTTTAAAATATTAGCCCGTGCTTGGACTAGTTATATATAATTTAGCGTCATAGCAGTGCTGCATGTCATGTACCTTTTAGCAAAAGTGGCATTTGGAGGGAAAATTAGATTACAAGCTAACATCAGCATTAACAAATGCCATGAAATTGTTGTTAAAAAAAAGGCACTAGTACTCGTGAATAAATAATTGAAATTGACTAGGATGGCTGATTCCAGCGATGCAGCTTTCTTCCCCCATCTGCTTTCGTAAGACACAAATCAAGGAAAGCTCAAAACATGATAGCGACCTGCCTAAGCAATTAGTGAGAACCTTCCGATTTTTTCTTCAGAAGAGGAATACAGACGCCAAAAATATAGTCGTGTCTTTTTAGTGGTAGCCAAGACCCAAGAGTCACTGAATTGAGTAAACTGAGTAGAGAAGTAAGAAACTTATTCTTACAAAACCTTATATATATAGCAACTACACTGTGTTTACATTTGTATATATATGTATATGCCTTTATTTTACCCATGCTGAAAACATAAAACAAAGTAAGGCAAAAACATTGTTAAGGAGGAGTAAGGACGACTAGAGGAAATTAACAAAGTACAGTCTCTAAGCTCCCAATTGGTCTGTGTGAAATGCCTTTAGGAACAGTATATACGGTAGTGATTTATATTGCTGGGTGGAATTCACAGGTTGAAAACCTCGATCAGAAGAACTCGAGGTTGAACTCGCCGACCACCGCGCCGCGGCTGATGTCGAAGTCGAAATGCGGGAGGCTCTGCTCCTGTTGGCCTTGGCAGGGCAGCAAGAACTTGTGCTCCAGCGAGTGCTCCTCGCCGCCGTAGCCGGAGAAGGGCTCGACCTTGCTCTCGAAGGCCCAGTGCAGCGGCGCGTCGCCGTCGAGCGCATTGCTCGCCTCCGCCGCGCAGTTCCAGTTGTTGCTGCTGTTGCTGGAGCTCTCGCCGTAGCCCAGGTTCTCCGACACGTCCAGCACGCTGCTGTAGTCCACAAACCCGGCCGCGTCCTGCTTGCCGCCGCCGCCGCCGAGGTGTCCGTACAATGCGGCGCCGGCCGCGTCGAAGCCGCCGCCGAAGCTGTCGGTCAGCGGGAACGGGTCGAACACCGCATGCTGGTGCTGCTGCTTCAGGGCGAAGCCGCGGCCGTCGGCGGAGGCGGCTGGCGACGGCTTGTGGTCTTGCGACGCCGGCTGCTCCAATGCCGCCGCCGCCGCCGCCGCCGCGTTGGCGGAGATGGGCTTGTGGGTGGTGGGGTCGATGCCGCGCTGACGCAACTTCTTCTTAAGGCAGCTGTTCCAGAAGTTCTTGATCTCGTTGTCCGTCCGGCCCGGCAAGTGCGACGCGATCTGCGACCACCTGCACACACCCACCGAATCCATATCCATTGATGCATTCACAGCCGCATTGCGGAAAGAAGGGGAGGAATAATCAGCCGGAGCGCGGAACGCATTGCGCTAGGTACCTGTTGCCGAGGATCTCGTGCAGGCCGACGATGGCGTCCTCCTCCTGCTGCGAGAAGCTGCCCCGCTTGAGGTCGGGGCGCAGGTAGTTGATCCACCGCAGGCGGCAGCTCTTGCCGCACCTCTGGAGCCCCGCGAGCTTGGGCACGGAGCTCCAGCAGCCGACGCCGTAGCGGATGATGTGGTTGTAGAGCTTCTCGTCCTCCTCGGGCGACCACAGGCCCTTGCGCAGCTTGTGCTGCGCGCCGCCGCCGGAGCCCGCGTGGCGCCCCATTCCCTTCCCGGCCTCCGCCGCGCCCGACACGGGCGGCGAGAAAGAGAAGGGAGGAGGCAACAGGCAACCAACGCAACGATCTCGATAGCTGATGAGCAGCTACCTAGTCCGTCCGGACGCGTGCGTGCGACTGCCACCGCCTGTGCATCTCTGTCCGGCGAGAGCGGCCGCGGGGGGTTGGGTATATATGGGGAAGCGTGCCGAGAACTGCGCACGTACGGGGTGGAGTGGAGCTGGAGGGGAGGCGAGGCAGCGATCAAGTGGTTTCTAAGCAAGCCGAGCTGCCGAGGAGACACACACACACACACACAGAGAGAGAGAGAGAGGGAGCTGCTTGCACTTGCACTGCAGTGGATTGGAGCTGAAGATACCTCCGGTCTGTGGGAGAAGGTTGGGATTAAAAATGGCACGGTGCGAGAGGGAAGGGGAGAGACGAGAGTGAGAGTTAGAGAGGAAGCAGCTGAACACTGAAGCAAGTGTGCAACAGCCTGCAGAGAGAGACAGAGAGAGCTCGAGGTCGCGCGTTGCGGGCCACACCGACAGGGGACGGGAAAAGGCAGAGGAAAAACAGGGCTGGGTTAGTTGGAGATATGACCAAGATTTTTGCCGCCACGGCACACGGTTTATGTGACACCGTACACCATCATTAAACTTCCATCGTCATCATCATCAGGGCGCTCGCAAAGAAACGCGACACGCACGCACGCACCTGTACGTGCCCGTCACTACTCACAGCCTTGTATAACGAACTAATCCGGCCGCCACGTCGATCGCTTACGTTACGATGCCTACGGCGAGGCCATGCGCTCCCGAGGTTACTAAGCTTAATTAGCCGTGCTGGGTTTTTTTTAGCCCACGATGGTGGTAGTGGTACCAACAAGGGCCTGTCGCGTCCCATCCTGACCGATCGGGGTCGAACTGGCCGGTCGGGGTCGGCGTCGGCCGTGTAAAATCGGCGCTGTTTCTCCCGGAAAAAGGGTTAACCGAGATCGCTGTCTCGGTGTCTCCCCGGATCCCGAAGCCGATACTGCGCGGTGCAGCCGCCGACAGTTCCAGCCGTGGCGTCGGCTCGGCCCCGCGCGCGCACAGCGTCGGTCCGCGGGTGTGGGAACGACGGCCTAGCAAGAATGCAAGATGCAGGGAACCTGGCAACGGGAGTGTCGGTTTGAACAGTATCTGTTAGTACCGTGTTTAGTTGGAGGCCGAAAAAATTTGTAAAAGGGAATCTTTCTTGCATGGAGTACTAAATGAAGTCTATTTGCAAAACCTCTTCACAGATGAGCGTAACTTTCCGAGACGAATCTAATGAGCCTAATTAATCCATGATTTGCTACAGTGATTCTACAGTAACCATCTTCTAATCATCCTCTAATCATGCGGTCAAAGGCCTCATTAGATTCGTCTCGGAAATTTACTAGAGGTTGTGGAGGTAGTTTTGTAAACTGACATTATTTAATACCCTTAATTATTGGTCAAAGATGCATTTAATACCCTGCAAATTTTTTCGGCCACCAACTATATTTGGTCCAAATCTGACTTGAGAAAAAGGGCCACGAGGTCAATGTGATCGTACCGGACTTATGGAGTCCAGTCCAGTGTCCAGCTACGATGAAACTGCGGGTTTTCGTCACGTGCCAGACTGCCAGGATCTTGCACAGCGGTCAAAGCCTCTGATACTTGTTTGAACGATGACAACTTTAGAAGTATCGGAAAAGTCCATTCTAATGCACCGTCAATTTATTTTGTCTGTTCGACACTACCAATAAAATTTCAGCTCGTTTCACTTTACCAAACTTTGTGAACGATCGGATTAACTCCTAATTAAATTCCTCTTTTTTTTATTCCCTTCACATTGAATTAGAGTTTTACATTTTGCAACGTGTGATGGTTACATCAAATCCTATGTTACTAATTATATCCGACTTTTTTCATGAGCGTTGTCATATGTTGGGAGCACATCGTACTAATTCAGCTTGAGGAACTAAAACACATAAGAATAATCATGGAGGAATCTTAAAATATTTTTTTACCCGAGTAATGGTATCATCGATTATCTCGCAAAAAATATAGCTTAAAATTTACTCAGCTCTCTTGAGACGAGGAAAAAAGAGATGAATATCGCATATCGATTTTGAAGAATCAATGACTCACATAGGATTGAAGCGAGTTTTGCTGTTTAATGACAACATGGCCAATGCCTTACTATTTGCTAGTATGCAATAACTTAATATCATGGCCCCAATGTGATTTGTGAAGGACTTGTACAAGTTAACACAAAACAGAACGTGTTCAAAATCATAAGGTGATCAAACAAAGACACGAGACTGCAAGGAAGAAAAGTATTCACCTAGCTAGGATCCAAAACTGTGGGAGATGGCATCTGTTTTGCTTTCGCCGAGGAAAATGTTTTCGGCAAAACACGGCGTTTCAAGTACCCTAATTCTTATATGTAGTCGATCTCAGCGCACGTGCACACACCTTCTAGAAGCCTACATTTTGCTCTTTTGATGAAATTGACAGGAATATAGAAAATATCCTTCACAAAAATTTCGATGTCACATTCATCGTGCACACACCTTCTAGAAGCCTACATTTTGCTCTTTTGACGAAATTGACAGGAATATAGAAAATATCCTTCACAAAAATTTCGATGTCACATTCATCAGTACCAAATTTGTTGACGCTGTCTCATGGGCACGTCAAGAAAATGCTTTCTAATATTTCTGATATAAAAATGAAAATATAGTAAATACATTTCTATTTAACGGAACAACTAAATACTCTCATAAAAGAAATTATATGATCAATTTTAATGCTAAAACTAATGTAAAAAAGATTATTCGTCACATATATTTTAAGATGAATGGAATATAATTAATGGAAGCAGTAGGGGAATGTTCAACTATCTAACTGTGTACAGAATATGGAGACACCACCTCCGGCGAAAAGTAACTAAAAGTACGGCGCAGCATATCAACATGGTGTAGACTACGTACTGGTTCTAGAAACATTGTCAAAAGGCTGAAAGTTACCTCGCTGAAAGCTAGGTGGAAATCACATAATAACCGCTTCAGTCTCATCAGCTGCAAGAAAAGCTTAAAGGGGATGGATCGATCGATACAGGCTCAAAATCAAATAATTACCGGAGGGTCCCAAGCAGATACTCCATATCATCACTGCAAAACAAGCAGCTCTAGCAGTTCCATTCCATGCTCTCATACGCACGCACACCTGACAATAATCGTAGGGCGACTAGAGAGGGAAAAGTGCGATACAGATGTTCAGTTCTGCGATCGAATTATCGATGTCGTTGCCTTGAGGACGCCGGCGATGGGATCAATTGCGCAATCATTCAGCGTTCAGTACACTAAAAGCGAGGGAGCTAGGGCCCTGATATATCATGCACACAACAAAGCTAGAGCTAGAGATCAGAGCCGCATCGATCGTGCAGGAGAATCCGCACTTGGCTCGCACGCCACAAAAACAAGAAGCGCCAAAAGGTAGAGAGCATGCATGATGGAGCGAGCGAGCTCGTGTATGGCGCCACCTTTTTTATTTGGGGCTGTCTTTCCTGTTCTTTAATCAGTGAGTGCAAGAAACTGAACTCGGTGTCGTGCAGGGTAGCTAGAGCTCCCGTCTTTCTTTCTTTCTTTTTTCCCTTGTGAGCAGACGACACTATAATTGCTACTTGTTCTTGACACTATATGTAGTGTATTGTCACGAGGGGAAACATCACACGACGACCGAACTGTAGCTAATTGTTTTAGCAGTTGAGTACCGGGATTAGTACTAGTACCCCCCTCGTTAGTGTAACTTGAAGACTAGTGACAAATGAATGACAACCACCAGTGTGGTATATGAGAGAGAGAGAGAGAGAGAGAGAGTTGCCGATGCCGTTGCTGAGGAGGCCTGCAACCGCAAGGGATTGTCGACAATGATGTAGCGAGGGAAGGCTAGCGGGAGTCGGAGAAAGCATGCAGGTTAGCGTAGCACGGAGACCACCGGATCGAACGAGCTAGGAAGCACGGCCGTGCTGGGCGTTTGGTGGCCTATCAGGGTCGCGCTTAGCGTCTCCAGCCTGCTGATGATGTTACTTGTGCTCGTCAGTTGGGGACCTAGATAGAGGTGGTACTTTCCCTAGCTGCAAGCCCTAACGGATGTGCACTTGCATTGTGCTCTGTCTCAGATCAGCTGCAAGCTAGAGCCTGCAACGGCATGCATGCATGGACAACGAAGTACCCATGCATTCACTCACTTATTGGCGTTGTTTAGTTTGCAAACTAAGTTTGCAAACTTGTCACATCAAATGTTAGGATACTAATTAAGGGTATTAAACGTGAATTAATGACAAAACCCATTCCATAACCCCGGGTAACTTCGCGAGACGAATTTAATGAGCCTAATTTAGCCATGATTAGACAACATTATGCTACAATAAACAATCTCTAATGACGAATTAATTAGGCTTAATAGATTCATCTCGCGATTTTCCGTCCATCCGTGTATTTAGTTTTATAATTAGATCATATTTAGTCCTCATAATCTTCGATTTAGTTTTGCTACAGTAAATTTCGCAAACTTTCTCACCGAACTAAACAGGCCCATTAGACAGGTGACCTGTTTCTTGGGATATTTGCATTGGGCGAAACAGGTACATGCTGGAGTTGGCAAAGGATACAGCCATTTCATGGAGCTTGTCCCCCGGCCCCCTAATTCAGAGGGGGTGGTTTGGATGAATGAGATTAATGGTACAATGGTACTTGCGTGCGAGATCGATGATTACTAGTAGTGACGACCATTTCTATGTATTTTGTTGAGGATTTTGACTTTAGTAGAGACAGATGATGGCGCGCTGAATTGAGAAAGCATTCGCCAATAATTGATATTTTTCCAGGTAAATAAAAACAGTAAATCAAAGATGCTGCGGCATGAGTGAAACTCAAGGCATATCAGTAAACATGTTGCGAAATTGTGCAATGTCCACATGTACCGTAGCCTGGAATTGAAAGATGCATATATGCTTTCTCTCCAATTCTTCTGCCCAATAAGTTACCTCACCATGGCAAGCACAGCATGCAGCTAGGTTTTCCCTTTCACTCGAGGTGGTCGCCCCGCATGCAACAGTGGTTAAAAGACAAGCCGGCCTCTTTCACCCGCAAGCAGGAAGAAAAGGGAGCAGGGGAATGGAAAAGGGCGACAACAACATCCATGCAAGCATAATGCATGTGTCGACACAAGCAGGCAGGCAACTTGTGTATCTATATATCGATCGTCTCGTCGCTCTCTCCCTTTTCGTTTCAGTTTATTTCTTCAAGGGAACTCCACCAGTTTCAGTACCCAAGCTGGTAGCCGGCCCGGCCGGACACAACTGCTACGACGACACGACGTCCAGCATGCTGTACCGGTACGTACACGTCTGGTAGTATCTGATGCTGATTCTCCACAGACACGTAGTCGTCGACAGAGAAATTAAAGGATCAGCATGGACGTACTACTGATCAGTCATGAGAATGAACTGAGAGCTCGAAAGCTGCTTTCACGTCTGCAACTTGCGCTGTGGCGCCACTACGAGTACGTGTACGTGGTCGTAGGGGGGTGAATCATGTCGTGCATGAGTGCATGCAGGACACGTAGGAGAATCGTCTCCCCACTAACAATAATTTACCGGCAATGATTTACCGCGACCGATCGAGTTCGTGGTGCGTGTCTCTGTTGTGGGCAAAAACAAACGAAAGATCCTGCCGGGATTCTCTCCTACCTGAGGCTAGCTTGATCCTGGCATGCCTCCTCTAGAAAGGAAAGCAAAGCACAAGAGGAGAGCGATCGGAAAAGGGCCTTGCCTCTTTGCCTGGGATTGGAGTAGTAATAAGCTAAGCTAGCGATCGAGCGAGAGAGAGGGCTGGGCCGGGAGCGCATCATGGTGGCTCCTCTTTGAAGTTATGCAAGCCCGAAGCGACGCCGCTCAGTGGCCGCATTACACATCAGATTACGCACGCACGCGATCGACGTCGCTGATGCCGGACCCGATCTCTCCCGCGCGGCAGGAGGGAGGGAGGAGGAGCCAGGGGGTTGGTGCATGCTGTGCTGCCGCTACGGCTACGGCGACGAGAGGAGGGAGGTAGCGGGCGTCGCCGTCACAAAAAGATGGCGTGATGTACACTTGCCTTGCACGAGTAACCTGCATGATTGAGCTCGTCCAGTCCGTCCGCTAGCCCACGCCACAACGGAAAAGCGTCCCCCCTCCCCGAGGCATGCAAAGTTGCCAACCGAACCGTGCACTAATTAATTCCCCCCACCCCCACCTAATCCAGGCCCTGCCTCTGCCTGCCTTTTTCTTTCTCATTAGGAACTAACCCTCTCTCTCTCTCTCTCTCTCTCTCTCTCTCTCTCTCTCTCTCTCTCTCTCTCTCTCTCTCTCTCAAAAGAATTGACCTATACCACTGTTCATCTTCCTCCATGCACGGCACATTGATGCGATGAGAGATATGGGCTACTGCGCACTACGGCAGCTAATGGCATGGCCAGGTCTAGCTAAGCTAGCATTCTAGCGCAGCGGCAAGCTACTAGCCATGGAGGTCGTTAAGGAGCAGGACGGAGCAACGTCACCAATGCAGGCACAGAGTGGTGTGGTGTTTGGTTTGGACTTCGGAGTCCAGAAACAAAAAAAATCAAGCCTGTGCGTACGTGCAGTTCGTTGGGTTTTCGTTTTCCTCAGAGGAAGTTTTGTTAGATCGCGCCCCCCGCGTTCTTCGCTCGCTCTCCCACAGATTGAATCCAACAACAACCATTTGATCGATGCGTTGCTTTCTCATCTTACTGACTTATCGTTCTAGGTCTATCTAGTGACTGTTCCTGCCGTCGATCGAGTTCGACCTGTGAAAGCTTAGATAGTGTTTGAATTCGCGGACACAATCATCGTACTACCAACTACAGTGCGCCTGCCCTCGTCTTTCGTAGTATAGTACTGTACTGCATCTGAACAGAGACGCATGCGTTTTACTAGTAAATTAAACTTGCGGCGAAAGCAAAGTTGGGCGGCCGTACATCGGCACGCGTGGCACACTATGCTTAAAAAACGGCCATGATATGGTCAATCAGAGATCGTTTCCCGTGTGGGAATAAATAAGAAAGAAGGCACCTGGGAGAAGCTTATATATTGTTTCTCTCCTCGTGAAGCTTGCGGGGAGCCTGGGAGAAAAATCTGATGTATCTGATCATTTGTGAGATCATTGCGGAATCAGTGAAGCAGATGAGGTGGCTCCGCACTGCAGCTGCAGCTCTCGTTGTCGCAGCCAATAATACTGCAGTATTATCATTGAGCACAGCGTTGGCAATTGCAACAGGAGGCAGTGCTGGTACCAGTACCACATATGCAAACACGGGAGAAAAGGCGACATGATGAATGAGCTAAAGTGTAGCTTTAGGAGAACGGTGGATGATAGGTTGGAAAACCTCTGGCTAGAGGGGACCCAATTAGCTTCCACTATTAGTTTCAGCAATGAAGAGGACGAGATGATCTGGAAGTTTAACTGTAATGGGAGATATTCCTCTCAGTCGCTGTATAGAATCATAAACTTTAGAGGAATCATCCCTATTCATGTTCCTGCTATTTGGTCGAATAGAATCCTCCCTAGAGTGCATTTTTT
Source organism: Alloteropsis semialata (assembly GCA_004135705.1). Taxonomy (NCBI): domain Eukaryota; kingdom Viridiplantae; phylum Streptophyta; class Magnoliopsida; order Poales; family Poaceae; genus Alloteropsis; species Alloteropsis semialata. Next base: position 22,868,313 of record CM014274.1, on the reverse strand, counting down.
TCCTTTGGTTACTTTCTCAAAACAAAGTCTTAACTAGAGATAATAATTTAGCAAAGAGGAGGAAGGTTGAAGATGATTCCTGTCTGTTTTGTCTAGAAAAAGAAACTAGCAACCACCTTTTCTTCGATTGTGTTGTGGCCAAAGCAATGTGGTTAGTCATTAGTGAAGCTACTGGTTTTAATTTGCATCCAAACTATGAGTCCATTGGTGCTTGTTGGCTTAGTCCTAAAAGATTATTTATGGCTATTAATATCATTAGTTCTGCTGCCCTTTGGGGTATTTGGAAATTGAGGAATGATTTTTGTTTTCAGAGGTTGGAGTGGAGGAGCATGGAGACGCTTCTCATGAGAATTGCTATGATGGCCCAGAATTGGATAATTCTGTGTCATCCAAGCAAGAAGGAAGAACTGACAACATGTATCGCAAGAATGAAGGAGTTGGCGATGCAACCTGGAAGACTGTCAACTTGACAAATCAATACAAGATGAAGACCGCTAGAAATCTAGGAACAAGCCTCGACATGGGGGACTGGCTTGATCAGATGAAGGAGATGGAGCTGGTGATGTCAGCTTGAGTTAGTGCTGGGTGTGTTTTATTCCATCTCGTGTTGATATTCTGAGGTAGCATTCTGATAGCTGTTGGTTCCGCTTGGCCTGTGGGCAAGCATGGTGTT
>CM014274.1:22839178-22866640 GCA_004135705.1 Alloteropsis semialata | reverse complement strand
GCTGCTTTCACGTCTGCAACTTGCGCTGTTGCGCCACTACGAGTACGTGTACGTGGTCGTAGGGGGGTGAATCATGTCGCGCATGAGTGCATGCAGGACACGTAGGAGAATCGTCTCCCCACTAACAATAATTTACCGGCAATGATTTACCGCGACCGATCGAGTTCGTGGTGCGTGTCTCAAAAACAAACGAAAGATCCTGCCGGGATTCTCTCCTACCTGAGGCTAGCTTGATCCTGGCATGCCTCCTCTAGAAAGGAAAGCAAAGCACAAGAGGAGAGCGATCGGAAAAGGGCCTTGCCTTGCCTCTTTGCCTGGGATTGGAGTAGTAATAAGCTAAGCTAGCGATCGAGCGAGAGAGAGGGCTGGGCCGGGAGCGCATCATGGTGGCTCCTCTTTGAAGTTATGCAAGCCCGAAGCGACGCCGCTCAGTGGCCGCATTACACATCAGATTACGCACGCACGCGATCGACGTCGCTGATGCCGTCTCCCGCGCGGCAGGAGGGAGGGAGGAGGAGCCAGGGGGTTGGTGCATGCTGTGCTGCCGCTACGGCTACGGCGACGAGAGGAGGGAGGTAGCGGGCGTCGCCGTCACAAAAAGATGGCGTGATGTACACTTGCCTTGCACGAGTAACCTGCATGATTGAGCTCGTCCAGTCCGTCCGCTAGCCCACGCCACAACGGAAAAGCGTCCCCCCTCCCCGAGGCATGCAAAGTTGCCAACCGAACCGTGCACTAATTAATTCCCCCCACCCCCACCTAATCCAGGCCCTGCCTCTGCCTGCCTTTTTCTTTCTCATTAGGAACTAACCTCTCTCTCTCTCTCTCTCTCTCTCTCAAAAAAAAAAAAGAATTGACCTATACCACTGTTCATCTTCCTCCATGCACAGCACATTGATGCGATGAGAGATATGGGCTACTGCGCACTACGGCAGCTAATGGCATGGCCAGGTCTAGCTAAGCTAGCATTCTAGCGCAGCGGCAAGCTACTACAGCCATGGAGGTCGTTAAGGAGCAGGACGGAGCAACGTCACCAATGCAGGCACAGAGTGGTGTGGTGTTTGGTTTGGACTTCGGAGTCCAGAAACAAAAAAAATCAAGCCTGTGCGTACGTGCAGTTCGTTGGGTTTTCGTTTTCCTCAGAGGAAGTTTTGTTAGATCGCGCCCCCCGCGTTCTTCGCTCGCTCTCCCACAGATTGAATCCAACAACAACCATTTGATCGATGCGTTGCTTTCTCATCTTACTGACTTATCGTTCTAGGTCTATCTAGTGACTGTTCCTGCCGTCGATCGAGCTCGACCTGTGAAAGTTTAGATAGTGTTTGAATTCGCGGCCGGACACAATCATCGTACTACCAACTACAGTGCGCCTGCCCTCGTCTTTCGTAGTATAGTACTGTACTGAATCTGCACAGAGACGCATGCGTCTTACTAGTAAATTAGGGCCTGTTTAGTTTATAGTTGTAAGTTTGCAAAAGAAAGTTTTCAATTCTAAATCAAAGATTAGGAGGACTAAACATGATTTAATTATAAAACTAAATACATGGATGGATGGGAAATCGCGAGACGAATCTATTAAGTCTAATTAATCCGTCATTAGAGATTGTTTACTGTAGCACGACGTTGTCTGATCATGGCCAAATTAGGCTCATTAGATTCGTCTCGCAAAGTTACGGGGGGGTTTATGGAATGGGTTTTGTCATTAACACACGTTTGATACTCCATGCATGTAAGATTCCTTTTGATGAATAGTAAAGTTTCAAAGTTTCAAAAGTTTCGGTGGGAACCCTTAAACTTGCGGCGAAAGCAAAGTTGGGCGGCCGTACATCGGCACGCGTGGCACACTACGCTTAACAAACGGCCATGATTTGGTCAAATCATAGTTCGTTTCCCGTGTGGGAATAAATAAGAAAGAAGGCACCTGGGAGAAGCTTATATATTGTTTCTCTCCTCGTGAAGCTTGCGGGGAGCCTGGGAGAAAAATCTGATGTATCTGATCATTTGTGAGATCATTGCGGAATCAGTGAAGCAGATGAGGTGGCTCCGCACTGCAGCTGCAGCTCTCATTGCCGCAGCCAATAATACTGCAGTATTATCATTGAGCACAGCGTTGGCAATGGCAACAGGAGGCAGTGCTGGTACCAGCACCACATATGCAAACACGGGAGAAAAGGCGACATGATGCATGCATGAGGTCCCTTGTCTGCTGCACATTCTTCATCCGCCTCGCGCGCGGCGTACTGTTCTGCGGCAGACCGACATGCCAGAGCCACTGCTATGCTATGCTCTGCTCCTCTGTCATGTTTGATGTGTGTTCAGCTCAATCCATGCTGCATTTCTTTCTTGGAGTTGCAGGGTGAGGGCTGATGAGGAGTGGACCCCAGTGCCTGGGTCCCCCTTGCTAGCTTTGGCCGTTCGTTCTCCTGATTTTACAAGTGACGTGACTTCTTTTTTGTGTGTGATCAAAAGTTGGCACCCTCAGTTCCAAAGATGCAGTCATGTCAACTTGGGCATTATTACATCTCCGAAATCTTGATAGTACCTAAGTACAATGAGTCAGTGACTTGGGAACCAACGAAATGTCAATAATATCATCGATATACTCTCTGCCCTAAAAAAAATACAATTATAGATTATGTGCCAGTTAAAGTGTTCAAATTTGACCAAGTTTATAGTACATTATATTCGGCTCTAAATAAATTTATCATGAGAATATATTTTATAGTTAATCTAATGATGTTTATTTGATACCATAAATATTTATACTTTTTATCTATAATTCAAACTTTAAATAGTAAAACATAATATTGTGTTAGAATTGTATTCTTTTTAGGACAGAGGGGGAGTATATTATAGCACCGTACGGTGGTGGTAGAATCTCGCATGCCACCTGTGTTTGAAGGCAAGATTGGTGCTGTAGAGCCTCCTTTTTGCTCAGTAGCGCACTTTGCCGCACCTAATTTGGCCAGGGTAGATTAATTAAATAACAGTCTCTTTTAATTTCAACCAAAGAGACAAAGGGTAAACACCAAAGCTGGGAGGAGGAGCTCGTTTAATTTGAAGTTATTAACCAGACGATATTTTTTAGAAATAGTATAAAAGCTCAAAAAAACGGAATTTCACTGATGAAACATGTCGTTTATTTTTTGCCTTGTCAATAAACGGAAAATGGGCCGTTCTTATTTGCATTGAACGCAAAACAGTCCAGGTGACACATACGTCCAACGACTCCGCTAGTACGATACCGCTACAGCTCCACAGTACATGCATGGCACTCTCGGACTGGTGGTACGGGAGGAAACGTCGACGCGTCTGGGTTCATCTGCTTACAGTTCCAGTACGACGATGCGTCAGCTACTACAGATCCAAGCGAGGGACGGGTGGAACCGGAAGGATCTGCGCTTGGAAGAGAGAGCGAAAAAACAACAACAGCGTACCAGCACAGGGTATTCTAGTAGTTGCTTAAAACTAACACCACAGCCGGAAAGCACAGACAACGGCTGGCTGGCGATGGATCGGATCCCCTCGGCGAATCCGAGCGCGCTTCCGGCAAAGCATGGATCGGAGAGCGACGCGACAAAGCGTTGTCGCGGGCATCAGTCTCTCTGTCCGCTTCCTGTACGTCAGTACGTGCTACCGGCTCCCCTCATCCGTTCACTTCACACGAGAACCATCGGTTGCGCGACGTCGTTGCCTGCGGTCGGGGTCCAACGACTTCCGTGTGTTGCTCGCGGAGCGCGACGCCTGAACCGGCCGGCCGGCGGCGGCGGAACGGATAGTTCCACGGCCTCACGGGAGTGGGGGTGGGGGCGCGCAACGGGCCAGTAGGCCGCGGCTCCACGTGGTCTCTCCCGGCCCACAACGTATCCAGCCCGTGATCGCGCGGGCCGGGCATGCAGGGTGTGAAATGGTTTTTCCCTCGCGCGGTCGTCTTGTTTGCTGACATGTCCAGCACGCTGGCCGCGTAGCCGTGGTGCCTTGAGCGATATTATTCCATTTACCCCCACCTGGCTAGCTAGAAGGCTACGTGGGGAACAGGGCGGATCTAAATTTGAAAATTCTTTTATAAAACATTGTTCATCTTTAAACTGATCTCAGGGCGTTAATAAAACTGACCCAGCGTTCATCTCGGTTAGATTCGCCCCTGGTGGAGAATCCGGCCACGTCAGTCACCGAGGTGGCTGGCGAGACCTCGGCCCACGACTAACGCGACGGCGACGTCGTAGGCAGGCAGCAGGTAGCTAGTACTCGTGGAACGAAGCTAGCGTCGCCGTCGTCTTTTTGACGTGCCGGGGGCGGCCTCCCTGCATGGCCGCACTCACTGAGGTTGACCTCCACCTCCAAGAGTGTCGGCACGAGGCCGTACCACACGCCTGGGTCTCGCGAATTTCGTTCCCAATCTATCGTCCACCACGGCCCCGCCCCCACTCCCCTGTGGCCCTGTCCCCACCCCCGCCGGGTCTCTCAGCTGCCACAGCAAGAGAGCTGAATTAAACTCGTCAGCAAACCAACCATCACGGGCACAGCGATGATCGAGCCATACTTCCAGCAACATGCGACATCGATCGGAGACGGGTTGCGCGTCCGTGCGACCGATAGGTTTGCATCGAGAGTATCCGTGTCAAGTTACCTTACTGTTTGTGATAGCAGAAGCGTCTGTTGTTAACGAGATATTAGCGCTCGCCTTCGAAGGATCGGCGTCGGTTGGGATCCGCACCCAGGAAACACACGGCCCTAATTAATCTTCGATAATCGCATTGGTTTGCAGATCGTAATCGCGGCCACGGGAGGATCCAGATATTAATATATGTGCATCATTGGCTTGGATGTCACGTTAAGTGCGCGTGGTTTGTGAAATAACCTGTCGAGTGTCGACCATGACATGCATATTGAGTTATTGATATGCATGGGGGCTGACTGTACACAAACGCGGAAGTTACTTGTCGTGCTACCAATATTGACACTCGTGAGTCGTCGTGACCCGGCAAAACTTGTCACGCTACTGATATTGCTCCAACCATAAAAACTACTACTACTACTACTATACATGCACCAATGTTGTGAAAAACAGAGCAGGTTTCTGAATTCCGACGAGTCCGAACCAATTGTTGCTTTTGTGCTCTGCTGAATTGGAGTGAGCAAGCCACGCTGTTCCTTCTTCCTTGTTTGCACGCTATAGCCAATAGTCCACGTGGATAACTCCCCAATAGCAAAGTAAAAATATTCTCAGGGGCCATCTCTGCCCAACGTCAGCTGTACATGCATCATGCATATGCATTGCGGGCTTATTTGGTTGGGACCCTGAGCCTGTCCAGGCAAGCATCTGCACCCCAGGCTCACAAATTTGATGGTCTGGATGTGTTGTCTGGCCCAGACAATTTTCTCAGGACTCCAACCAAAGTAGCCCTGCCTGCAAGCTGGAAAGGCTAGCGCCAAGCGTCCACGCTACTGACAAGCCCGGCCTCTCGGGCCTTTTGCGAGATGCCAAGATCCAACAATATCTTTTTTTTCTTTTTTTTTCTCCATGCAGCTGCAGCCTGCAGGCCTGCAGCGCATGCATGTCAACCTGTTCTTGGCGGCGGTCGTTTTCGCCGGGCCTAGAGTATGTTCCCCTGTCTGTCCACGAGACCAGAGTGGGGCATGCTGCTTTTGCCCCTCGCCCTCTCACCCTGCTGCGGGCCTCGCTGATGAACGATCAACGTCGCTGGGATCGCCGTGCCTCGGCGTTTCAACAGGAGGAGATTTGCGGCCGCGCCATCTCGTTGTCAGCCTAGGCTTTCGTGCCTGCAGTCATGGTTGTCAGTATCCCGATACGTATCGTAGTATCTTACGATACTACGATCCTACCCAGACAAAACGATACCGATCCTACCTAGTATCTTAATTTTCATAGTATCCCGATCTTATAGAAAGGTTCCACAGGATCCTACATGAAATTTCATAGTATCCCGATACTACGATCCTACGATACCATATAATAATGGATATAAATTATTTTTTAAATAATTAAATGACAATAAAATATTATTTGAGATAAGTTGCGTTGAATATAATGTCAATTAGAGCACTTAAACTTGCAAACATTCATTTTAATTAGTCAAAGTAGATATTATTGGCTTCAATCTATATAATATATCACAAAATTTATATAAAATATGTATTATGTATAATCTGATAGTATCCCGATACTACGATACGATCCTACGATCCGATACCGTCGGGCAAAAAACGATACTACCTAGTATCCCGATACTGACAACCTTGGCCTGCACCACGTCTCTAGCTCCGACACTGTGCGCCGAGTGGGCATGCCGATACGCACCGGTGCAGAAAACGACTTCATGTGATTTTCTGCGCGAGTTGTCTGGAAAATAGGTTACTGGCTTACTACTCTCTCGGCGACACATAAATAACCTCATATCGGTGCAGGCAGGGCTCGACGCACCGTAGAGGGGTTTTTACACGAGGACCGCGCGCGGTTGCGTTTTTGTGGTTGCCGGCCCATTTGGCCCGTTCCAGCACATGTGCGACGAGGAAATCAGAGTTAAAAACGCAGTCTAACAAACGCTCGGGTTCTGTGAGTACGGAGTATGCGCGTATCCATCCGATCAATTCTGTGAGGTGATGAGAATGGAAATTGGAAAGGGATAAAAAGGAAAGTCGGCCGCAAAAAAAAAGAAAAAAGTAGAACAACGTGAAGAAAAGAGGAGAAGCGGCCCAATAGCCCGTCAGTACCCGCTACAGAGGTGGCCGGCTCTGAGGCTTGGGCTAAACGTTGCCTAAGAACCCACTTCATGGGCGCAATTCCAGAAATGGGTTGGGCCTATGGTTGAGCTGGAAAACATGCCTTCCTAGCTAATATCGTACCAGAAAGTAAAAAATCTATTTAGCCCCTCTCAACTACAGTCTACAGACTTTTAAAAAAACATACTCCCATCGTTCCAAAATGTAAGTCATTCCAATATTTTTGGAGAGTCAAATCATTTTACGTTTGACTAAAAATTTAAAGAGAATTATAAAGATTTATGACACCAAAATATATTTAATGAAGAATCTAATGATACTTATTTGATATAATAAATGTTAATACTTTATCGGAAAAACTTGGTCAAACTTAAGATATTTTGACTTTCCAAAAATGTTGGAATGACTTGTAATTTGGAACGGAGGGAGTACAGTCTACAGGCATCCTCCTATTTACCCCCAATTGCAGTTTTTTCAGAGACCGCGCTACGTCAGCATATCAGCTGTCCTATGTGGGGCAACATCAGCTGCAATGGAGCTGACGTAGGATCACGTACAATGGCTCCAGTGGTTTGTTTAGATTGAAAAGTAAGTTTACGAAAGAAAGTTTCCAATTCTAAATTGAAGATTAGGAGGACTAAACATGATCTAATTATAAAACTAAATACACGGATGGACGGGAAATCACGAGACGAATCTATTAAGCCTAATTAATCCATCATTAGAGATTGTTTACTGTAGCACGACGTTGTCTAATCATGGCCTAATTAGGCTCATTAGATTCGTCTCGCAAAGTTACCGGGGGTTATGGAATGGGTTTTGTCATTAACACATGTTTAATACTCCATGCATGTAAGATTCCCTTTGATGAATAGTGAAGTTTCAAAGCTTCAAAAGTTTCGGTGGAAACTAAACAGGCCCTAAGATTTGTCTGGTAATAGGTTACTTCTTCCATCCGATCAATTCTGTGAGGTTATGGGAATAAAAAAATAGGAATTGGCGGTTAAAAACAATCGGCCGCATAAAAGATTTTAAAAAGAACAAGACGAAGAACGGAAGCGGCGAAGAAAGGAGAAGCAGCGGCCCAGGGACCCATCTAGACCCGCTAACCCCTTCTTGGGCACAACTATAGAAATGGGCTGGCCCTAAGAAGGAGCCGTGAAACATGCCATCCGGGCTAACTAACATCGTACCAGAAAAACGGCAAGATTTGATGGCCTGGACACTATTGGATCGCTGGTACTTTTGAGTCTCTGGTGAATCGGCTGGGCTCTCGCCCAATGCAGCAGCAGCTGGTGGTGGCGTTGCCAGACGCTTTCACCTTTGCCTTGACGTGAACGAGACTATCAGATCAAACCTCTCGCGAGGACCTTCTGCAGGAGAGATTGCCCGTGCCGCCGTGCGGAACGACGAAGACAGAGCAGAAGCACCAAACGGAATGCCTGCACAAGTACGCAGGGCAGGTGCGCAAGTACCTTCGACATGAACTTGCGCACTCATTTCAACTCTAGATGGCGGTTTGTCCAGAAACCTGACAATTCTTCCATTGAAATTTTCAGGAAGGTCAGGTAACTAGCGCCGTGTCAGAGGCAGAACCGCTCAACCAAAAGGAACAGACCAGAATGAGCGCGTGGTAGACTGGTAGTTGAGTACCACATCGGCAGAGACGTGCAACCTATATACAAGAGCTATGGTTCCCCCTGCCCACTGTCAGCTACATGGATACTCTCTTCGTCCCAAAAAAAAAAAATGCTTCTTAGACTATGTTTGGATCCTTCCTTTGTCACATCGGATGTTCGTATGTTAATTAGGAGTACTAAATATGAGCTAATAATAAAACCGATCGCAAAAGTCATGGGCTAACTCGCGAGACGAATCTATTAAACCTAATTAATCCATCATTAGCAAATGGTTACTGTAGCACCACATTGTCAAATCATGGACTAATAAAGCTTAATAGATTCGTCTCGCGAATTAGCCTCCATCTGTGCAATTAGTTTTGCAATTAGTCTATATTTAATACTCTTAATTAGCATGGAAACATTCGATGTGACAGGGCTAAACTTTAGCCAAGTGGATCCAAACAGGGCCTAGAAGTCAAACAATTTCAAGTTTGACTGAATTTATGTAAAATAATATTAATTTTTATAGTATAAAATAAATATCATTATATTGATCATGGAGTATGTTTTTATACTAAATCTATTTAAAAATATAAATGTTACTAATTTTTTGTATAAATTAGGTCAAACTAGAAATTGTTTGACTTCTCGAAAAGCGATAGTTGCACTCTTTTTTGGACGGAGGGAGTACATTCTCATTCTTGTTTGTGATGGGTGCCATATGATGCGCTTCGTCGGTTCCATTTTTAAGACATGGGGTGAGACTAGACCATCTGATGACGCCTGCCACCATCCTTCAATCACACTGATAGGATGACACATTATCACTAATATAAGAATCAGGGGAAAAAATATTCTCTTCATTTCCAACACCAAATATGGCACGGAACTTATCGAGTGCTGGAATAATTGTCAATCCAGTAACGAGCAGAGGTAATCTGAATGTTCAAGAAAATAAATGCCTACAAGTAGCAACAAAATAGAATCGTATACAAAGGCAAGGGACTTGATCTGAATGCGTTAGAAAAGAGATTCAGGCCATCTGCTCGCCATGACCCGGACCGCCAATGTTGCTTACCACCCAAACAAAACCAAACACAAGCCAAGGCAGAGCGCAAGGAGCCAGGAAGAAGGAAGCAAGCACCGCGCGAGAGGAAGGAGACGGTTAGGCCAACCGTTTGTATCGTCCAGTCTCCACGCACCTCCTCCTCCACTCTTGGCGCCAAAGCAAAGCCGTTAGATTATTGGTCACCATCCCCGAACCCGACCCGCCCTCCGCCCTCCCACCATTTATCCTTCCCGGAGAAAACAAGCGCGCCATGCCAATGCCCCCTCCGCCCTCCTCCGGCGTCGTCGCACCAGAGCAGCTATGCGGCCGCCTTCTTCTTCGTCTTCGTCGTCGGCAGCGATGGCGGTGCCGGGAGCCGGCGGCGGCCGGGTGTCGGCGTTCACGATGCGCGCGGTGGCGCGCATGTCGAGGGCGCGCTGGTTCATCTTCCTGCGCCGGGTGTACCAGTACCAGAACGGCCCCAGGTCCGACCTGGGCTCCAACCCCTTCAACTCGCCGGGCTGGCTCGCGCTCGAGCTCGGCGTGATCGTCGCGCAGATGGTCCTCACCACCGCCGTCGTCGCCACCTCCCCCAGGGAGCGCCCCGCGTGGCCGCTCCGCCTCTGGGTCGCCGCGTACAACGTCGGCAACGTGCTCAGCCTCCCCCTCCTCTATTGGCGCCACCGGCATTCCTCCGCCGCCGGGCGCGGCGACGCGCTGCCTTCGGACGACCTCGAGATGCGCGGCGCCAACGATGCTCTTAGGTACGGCAAACTTAGCAAATCTTAATCCATTCGTTCGTTTGGCCCAACGTGAAAATAATGACGAGCGATCGATCCTTTGATGGAATTGGAAACAAGGAGGGATTAATTTTTTTTGTGCGAATCGATCGAGTGCAGGAACAGCTCGTTCCTGATGAACAAGGCCCGGGCGTTCCTGGAGCTGTTCTTCGCGATGTGGTTCGTGATGGGCAACGTATGGGTGTTCGACGCGCGGCTGGCGTCGTTCCACCGCGCGCCGAGGCTATACGCGCTCTGCATCGGCCTGCTCGCCTGGAACGCCGTCGTCTACTCGCTCCCATTCCTCCTCTTCCTCCTGCTCTGCTGCTTCGTCCCCATGGTCGGCTACGCGCTCGGCTACAACATGAACTCCGCCTCCGTCGGCCGGGGCGCCTCCGACGAGCAGCTCGCCGCGCTGCCGCGGTGGCGGTTCAAGGAGCCGGACGTGCCGAGGGACCGAGACCACGACGACCTAGTGAGTAAACCAATCTCTTCCGCACATGCTGCTGCCTACATTTGCAGCTGGCCAGTTTAGCAGCGACCGAAAAACGTTGCAGCGTTTCTAGCTTGGTGATCAGGTAGGAGACGTAGTAGAAAAAGAGAGGCCAGGAGGAAACTCGCCATACAAATGATTGGTCAAGTCAGCTACAAGCCGGAATAGGGGCCCGTTTGGTTTTCCAATGCTAGAAACTCCCTTTTTGGACGATATATATATACACTAAGGTCTTGTTTAGTTCGCTCCATTCGATCGAATTCGCGCTCTGTTATATACATTGAACAACGTGTCCTCTCTCTACTTTTTCGATTTCCAATACATTTTTCTACAGTGCATTCGATCGAATTCGCGCGAACTAAACAAGGCCTAAAGATAAGGAGTCCAAACCTTGCCTTTTTGGATTGTGCCAATTATAAGCACCTCTTTCCCAGCTACTCCATTGCCAACCGAACAAGCGCCATGGACCAATCCTAGCCTGTTATCTTGCTCATTGTTAACATGTTCAGAACAATCAAACATGTTCTGAAGCTCTGAGCTTGTTCCTGAACTGCAAATTTATCTGCAGGAATGCTGCATCTGCCTGGCGCAGTACAGGGAGAAGGAGGAGGTGCGGCAGCTGCCGTGCACGCACATGTTCCACCTCAAGTGCGTGGACAGGTGGCTCAGGATCATCTCCTCTTGCCCTCTCTGCAAGCAAGAGCTCAAGTGATTGATGCCTCCTCCGCTCCTACAGATGCATATGTATTCTCTGACGGCGCCCGCCGATCAGCGGGGCTTGCACCCTAAGACTGGGAGGTTGGCCGGATGACGATGAGCCACCCACAAATACGGCGACCACCGCCGACGCGGCGATGCGTGCGTCGTAGTTCTCACAGGGATGTTAGACGGACCTGTACTGACCTAGATGCTGACAAGCGATTGGGACACTTGCAGCAGGTAGCTGAAACTGAAGTTGGAAAATGCGTCAAGAAAAAAAAAAAGGCTCGTTTTTGTGTGTAATTTGTTGTGCCTGCCCTTGGTTCACGCAGAATTGAACTGATTGCACTTTCTTTCGTCGCAGAGATCAAATGGAAATACAGTAGTAGTGTACTTACTACTGGTTAAATGATTTCTACTACGTCGGTACTGTCTCTCCAGTACTAATAGTACTGAATCCTAATACCTGTCGGCCGACCGGTACTAAGGGATTTACATCAATTTTTTTTAACTCCTAGACATCCAAGTTACTTAACCGATTTCATTTAGGACGTGATTGGTTCAGCGGTTTTCTTCTGTCATCGGTTCACACCGCTAGGCGGTGCCGTTAGTTGGTGTTTGGTTCGGACGTGAGCGCAATCGATCGCGGCGTTAACAGATACGGTGTATAGAATTCTGATACCGCTCGCCATCGGCGTTATCCGATCCTCTCCCACGGAACGACGCCGACGCCATTTGCTTCGCCCCCTCCGGGCCACGGGCCACCTCCTTCCTCACGATCCCCTTCTGCACACAGCGCCGCCGACGTCGCCGGCGACTCCCGCGGTCCCGCCACCGCATCCTCGCCACCCCCGTGCGCTGCTTTGGCCCCCACCCTCCCGCTGCTTCCTTCCTCCCTCGTGCTGCTTCCTCGCGAGGTCGCAGGCTCACATGGTGACGAAGGTGACCAGCGCTTGCACACGACACCTTCCTCTTCATCCTCCCTGGTGAGAAGCGCCCGCTGCCTTCTCCTGTTCTTCCCCTTGTTTCTCCCTCTCTGCACCAATCTTTTGAACAAACCTTAACCCTTGCTTGTGTTCTAGTTTTTCACATGGTTCTTGGTGAAAGGCAAGATCCTCGAGGGCCTTGTAGAGGAGAATACCTACATCAATCGAATCAAGAAGGCTCGGATTTGTACAGGTACGTGTTCTTCATCCTCCTGTGTGCCTTCTCATGTTTTTCCTGTATGGATAGATGTCGACCTGTAAGTCAGAGTGCAGAAAATAGATAAAATTGTTTAACCCCTTTCATCCAAATTAGTTAGCCAGGCACCTAGCATCCATCAGAGCATCTGTCAAGCTAACTCTGGTATCATCTTCTTTATTTGCTTCTGTTATGAATCATGTCAACTTATTCAGACAGTTAGTTAGTGGTTAGCAGTCAGCACTAAGCCAGTAACAGGTGACTTGGGAATTAATCTTTGGATCTTTTCCCTTCAATTCATGCATCTCTGTATTGTTCGATTCCCCTGATGCTATGTTGGAGGCCTCTGTTGCTGAATGTCTATGGCCATGTTGCTGTGTGACACTCAAGTGCATACCATTCATAGTGACAGTGCTATATTTCTATTTTACAAACTTTAGTGGTTTTATTCAACTTCTCATCATTTTGAACACTTACACTACGGAAGCTCCACACAGGATTGAGCCTATCTGCCACCACCAAAATTGAAATTGAGGGAAACACGTGTCAACCTAAATTTAAAAATTTGATGTAGCTGAGTGTTTTTTGCTTGCGTTCATTATGCTATTTTGAAAAATAATCACTCTACTACATTTCTGCTAGATGGTGTGTGGAGTTCCTAGTTTCAGTTTTGCTTTGCGTTCGATTCAGTCCTTCACTCTGTAGAACACTGAAGCTATATTTCTTTCTAATGCTATGGGCTTGACGAGGATACATCATACATGAGCATATCGTAGAGTTAAATGGTGTTTTTTTGTAAGGTCCCAAATCAGCTGACAATGTTGTTTGCACTACCGGAGGAGAGAATTCATCCAGAATATGCTTGTTGGTAAGTCTGTATTATGCCCTTCCAGTGTACCTTATTAGGTCAGCCAATAAAATGCCTATTTTGGATATTAGCATTTTGGTTAGTGTATATTTCTTTCATATAGTGATGATCAAAATATGAGAAGTAGTTCCTCAAAGCTGCTTCATATCCTGTCATTTGGAGCTTGGCTTTAAGCAGACTGATGGATCAGTCATATCTGTGGGAGCATTCTGCATTTCAGTCTTATTTTGGACATTAGCATTCTGCATTGGAGGAACATGTAGCTCATGTTATGTCTAGTGGTGTGCAGACTTTTGATGGTTTCACTGTTGTTCCACCCTTGTTGAGCACACGCTCCAGTTGAGTTTATGGATGTGCTTAGATGAGTCATGACTGCAAAATGGTCTCACGGTTTTCAGTTTTGCTAAGTACTGTTTTCAGTTCAGGGACATAATTTGTAGGAGCAGTACTTCACAGAATATTTGTTCTTTTGTTGCAGTATTAAATTTTCCATTTGTTTTGTTGCTTAATTCCACCTTCAACTAGATGAGGCTCAAAGGAAGTTTTTCACTTAAAAGATATCTCTGTACTCATGTTTGTATTCTTTCCTTTCATTCATGTTTGTATTTTGTTTCTTTTCAGATGAGGCTACTAAGAATCCAATGCACCAGAACAGTTAATCAACATTATGCTAGATAATGTTTCATTTGAAGCTCAACATCTTTGTATTTCTTTTTCTCTTCAGATGAGGCAAGCAAGAAGTGAGATGTCCAGAAGCCGATGTACCTGATCTGCATATCAACCTTGCTTTAGTTGATATTTCTTTGAAGCTCAAAACATGTATTATCATTTTGAATTTGTGTTCTCATGATTTCATTCTGCCATGGAGCTGTAGGCGTACATTATTGGTTTTCAACTTTGTTTATGGACGATTGTGTTTCTGGCCATGTCTGTAAGCTGGCTGAAAAAGTGAGATTTCCTGCGTCCAACTGCTCTTAACGAAGTTCCCAACCAAACAGGGTAATGGGAATGGAAAATGTTACATTAAGTAAACAAACACTCTGCGCTTTTTGTTACAGCGTAACACATACCTCCGTATCCAATTTCATTACCGTTACCGTTGCTTGGCCGGAACCAAACGCCACCTTAGATTCAACATTCAACTCAAGATTACAAGAAACAGCTACAAGACAGAACCACAAGAAAGGTATGTTTCTTCATATCTCAGCAAATAAAAATCAGTTACAACATCCGAAAACAAAAAACAATAAATTGAAGTGGTTGGCTAGCGGCCGCGAGCCTCATTTCCCGCTTGGGGGCCGGTGGCGGCGTGGGCTGCGAGCCCCTTTGCCCGCCTACATTGGGCAGCACGCCGGGCCACGCTCGCTGGGGCTGCAGGGTGGCTCTTCTTCCGCAGCTCGCTGAGACCTTGTTCGATTGGAGAGGATTTGAGGGGATTGGGAGGGATTAAATCCCCAATAAGTCATAATCTCTCTCAACCCCCTCTGTCGGCGTCGGGAATGGCCGACTAGTGAATTTCTTGGGATTGTGTGTTAAGGCCCGGGTGGTTCGCGAGAGGACACAAGGATTTATACTGGTTCGGGCACGAACGCCCTACGTCCAGTTCGAGGCTGCTCGTGTTACTCGCGTTGCTCGTAGTAGGGGTTACAAGCGATCGAGAGAGGGAGGGGCTCCCAAGTCTCCGTGTGTGCGTGGGTGTGTTGGATGGGTCGAATGAGTTCGTCGAGTCTCTGGGGGCGAGAGAGAGATAAGGATGACCCTCTTTCCCTTTTATACTTTCAAGGGAAAAGACCGGGTCGGGTACATAATTTTGATAAAAAAGAAAAGAAGACCTAGAGGGGGTAGGACCTAGAAGGTCGGGCGGGCCTTCACTCCTTCGCTCGTCGCCGTGTCCTGCCTTGGGGATTGTAGAGAGTATTCATGATGACCCCTCTGTATCCGTCAGTGATAGTTGACATTTGTGTGCCGTGCGCGTGCGTCGTGCGCCAGGGCTCCATTACGGGGGGAAATGATGATCGAGCCAGGTGGAGCCGGGCGGAGCCAGGTGGGGTGTTTAGTAGGGACGCACGCGTCCGGGCCTTTGCCCGGGATCGAACGCGTGTGCACGACGTCCCATCGCTTGTTTATGGCGAAGCAGGTATTGAGCATGCCGGCCCCACCATGGTTAGGTTAGGCTGAGGAGGCTGGTGTATTAGGCGTGTGGCGCCTGCCTTGGTGTTTGTTGACGCGGAAAATCGACGTTTGTATCCTCCGCGTGCAGCACACGAAGACCAGGGAGATCTGCTTCACTCCAGTGCCAGCCCACACTCCAGTTCAGGTTCGCAGCGTGCCAGTCAATTTGACCTGAAATTGACAAGGGGATAAAACAGTTAAATTGCTCTTTGATTGTGCCGGCTCTATTTCAGACGATGGAGTAACGTCGAATTTTAGCCAAGACCCAATCAGACACGTGTCGGCCGATACCAATCGGACCTCAAAATCGGACTTCATTGATGACGTCAATCGGACCGAGTAATCGGACCTCAATCAGACACCAAATCGGACCTCAGAATCGGACCAATCAGGATCGGACCTTGATTGATATAACAGATCAGCCTTTGAATAATAAAGTAAAGCATAAAACAAGGCCAATATGTAAAGTAATGGATCAGCTGTGTCTTGAAACAAGATATCAAATAATCAAAGTGTAAGCCGATACATTGTCCATCTTGCCTAATTGCCAGTTTGACTCATCTTGTCGGATCATCTAACTAGCCAATCGGACCATAACTTTTTCAGAGAAATCTAGCTCCGACGTAGGGAATCTAGATTTCTCCAGCTATGATCAAATCAGATAGCTAGACAGTCAAACTCAACTCATCAACCTGTCAATTAAACAAGATGCTCGCACAGGTGTTGACCAGATTAAGCAAATAAGCAGATAAAACATTAACAGGATCGTTCTGATTCTAAGATATGCTATCAAATAATCAAGCATGACCTAGCTCCGACGTAGGGAATCTAAACCACACTTAACATTCAAATAACAATAAGGCATAACCAAAGCTTCCTTTGACTAATCAAGATGAATCTAGCTCCGACGTAGGGAATCTAAACCAAACATGACAATCAAAGATTAATCTGAGCGTATTACAAAGATCCAGCTCCGACGTAGGGAATCTACACCAGTGCAATACTCAAAGAACAACTAGATTAAACCACAAAGCAGGATCGGACCTAGAACGATGCTGTAAGATAAATATTGCTTAAATCGGACCAAGACCAATGCTCAAAGCCGTTGAAGAAGTAGAATTGATTCACATGGCGTAGATCTAAACCAATCTAGCAACTCCAAACAAACCGCAAAAACTGCCTTTAGTAACCAAGATTATTCTAGCTCCGACGTAGGGAATCTAGCCTAATCTTGATACCTAGCTCCGACGTAGGGAATCTAGGCTAAAAGTACAGTCCGATAAACGATAATCTGTTGGATAATCAATATTGATCTAGCTCCGACGTAGGGAATCTATATCAATCTTGCTTATTCAGAGATAAATCGGTTGAACAGTATAAACGAGAAAGGGCGATGCGCCTCAATTCAAAGCCTATACTAGTTTGATAAATTGACTAACTTACTGGTAAGCCGGAGATCAGAACTGATGCAGCCCGTCCACCAATGAGCTTCGTCGATAACTACTACTAGGGTTTTTGGCGTGAAGCCGGGTTGTATTGATTGTGAGAATAATTTTTACAACGGACGAGGGCTCATATTTATACCCCGGTCATGGAGAGTCCTGATCGGACCAGACTAACTTGCGAACTAAGTAAACTAAGCTAATCATAAAACGGGACTCCCAAACGCCTTCTGAAAAGGAAATAGTCCCCGCATCTGATACACTTCCTTCTTAGCCGACACGCCCTTCTTCCATCATCAGATCGAACTTCTTGTTTCGTCGGACTCCTCTTCAGCATCGGCTTCCTTCTCTGTCATCTTCTGTTTGACCATTCAACGGACCCACTGCGCAGTCTCAACCTCACCACGTCACCATCTGATTCAGCATGTCAGGTGCGAAAATCCGGTGTCAACACATGCCCCCAATTTTGGAATAAAATATCATTTTGTTCCAAAATTCGTATCTGTCATCATAACTCCTCCACCGATTTTCGTGCCGAAACTTTCCATCCTTGTACTGTGCAGTTCCTTGATTTTCGGGCCATAGTTTTTCTTTCTTTATCAATAACCCGTAGAGCTTATTTTCTCCTTTCTTTCTCCCGGGCAATAACATCTCTGACAATGAATAGATATGGATCCCTGCATTTACCTCACGGGTATCCATGCGTCTACTGACCCAGGCGAAATGACTCTTCAATGCAGTTCCTCAAAAGACGCCCCTCTCCTTTAATTACACCAGATCTGAATCAATGACATATCTTCACGAGAATACTGTTCTTTTATTTAGACAATTTCCACCAGCATCCCTTGGATCCCATTTTCTCCTTTAATGCTTCCATCGACCACCGGCTATAAATACCTGCCTCAGGTCTTCTGCTTCCATCATCCCCTAGCCATGGCGCAGCTAATATTCATGATAGAACACAAACTCCTTCTGTTTGATATAGGATCCTACTCCTTCCTCCTTTTCTGCTAGAAGAATTCTCGTGAAGTAACATAGGGTACTCCCCCCTTTCCTGATCCTGCAGTGAATCCAAGTGGAACTCCTGCTAGAAGAATCCTCGTGAGGTTTCTTCATGGTTCACCAAAGGGAAGGTTTTTCAGAGGGGTATAATAGAGTGCCCTTTACAAGTTAGGGCAAAGCCACCGGTCCACCGGCGCGCTCTTCAAGGGACTGCATCCAGAGCGGATTTCTTCGACTCAAGGAAGAAGATATCTCCTCAAACTTGCGCTTCCTTTTGCCCTTTCTTTTCTAGTCTTGTTCTGGCAATGATGAACAAAGTACATCGGCGCCTACTAGATCCTTTTATCTTCTGAAATCCTTCTGTATGAGAAATATATAAATATATATGCAATCCCTTTTCCAGCAGCCTGCTCCGCCATCGAGCGGCTTGATGATGTAACATATTTTTCTCTGTTTGTATATAGCCCTTAAGGCAATGCATATCGCATCGGCTCTTATTTTTGTTCTTGAGGCGATATTTCCATCGGCTTCCAAGCCTGACGTACAGCATCGGCCTTACGAGTTTACCCAAATACTAGGGTAGTACTTCTTCAGATATTTCCCATTTAATGCCTTAGGAAACACTTCTCCTTCAAGTGTTTGTAGAATATAAGCATTTCCAGGAACACATCGGACGACATGATAGGGTCCCTCCCAATTCGGTGACCATTTGCCGTACTTAGGATCTTTAGAACCAATTGGCAGAATAACCTTCCAAACAAGATCGCCCTCTTTGAACTCTTTCCCTTTAACCTTCTTATCATAATGCCTCGCCACTCTGAGTTTGTTAGCTTCAATACTTTCGAGAGCGCGTAGTCGACGAACAGCCAAGTCATCGGACTCACTATTCATGAGTTCCATATATTCGCCGGCCTTCAATTTATCCTGAAGCTCGATACGCCTTGATCCAGTACGAATTTCCCATGGAAGAACGGCCTCATGTCCATAAACAAGTTCATAAGGAGAAACCTTGATCGATCCATGACAAGCCATTCGATAGGCCCATAGAGCTTCAGGAAGCACAATATGCCATTTTCTTGGATACTCCTCAATCTTTCTATCAATCAACTTGATCAAACTTTTATTGGAAGCTTCAGCTTGACCATTGGCTTGTGCATAATACGGCGAGGAATTAAGAAGCTTGATACCCATATCAGCAGCAAAATTTTTGAACTCATCCGATGTAAACATCGTACCTTGATCCGTCATGATCGTCTGCGGAATTCCAAATCGGTAAACAATGTGTTCTCTAATGAATTCAATAACATTCTGTGACTTCACCTCCTTCAAAGGAATAGCTTCAACCCATTTGGTGAAATAATCTGTTGCTACTAATATGAATTTGTGCCCCTTGCTTGAATGTGGAAAAATTTGGCCGATCAGATCAATTCCCCATCCTCTAAACGGCCATGGTTTGATAACAGGGTTCATGGCCGATGCTGGAGCTCTTTGAATATTTCCATATCTTTGACACTCTTGGCATCCTTTATAATATTCAAAGCAGTCTTCTAGAATCGTCGGCCAATAATACCCATTCTTTCTAATCATCCACTTCATCTTGAACGCCGATTGATGAGCCCCGCAAACACCTTCATGAATTTCTCCCATTAAAACCTTGGCTTCTTCAGGTCCGATGCATCTCAACAGGACTCCATCAATCGAGCGAAAATAAAGCACTCCTTCAACCAAGACATGCCTGATCGATTTGTAACGTATTTTCCTAGAAGTCTTGACAGAAGAATCCTTCAAATATTCAATGATTTCTTTCCTCCAATCTCCTTCTGGTATCTCCTGCACCATCACATCGGACATAGGCCGATAGCCAGACGCTTTTTGCGCCAGCCGATTTGCTTCTTCATTATGATGTCTTGGAACATGCTTAAGAGTCACCAAGGCGAATTGACTAATCAAATCTCGGCACTTCTCAAAGTAAGATAACAGAGCATCCATCTTGCAATCATACTTGCCGAGTAACTGATTGATAATCAGCAAAGAATCTCCAAATACCTCAACAAACTGAGCGCCGATTTCTTTAAGAATCTGGAGACCTTTCATCAATGCTTCATATTCCGCCTGATTATTTGTGCATTTCTCAATTGGAAAAGCAAATTCAAACCTTGCCCCCCGAGGCGAAATAATAATCAGACCGATTCCGCAACCATCATTGCAAGAAGAACCATCAAAGAATATAGTCCAAGGAACCGCGTCAACCACATTGGCCTTTTCCATCGGACCAGATACATCAAGCTCCATAGTGCATTGTTCACCAGCATCAACATTAGGTCCACAATGATCAGCAACTAAATCAGCCATTATCTGCCCTTTTACCGCTTTGGCCGATTCGTATCTGAGATCAAATTCTGTCAGAGCAAAAACCCATTTGCCAATTCTTCCTTTCATGATTGGCATTGATAGCATATATTTGATCACATCCTCTCTACAGATCACAGTACACTCGGCCGATAGCAAATAATACCTTAATTTTGTACAAGAAAAATACAAACAAAGGCAAAGCTTCTCCACATATGAGTACCGAGTTTCAGGATCTAGCAATCTTCGGCTTAAATAGAATATAACTCGTTCTTTCCCATCAACCTCTTGAATCAAGATAGAGCCGATTGCATGATTAAAAGCCGATAAATAAAGCTTGTACGGCTTACCCTTTTGTGGTGGAATAAGAACTGGCGGATATGCTAAATATTGCTTGATTTCATCCAATGCCTTTTGATGTTTAGGCTCCCAAACCAATTCTTCTTCATCTTTCAGCTTTAACAGAGGAGTAAATGCCTCCAATCGGACCGATAGATTTGATATGAATCTCCTCAGGAAATTGATTTTTCCAATCAAACTCTGCAATTCCTTCTTGTTTACTGGAGGTTCAATATCATCAATTGCCTTGCGGTTCCGATCATTTACCTCAATTCCTCTTTCATGCACCAGGAAACCGAGAAATTGGCCGGCCGATACACCAAAGGCACACTTGAGCGGATTCATCTTCAACCCATGCTGCCTTGTGCACTCCAGCGTTTCTTTCAAATTGGCTAAATGATCTTGATAACCTTTTGATTTGACTACAACATCATCAATGTAGATTTCAACTATTCTGCCGATCAGCTTGTGAAAAATATAATTCATAGCACGTTGATAAGTAGCACCGGCATTTTTTAAACCAAAAGTCATAACAACCCACTCATACAAACCGAGAGCACCTGGACATTGGAATGCAGTCTTGGGAATATCTTCTTCCGCCATAAAAATCTGATTATAACCAGCATTACCATCCAGAAAACTCATCACTTTATGGCCTGACGCTGCATCAACAAGCATATCGGCCACCGGCATCGGATACTCATCCTTCGGGGTTGCTTTGTTTAAGTTCCTGTAATCAATGCAAACACGTAGCTTTCCATTTTTCTTATAAACAGGAACTATATTTGATACCCACTCAGCATATCGACATGGCCTGATAAACTTAGCTTCGAATAGCTTCATTATTTCGGCCTTAATTGGTTCATGCATCTCAGTCTTGAACCTTCTTGCATACTGCTTGTGTGGTCGATATCCTGGTTTGATGGGTAGCTGATGTTCAACAATATTACGGCTCAAACCTGGCATTTCATAATATTCCCAAGCAAAACAATCAGAATATTCCTTCAAAAGTTTTATTAACTTCTGTTTATACTCGGGATCCAACTTAGCACTGATATACGTCGGCCTTGGTCTATCACCAAATCCTATATCTATTTCTTCTAATTCATCGGCCGACGTAAATCCAAACCCTAATTTGCCGAACTCACTTCGGTCTTCAAGATCTTCTATGCAATCATCCATTTAAAACAAAGTCTCAGAGCCGACTGCTTGGATCGGCTGTAGTCCTTGATCGGACACCTTGAGAAAGTCACCATCCCATGTTTTTCCTGATAGGCATTCAACTCCTTCGAACTCCCAAATCGTCGATTCAGCCGTAGCAATGCTAACCGAATCATCAGCCGGGACGATCTCCACATTATTGCCCTGCCATTGAATCAAACATTGGTGCATCGTGGATGGGATACAACAATTGGCATGAATCCAATCTCGCCCGAGGAGCATGCTGTAAGAACCTTGGCCATCAATCACAAAGAAGGTAGTCGGCAATGTTTTGCTGCCGATGGTCAATTCAACATGAATTGCCCCCCGAGGCTCCGAAACGTTTCCGCCAAAGTCCTTGAGCGTCATATTGGTCTTGATTAGATCATCAATCCCTTTTCCCAATTTGCGGAACGTGGAATAAGGCATGAGATTGACTGCAGCTCCTCCATCAACCAACATCTTGGTCATCGGCTTCCCATCAACATATCCCTTGATGTACAGAGGCTTCAGATGCCGATACCCATTTGCATTTGGTTTCTCAAAGATAGCTTTCTCTGAATCCAGAACCAAGCATGCAGCGGCTTCCTCCAGTTCATAATTGACCTCATCATCGTCCTGTTCATCAGGAGCAGCAAAATCAAAAGGCAACATCAAAACCATGTTTATTGCGGCCGATGTGCTTGCTTCATCATCATTGGCCATCTTGACGTGCCATGTCTTCTTTTCCTTTGCCAATTCCTGCTCCTGAATCTGCTCACGATAGCGCAAGCGTTGCACGCGTCTCTTTTTGGACCTAGAAATCCCTGACGGGCACCACTGTCCAGGCTTCATTTGAGGTTCTTTAATCCGATTCCGAACTGGAGCCTTTTCTTCAATTTTTTCAGGGCCAAGAGCATCAACCTGGCCTTCGATATTTTTACGGCCATGAGCATCAACTCGGCCTTCATCTCCTCGATGACGATCATCAATCCTGACGCCGATCCGTTCATGAACTGATCGTCGACCTCTTTTGGAAGCTCTGTATTCTTCATACTGGAAACTGCATTCAGGACAATCTGCTTTTAATGGCAGTCTAAGCTTCTCGTTCCAGCAGAATACGAAGAAAGGACACCCCCAGTGATCATCATCCTGATCATATCAGTCGTAACCTTGACACCTGTCTATATGCCAATCGGACCTATAACCGTAGTGACGACGATCATTGATTCTATCATCAAACCAACGCCTGCCATCGGTCCTGTCATCATATCGGCGTCGGCCATCGAACCTGTCATCACATCGGCGTTGATCATCAAACTCTTCATCAAGCCGCCTTGCTTGATACTCGCGCCTCCGACGTCGTCGTTCCTCGCGCTCTTCCCATGCTCGGGCTGCTGCCTGCTGTCTTTTGTACTTATTAATCAACATCTGGGAAGTTACACGCGGCCGATACCCACCAGGAGCATTAGATTCTCGCCCAAACGCCTGATGATTCCTCCACAGCTCTTCAATGGTAACTTGAACTGCAGGATCAACGGCACCAGAACTCTTGGCGTGGTCCGATGTAAGCACCTTAAACTTCCCCTTCTCATCAGTATTAACCATATTAATGGAAAAGGAGAAATCAGCAAGGTTATTCGAAAAAGGATGACCGTCGATCTTCATGGCTTTCTTGTTGTCTTCAAACTTGATCTTGCCTGATTCAATAGCCAATTGGATCTCCCTCCTGAACACCTTGCATTCATTGGTCTCGTGAGAAGTTGAATTGTGCCATTTGCAATATTTGCGTTTTTTCAATTCATCGGCCGATGGAATAGAATGATTTGGAGAAAGCTGAATAAGCTTCTCACTGAGCAGCAAATCAAAAATCTTATCGGCCTTTGTTATATCAAATCCAAACTTCTCAGGGTTCTGCTTGATCCATGGGAGCGACACTGGCTTCTTAGATTTGGTCCATTCAGCTATGTTGACATCAGCTTCCTCTTCAGCATCAGAGAGATAAGATACTTGTTTAGAAAACTTTATACGCTTCATCTCTTGATACCGGACCTCATGAGCTGACACCTTCTGAACCAGTTGTCCCAACGTCTCAAACTCCTGAGCAGAAAACTTTTCTTTGATCGGCGCGAGCAAACCCTGGAATGCAAGCTCGGCCAATTGCATATCAGATAGTTTCAAACTATAGCACCGATTCCTGGTGTCACGGAACCGTTGAATATACTCCTTGACGGTCTCATCGTTTCTCTGCCTGACAGCAATCAAATCGGAAATCTTCATTTCGTTGAGACCGGAAAAGAAGTATTTATGAAACTGCTTCTCCATATCGGACCATCCTGTGACGGATCCTGCTGGCAACGACGTAAACCAGGTAAACGCCGGCCCTGACAGTGACAGAGGGAAAAATCTAAGCCTGAGTCCCTCCTCTGAAGCAGCCTCACCACACTGAGCCAAGAATCGGCTGACATGCTCAATTGTGGTCATATCATCTTGCCCGGAGAATTTGGAGAAATCCGGCACTCTGTAACGCGGAGGAAGTGGCACTGCATCAAAGTAAGACGGGTACGGGTGCCGATACAACCTCGCTTCATCCTTAGGCTTCAAGCCGAATTGATTCTGGATCACCTCGGCTATTTTCTGTGACCAATCGGACTGTTGACTTCCAATTGGCATCCCATCAGCTATATCCATCATATAATTATTGTAATCACCGACCATACGCTGATGTGAAGGAATCTCTGTACGTAGCCTTGCAGCTGCAGGTTGCTTTTCTTGTTCGTTCAAAGTTCTAGCATATTTTTCTCCATGTGGGCCGACAATAGATCCATCGGCCATTAACAGAAAACCGTTGGCCAGTTCAATAGGAGGTGGTGGGGCAATCGGAATCTGCGGAGCAACGGTCATTGCCTCAGTCTCTTTGCCTTTCCCTGATCCTGATGCCCCTGCAGAATCTGATATGAACACTGGACCTTTCAAGCAAATAGCATCATCCACCGCCTTCTTGATGAGATTATCCAAAGAATTCACCAAGGTGCCTGACTGATTGATCAATGCATGATGAACAGCCTGGTGAATCATCTCTGTCATGTTGACCTGGTACTCCCGAGCTTCAGTTGTCTTCTTGATCAACTCTGGATCTGGGAGAGGACCTTTGAGTATAGGGCCTGAACGATTACGCCCAAACTGGCCAAGACAGAGCTTCTCAAATGCATCAATTTGAGCCTGAACTGCATCCAATTGAGCTTTAGACAGATCGGCCTTCGTAATTGGAATGGCCGCCTCAGGCGTCTTGTTTTTGTCATTCTTGGCCTTTTCAGCAGCTTCTTTTTCAGCAGCAAGTCTTGCTGCAGTTTCTTGTTCAGCATCAGACGACGACATCTTGGAATTTGTTTCTCGTGTCCCACTGGGCGTGCCAAAAATGTGTTGACGCGGAAAATCGGCGTTTGTATCCTCCGCGTGCAGCACACGAAGACCAGGGAGATCTGCTTCACTCCAGTGCCAGCCCACACTCCAGTTCAAGTTCGCAGCGTGCCAGTCAATTTGACCTGAAATTGACAAGGGGATAAAATAGTTAAATTGCTCTTTGATTGTGCCGGCTCTATTTCAGACGATGGAGTAACGTCGAATTTTAGCCAAGACCCAATCAGACACGTGTCGGCCGATACCAATCGGACCTCAAAATCGGACTTCATTGATGACGTCAATCGGACCAAGTAATCGGACCTCAATCAGACACGAAATCGGACCTCAGAATCGGACCAATCAGGATCGGACCTTGATTGATATAACAGACCAGCCTTTGAATAATAAAGTAAAGCATAAAACAAGGCCAATATGTAAAGTAATGGATCAGCTGTGTCTTGAAACAAGATATCAAATAATCAAAGTGTAAGCCGATACATTGTCCATCTTGCCTAATTGCCAGTTTGACTCATTTTGTCGGACCATCTAACTAGCCAATCGGACCATAACTTTTTCAGAGAAATCTAGCTCCGACGTAGGGAATCTAGATTTCTCCAGCTATGATCAAATCAAATAGCTAGACAGTCAAACTCAACTCATCAATCTGTCAATTAAACAAGATGCTCGCACAGGTGTTGACCAGATTAAGCAAATAAGCAGATAAAACATTAACAGGATCGTTCTGATTCTAAGATATGCTATCAAATAGTCAAGCATGACCTAGCTCCGACGTAGGGAATCTAAACCACACTTAACATTCAAATAACAATAAGGTATAACCAAAGCTTCCTTTGACTAATCAAGATGAATCTAGCTCCGACGTAGGGAATCTAAACCAAACATGACAATCAAAGATTAATCTGAGCGTATTACAAAGATCCAGCTCCGACGTAGGGAATCTACACCAGTGCAATACTCAAAGAACAACTAGATTAAACCACAAAGCAGGATCGGACCTAGAACGATGCTGTAAGATAAATATTGCTTAAATCGGACCAAGACCAATGCTCAAAGCCGTTGAAGAAGTAGAATTGATTCACATGGCGTAGATCTAAACCAATCTAGCAACTTCAAACAAACCGCAAAAACTGCCTTTAGTAACCAAGATTATTCTAGCTCCGACGTAGGGAATCTAGCCTAATCTTGATACCTAGCTCCGACGTAGGGAATCTAGGCTAAAAGTACAGTCCGATAAACGATAATCTGTTGGATAATCAATATTGATCTAGCTCCGACATAGGGAATCTATATCAATCTTGATTATCCAGAGATAAATCGGTTGAACAGTATAAACGAGAAAGGGCGATGCGCCTCAATTCAAAGCCTATACTAGTTCGATAAATTGACTAACTTACTGGTAAGCCGGAGATCAGAACTGATGCAGCCCGTCCACCAATGAGCTTCGTCGATAACTACTACTAGGGTTTTTGGCGTGAAGCCGGGTTGTTTTGATTGTGAGAATAGTTTTTACAATGGACGAGGGTTCATATTTATACCCTGGTCATAGAGAGTCCTGATCGGACCAGACTAATCTTGCAGATAAAGTAAACTAAGCTTAACATAAAACAGGACTCTCATATGCCTTCTGAAAAGGAAATAGTCCCCGCATCTGATACGTTTCCTTCTTAGCCGACACGCCCTTCTTCTTTTATCCATCATCAGATCGGACTTCTTGCCTCATCAGACTCCTCTTCAGTATCGGCTTCCTTCTCTGTCATCTTCTGTTTGACCATTCAACGGGCCCACTGCGCAGTCTCAACCTCACCACGTCACCATCTGATTCAGCATGTCAGGTGCGAAAATCCGGTGTCAACACCCACCAAGGGGAATGGGCTCCCGACTCTCCAACTAGGAGAGAAGCTGAAGGAGGTTGTGAAGAATTGGTGGGATGACGTCGTGGCGTATCATTATATGTCCGATGTCTCCATCTATTCTCCCACTAGCACTCCTGAGCAGCGATTTCGGGTTTTTGGGGAGCGGAAATCTGGAGGCGGCTATGGGAATGGCTTGTTTCCCCCTCTCACACCAGAGGAGAGGAAGGAGTTGGAGGAGTCTGTGGAGTCCTCACCCGCTGGCAAGATC
>CM014274.1:22814238-22838178 GCA_004135705.1 Alloteropsis semialata | reverse complement strand
TGCGAGAACCCCGCCGAGGATGCGAGCTTGCTTCCAGACGGGAGTTGTTTCCGTGATTCCGTTTTTCTAGCGCCCGGCGGCGTCCGGCTCTGTGCGCCAGCAGGCCGAAGTCACTAGCGCTTGAAGCACCAGCAGCAGGGCAGCAAGGCACCAGGCAGCCAGCAAAGTTCTTTTCAATTTGCATGCACAATTGCACGAATTCAGCGTGTTTTTGCAAGATGAGTTTGGTTTCAGGCCTTGTTTAGTTCGAAAAATGGAAAAACTTGCCGAATAGTAAAAATGGGACGTCGGAAGGAGTATTCGGATACTAATAAAAAACTAATTACATAACTCGTCTGAAAATTGAATTTCGAATCTATTAAGCCTAATTTATCCATTATTAGAGATTGTTTATGTAGCACAACGTTGTCTAATTATGGTCTAATTAGACTCAAAAAATTCGTCTCGCGAATATACCCAGGGTTATGGAATAGGTTTTGTCAATAATTCATATTTAATACCTCTAATTAGTGTCCTAACATTCGATGTGATAGATAAATAGTGAAAATTTGATGAAAACTTGCCAATCTAAACACAACCTCAGTTAAATATACGTAGGAGCATCGCAGGACGTCGCTTCTCTGTTAAATAAACTCGGAGAGACGAAGTTCTGCTGCCTTTGCCCAGAAACGGAGGCTCACTTGATCATATCATATGGTCCTTCAATTCGAGCCGTATACGAGCAGGCAATTCCGTTTCTCGCCAGCCCGCCCACGTTTTGCGGCAATTCCGCTCCTCGCCATGGATGGAAGAGCATGGCATGGACTTATGGGCGTTCGACAGAGGACAGATGCACGGGCAGGGTAACGAACGCGTACTAACGGCTGTGAGATCGTTGATTGGCTTGTGGGACGTGGAAATCAGATTGTGCTATGCCTGTGTGACTGACAGTCTGACAGCAAGCCAAGCACCGATCGAGCGCATGGTGAGCGTGTGCCTGATCGTCGGTTATCCGCGTGGAAAACGCATCCATCTCCGCCTCGAAAAAACGCACACGCTCGTGTCGCTGTCGCTTGCCCCGGATCACCATCGCCGCGCACCTGCCCGCCCGCCGTCTCCCGAACTGTCTGCCATCCAAAGCGAGCATGTAAAACGATCTATATAAGCTGTTGGGGCTGATGATGATGTGTGAACTGAGATCAGAATTGTTCTCCAACTAACCATTCATCTGCGTCTTCCCCGACCTCAAATCTTTGCTTCCGACCCAGTTCTTCTACTCCGGCGATCAGGCGACGTGAGGTGAGGAATACCTCCGACTCCGGGGACGCAATGGCGACAGCGGAGCTGGTGGCGGCCAATGGCTCGGGTTGTGCTGACACCACAGCCGCCTTCAAGGAGGCGTACAGCAAGCTCAAGGAGGAGATGCTCGAGGACCACGCCTTCGAGTTCACCGGCATGTCGCTCCAGTGGATTGACCGCGTAATTAATGCTCTCTTTCTCCCCTTAATTTTACTGTGGCTGTTGGTATGATCTGATTTAACAAAACATGAACTACATGCTCGCGCAAAAGCTCTGGATTTCTCTTGTTTCTGAATTATGATGATGTCCCGCTGCTCTTAGTTTCTTTTACTGAATTTGAGAATAATCGTTACTAGTTTCGATAGCCTTTTTTTTTTCTTGTTTATTTATGCTGTTATCTGGAGCAGATGGTGGATTATAATGTGCTCGGAGGAAAGTGCAACCGCGGCCTCTCTGTCATCGACAGCTACAAGGTCTTGAAGGATGTGGATGTTCTGAGCCACGAGGAGACATTTCTTGCCTGCACCCTTGGTTGGTGTATTGAATGGGTAATACTTCCCACCAATGTTGTTTCCAAACATTGTTTGTTCAATTTTACCGGCATTAAACCTTTGCTAGGGACTTTAATTACTATTTCTCATTTTCCAGCTTCAAGCTTGTTTTCTGCTGCTTGATGATATCATGGACAACTCTCACACACGACGTGGGAAGCCTTGCTGGTTTAGGATGCCTCAGGTCAGATGAGGTCCAATTATCTCTTTTGGGCACGCGTTATTTTTATGAGGGTTTATAAAGGCTTACTTGAACAGGATTCAGTGTTGGCACCGACTATTGAACAATTGTTTCACCTTTTTGAAAAATTGATTTTCATGCTACATGTTTCTATTTGATTTTCTCTTAAGAGACTTATTTCCATGCCCATTTATCTGTTTGATCTCCTCATAGAACAATTTATACTAGTGCATTATTCAGTTTAACATATTGTCGTAGGTTTTTACCTTTTAGCTTTGTAAAATATGACACCAATTGCTGACCTTTTGATTGCAATAGGTTGGCCTGATTGCTGTAAACGATGGGATTATCCTTCGCAGCCATGTTTCACGCATGCTCCAGCACCACTTCAAAGGAAAGCCATATTATGTTGATCTCATTGATTTGTTCAATGAGGTAATGATATCTCCTAACAAAAGTATACATTCATGATTAATTTACTGATTGTTTCTTGTGAATGACTGATATTTCTTTTTAACTTTCTAGGCCGAGTTTAAAACAATTTCTGGGGAGTTGTTGGATCTTATCACTACTCATGAGGGTGAAAAGGACCTAACAAAATACAACATGACAATTGTTGGGTATAACTTCCCGTACAGTGGAAAGTGCAAACACTTCCCTACGCCCTAAGGAGACAACACACAAGACAACAGAGTGTGCTTTTTTTCTCCCAAAGATCCGATCCCTTATTACGAGTCGGAGCTCTTATTTATAGAGTTTGCATCATTGAGTTTGATTACAATTATACCCTTGTACACAACAACTTTAAGCCTTGTTTACAACAATGCCCCTGCAAACCGTACCAAAGTTACCCCCACATGGGTCATTTCCTGCCGTGGGCCCCGTCCGAAGTCCGTACCATCCCCTCGGGGCCCCACAGCGCTTCGAAGCCTCCGCCTTCTTCGCGCTTCCCGAAGTCCCTGAGAAGGACTTCGCACGACTTCGCCCTTTATCCGGAGTCGTCCCGCATCACTAGGAACGACGCCGAGGCCTGCGTCAAGCCCGAAGGTACTCGAAGTCCTGTTATCCTGCAAGCACTTCGATTAGAACCTGGTCAGCCAAAAATATGTTTAAGCCCGGAGGTCGCTTTGGCCGAATACTCCCCAACAGTAGCCCCTCGCGAGCGAGGGTCAGGGCTAATCCGCTGGGCCGAACTTGCGACTTTACACTTCGCGCTTATCTCGCGCGAGGGGAGCCTTGAGCCTGATGAGGCCAAGCGAGCTCCGGCTCTTCCCGCCCCCTTCGGCTCGGTGGATGTTGACCATGCTTGCTGTTGACACGTAACCATCTTCTGAGACGGTTACTATGGTTTCCCGGGGTAAAAACGGCCTTATTTAAAGGGTAAATCGGTGAAACCCCAATTTGAACCCTAGAAGAATTTTAAAATCGAACCGTCGTTGGCGCGCAAATCGAGGCGCCATATCCTAGGGTATACCCTGCGCCTATATAAACACCCACTATAAATTCCTTTTTACTCGTGCCTTCCATCTTGGATTTTTTCTCAAGAACTCGGCAACTTCGCTGCTCGACCTTCGCTGGTAAGCCTCTTCGTTTCCATTTCGCCGTTCTCGTTGTAGACTTTCCTAGGGTTCGCGCTTGATCTAGAGCTTATATGCTGTTGCGAACGATCACAGGCCTGTTCTCCCCTTCGACGCGTGAGATGGCTCCTCCAAAAACACGCGCAGAAGACGAAGATGAGATTCCCGAACCCGGCGTTCCACCGACTACCGTCTTCGGACGAAGTCGTGTTACCCCCGCCGTCCTGAAGACATACCGCGAGCGCGGCTTCCTTGCTGCTGACGCCGGGAGAGCTCCTGAGCCTTCGGAGACGGTGCCGCATCCCCGCGACAACGAAGTCGTTGTGTTTCGGGATCTATTCACTGCCGGGCTTCGTCTTCCTTTGGACCCCGTTTTGGTCTCCATTCTCCGGGAGTATGATCTCTTCATGCATCACCTGACTCCGAACTGCATACTACGCCTTAGCCTGTTCATGTGGATATGCAAGACCATGGGCGTAACTCCGACGAAGGCGAATTTTCTTCGAGTGTTCTCCGTGCATCATCAGCCCAAGTACATCGAGACGCTCGAGGCTGCTGACACATTGGTGAAGAAGAATGCGCAGTTCGGCTGCATCAACTTCCGATTCCGCGGTGGCGTCATCAGCCCCGTGACCACCTACCAGAACCGATGGCCTGACGACTGGCACAGTTTCTGGTTGTATGCCGAAGTGGCTCCGAGCGCTGATGGGACACCCAGCGAACTCATCTGCAAGGTCCTGAGCGACCTCCCCAAGGCCGATGACTTCTTCCGGGCTGCCCCTACCGAAGAGTCATCCCGCCTCTTCGCGCACGCCCTGCGTGCCCTTGCCTCCGAGTACGGGACTCGGGATCTCGTGGAAGAATACTGCCTTGCCGGAGTTTTCCCGGTGCGGAGTGGTTGGGAGGTCAAAGAATGGGACGACTTCGACAGCGACATCAAGGTCCCCAACTTCGAGAAAAGCTTCGGGGTCAAGAAAGCTGGTGAGTTCCCAATACCCCTGACGTCGAGCGTGGAGCATGCCTGTGCTCTTCTGCTGCTAATTGTGTTTGTACTTTGTGATGCAGATGTCTGCCCCCTTACCACCGAACATCGGGCGAATGCCATGGCCGGAGTCCCCAAAAGAGACGAACGACATCGCCTCTCGCCTTGGCGGTGCTCGAGACAACCGAGTCTTCCGCTTCTTCAAGGTAGAGGCGCCTGTTCGCGAAGCTGTGTCTGCTCGCCTTGAGCAAGCCGAGAAACAATGGAAAAACCAGGGGAAGCGCGCCCCAACAGAGCCGCACGCTACTGCTCGTGCCGAAGCCAAAAGGCGCCGACTGACTTCGCGGCCCAAGGCGCCCTCTGGTAGAAAGACTTCGTCCATCCCAGAGCTGCTGCTGAACATGGATGAAGAGAAAGACAGCTCCCCCGATCCTGGCGAAGGCGATGCCAGCGATGCCGGATCAAAGAGCAGGCCCAGCCCAGGCACCGCCGAGAACGTGGTCACTTCCCCTCGCGGCCAAGCCCCGCTCAATGCTCCGGCAACTCCGCCGACAACTTTGCCTCTAGGCAACCCCGAGGCCGCTGCCCCCGAAGCCCCCAAAGAGAACACACCACCTAACCCTGTGGGCCGACTGCCGTATCAGATCGAGTACAGCGACATGGAGCCCGAGAGCGATGAAGAGACTCCCCAAGTCGAAGTTGTTTCTTCGACTCCTCAGATCCAGGCCGAAAAAGAAACTGTGGATCTGAGCCCGATGAAGCCTGCGGCTGACCAAGGCGCTGACTCTGCCGAAGGTTCCGAGGAGAAGAAGTCTTCTTCCAGTGACAGCAGTGCCGGCACCGCTTCGGGTGCCAGCCCTGTGAGCAGCAGCAGTGCATACTTCGTGTGCACTGATGATGTCCAGGATGTGGCTAACCGTATGGACCTTCCTGACGCAGTCCAGCTCTAGGGCGGGCAAAAACGCGGAGTGCTTAAGTTTGAGAGCGGTCGTCGCGAGAGGCAACTGCTCGAGAAGATGGGAAGCCATTTCTGCGTGCCGATTATGGAAACGGAATTACAGAGCCGCGGAGTGGACCATGCCCTAAACTGCGCGAAGGACCTTGCTCTGAAATCCCTCATCGCCAGCCGCGTTGCTCAGCGCGCTTATCATGCTGAGAAGAAATCACTGGAGCTCGAAAGCATGAGTAACAGCGGGGCCCTAAGCAAGGAGATCGAAGTGGTCAAGCGCCTTCAAGCTGAGAAAGAGGCCCTTGCCAAGTCCCTGGATGAGGAGAGGGCAAAGTCTGCCAAGTTGCAAAAAGACTTCGACGTGCTCTACAAGCATGCCGAAGACCTGACTGAGCGCAACGAGGCCCTTGCTGTGGAGCGCACTGCTTATGAGACGGCAATCAAAGCCGCGAAGACGCATCAAGACCGCGCGAAGGTCTTAGAGGACGAAGTCAGTGATGCTCGAGAAAAACTTCGCGATCTGACGTCGGAGGTTCGCTCCGGGCTGGCCTTTGTCAAGGAGCAATTCGAACTGACTCTCCAGAGCTTCGGGGTACTCGGGCTCGCTCAGCCACTTGATGTGCAAACCGCGACGCTTGAGGATATCTTCGCCTGGCTTGGCGCTTGTGCGCGCGAAATGGATGGGGCTGGCCGCGCCTTCGGTGAACTTGGTGCCGTGGTCGCTGCCCGAACCCTTGCGATGAGCGTGTGCCAACTTCTTCACGAGCCGGACACATCGCTAGGGCAGGCAGAGCCTTACCTGACCAAGGGCGACCTTCGTCGTCTTCGCCAAGCAGATTTCCCTTGGCCCTCGGAGCTGACCCCGGAGCAACTTCCCGTCCTGGCGAAGAATATTGCAAAGAACTTCATCTCCAGCTTCTTCCACCGGGTCGGATACCGCTTTGCCGTCGCCGAGGGCGAACGACTTGCCGAACAGGTGACTTCGAGCCCCCTGCCCTTTTTGTCCAATTGTCCATTTGCCTCGCAATGGAGCTAACCTGTTTGACTTCTTTTCAGCGCCGTGCTCGCCTGGCTTCTGAAGCTGCGAAGCGCCTTGCGGATGAAGGCATCGAAGTTGCAGAGCCCTCATCCTCACGCCCTCCTGGGTCGAACGAAGCTCCGACCACTGCTGCACCTGCTGGTGACACCCGCGAAGACCGTCGTGCGGCCGACGCTCCGGAGGTGTGAGGCGTGTAGTTAGCTGCTCCTTGTAGGGAAGCTTTTGGCTTATTAGCCCCTTCTATAAAGACTGATATTTTTGTGGTTGAAATGACCCGGATTTTCAATTACGAGAATCCGAATCCCTGTAACATTGTGATAGTCCCAGAATCAACAGCTATCACGTGCAGAGCTCATTTCAGCTGGATATCATATCCATACAACGATTACAATCATCAGAGTTAGCTTTACATCAAGGATACAACGGAAAGCGTACTGGTACATGCCCCTTGGGCTAATCGACAACATGAAAACCAACGCAACGGTAGCTAAGCTTCAAGCCAGCTTCAGCTTCAGGGCGCCACTTCCACAGGCAACACTTGAGCACAGCACAACAACCTTCTTACCAACTCCACCGGAATTGGTCTTGCACTTCGAGTCTTCACCTGTTCATTCACAAACTGCCCCCAAGGATTGGGACAGGTCCACATCACCATCCGTAATGCAAGCTTTAAGGTGGCCTAAATCTAGTATAAGAAATGTCAAGGATAGGCTTAAGGTTATTCCTATGCGAGCAGCAGCAGCATCTCCATCCCAAAACCATTCTCACATCACCTACGAGCAATCCTGGCACACCAGGTACCCGTCACCTTTCATCTTCCACTCTTCACTCTCTAGGCGATGTGAAAGCTCCCACCCTTCACATCTCAACTGCCCGAGGCAGGCCCTACTCTAGAGGGGAGGTAGAAATCCCTAAAACAATGGCGGAAATAACAGTTTCACACAGGAATCGTCCCTTGTCCGCGGACGGTGGCTATATATATAGATTATACTCTGCAGAGCTTGTACTCCTGGAACCACTCGGGCTGCAAGCCGGGAATCAACCGACTAAGACACAACCCACAGCACAGACCCTAGCCAGTGAACGGTACCCTCCTGCTTTTCCCGGCCTAGGATACACTGAGGACGCAACTCGGTGCCCGAGAACTGTGATGGCCTCCCCCGCGGTGGCCAAGTCCCGGGGTATGAGCCTCCTTCGGGGGAACAAAGGTCACCGCCTTTTCCCCCACACACTTCCGCTAACTCCTTACAGTCCGGGTACCGCACTTAACTAGGCTGGCTGGAACACCCCCCAGTAGATGTAAGTGGTGAGCACGGAAAGTCCTGAGGAAAGTCATAACCAACTCGGTTTTTGGTGCCGGGGTGAGCGTCACCGTCAAATAGCGTATCCACCTCCAGTGGTACGCTCACGCACCCATTACAGGTATTGCCGCCAAACTCCTCAAGTAACACAAAGAACATGTACCCGCCACAGGTACCACACAGGATGCGCCTAAGTTCGCACCCCAAGCCCTCGATACGAGATCGAGTTAAGCTGCTCACCCACGCAAGGTTCCCAAAACCCCTTACTCCTTTCCCGGGTTTTTGCCCCACACACGCCAAGAATCCTATCACACCCATCCCATACACATGCAAGCATAGCAAGTTCATAGCATCAAAGTGTATCGGGTTTATCAAGGATAACGTTAAGTAAATAAAGCCATGCAATAGGTCAAGCATCATCATCATGCGAGAAAGTAAAGCGCTAGCATTCTAATAGCAATGCCTAATAGGATTCAAAGTAGGATGGGCGTGGACACCTGTGACTTTGCGATCCAAACTCATCTTGATGTAGTCGTACAAGTCTCTATTTGCCGAAGTCCAAGTTGACGAAGTCCACGAAGTCTTCTAAATCTTCCTCAGATCCTAACACACGTTAAAATAAACAACGACATCTAAGCAAATAAACTCCAAATAAGAAGCAATAAGAGCCAAAAGCACTCAACTCCTATTCTAACGCGTAGATCATGATTTTAGAGAATTATAGAAACTGGTTTCATAATTTTCTGAGCTAGGATCAATTTATTATGAATTTTCTTAGACTAATCCTATTTCTGAAATTATGAAAAAGAAAAGGAAAAACACCTGACACGTGGCAGTCCAGCAGAGGAGACACGTGGCAGCGCATCAGAGGTGACACGTGGCAGCCTGCGGAGGTGACACGTGGCAGTGATGACGTCACCATGACGTCAGCAGCGGGGTCCGCCACTGATGACGTCACCATGACGTCATCGTTGACCAGGTCAATGGTCAACCTGTCAGCGGGGTCAGCGGGGTCCACCGGTCAGTGAGAGCAAGAGACCGACAGGTGGGACCGGGTTGTCAGGCGGTGGAAAAAGGAGAAAGGTCGGACGCGGGCTGCTTCATGGGCCAAAACTCTTGATGGGCTTTGATATTTGGAGGGGGTTTTCTAGACTTGAAGCGAATCCGGCCTATGGCCAACTCGCGGGTTTCGACGGGCCGAAAGCTCTTGGGGTTTTGTGGACTGACTCAGATACGGCCCATGGCCATATTGCTGGCTCGGTGGAGGAGTAGGTGGGGTCCACTGGCAGGGAAAAAGAGAGAATGGCAGGTGGGGTCCGCGTGTCAGTGGGTCAGGGCGGTGCTCTGGATCCGGTGCGGCTTGTGTGGCCTCCTGCTCGTGTGATCCTTCATGTGGCTCCTCCGGGTGAACACAGAGCGCGACGGCGTCGGCGGCAGTCCTCCAGGCGCGGGCGCGCAGCTCGGTGGCGCGGCCTCCTGCTCGTGGCCGTGCTGCGCAAGGAAAAGGCGGCGGCGGCGAGATGCGGAGCGGCGACGAGCGTGAGCAGTGGTGCGGCCAGTCGAGCGGGGTGGTGGTGGTTGCGCGGCAGCGTCGCGATGTCGGGCTCGGCGGCGAAGCAGGATGGAGACGGGCAGACACGAGAGAGGGATAAGAGAGGGGAAAGGCGTGCGAGAGAGAGACGCGCAGCGAGGAGAGCAGCAACGGCGGCGGGGTGGACCAGAGAGAGAGAGATGCACGAGGGAGTGCGGGCGAGCGTGACCTGCAGAGAGATGGCACACCGGCGTCGAAGACCGGAACAGGCAAACGATCCGAGCAAAACCGGGCATGATGGACAGAGCAGATCACAGACGACGGCACGAAGGCCGGTGAATTCAAGCAGAGCAGATCACGGCACATCCATGGTGGCTCCAAGGCCGAGCAGAGCAAAACCAGAGAGAGGAGAGAGATCGAGGCAAGGTGGATGCTCACGATGGGGCGATGTTGAAGAGGAGGAAGTGGCCGGACTTGGGGTGGACGCGCGGTACAGGGCGCCGGGCGGTGCTTCTCGTCGTCCTCCTCGTCCGCGGTGAAGCCCCGGGCGGCGCGACGTCGGCTTATTCTGACTCCGGGCGGCGACCTCCTCCTCGCGGCATCTTCCTTCTCCACCCTCTACTCCTTCTCCTTCGATTCTCCCAGTGGTGAACTGGGCAGGGCTTGCCTCCGGTGGTGGTGTTGCAGTGGATCCGAGAGAGGGGTGGGGATTTTGTAGGCGGGGAGAGGCGTGGGTGAGGGGTTGATGCCATGGCGCTGTGCTTCCTTGGCGGCCAAGGGAAGCGGGGGCAAACGCACATGGGTGTGGGGCCGGGTGGTTGCGGACGCAGCGGGAGTCGTGGGGCAGGCTGGCGCGGGCGCGCGCGGGCGGAAGGGAGGAGCCGGACGGCGTCGGCGTGCGGGAGAAGAAGAACAGGGCGCGGTCGGTCTTGGTGGGGCCCGAACGTCAGTGAGGGAGAGGGAACGGGGCGCGGATGAGAGACGGGCCGGCTGGAATTGGGCCAGGAAACTGGGCCGAACTCGGGAGGGAGAGAGGGAGATAGGAGAGTTCGGGCCGGTTCGGGAATAAAGAGAGGAAGATGAGATGTTGGGCCGGATTGGTTGGGTTTGGGGTTTTAGGCCCGAGAGAGTTAGTGGGGTTAGTTAGGTTTGAATTTATATTTGAACGGTTTGAATTCAAATATAAATTCCACTCAAGCAATCACTTAAAACCAAAAAGAACCAAATCACTCTAGCATTCAATTATCCCTAAGCAGAAATTAAAGGTAAATTTTAATTTTCTAGGAATTTAGGGAGATTCACAAGAAGACATTCTAGGTGATTTCACAACAAAGCAAGCAAAATTTTGAAATCCACATTTTTGCAGTTAAAGAACATTCCGGAAAAATCCGGGATGTTACAGTGGTGCCTGCGCAGGTCCCCATGCCGGAGCCTGCGCAGACGACCGAAGGTGTAACTCCTTTAAGATGTGCTTTGGTGACTTTTTCGTTTCGGGGTCCCTTTGGGAGAAATTTAACCTTCGGTTCCCGCGCGTTTCTTTTGCCACTTTTTGGAACTCGAAACTCGAAACTTACGTGAGGCGCAATCATGCGGCCAAACGAAAATTTGCTGAATTGCACGCTCGTTCTGTTGAACGGGCGTCTATAGTACATTCGAGAGCCACTCTCGAAGCTACCCTTTCCGAGTTCGAGGTTGTGAAGACCGAGGAACCGGATAGTTACGAATTCCCGGAATATCAGTATCTTCGCCCTTCTTCGCGCCCCCTTACCATGTCTCTGATTCCCCGGTCTAAGTGATGGCCGGTTCTTCACAGGGCGGAGCGGAGCCGAAGACCAGCATGCCCCGGGAGTTCCTTCCGATGAAGTACTTCGAATGATGGCCAACTATATCCTTGACGAAGTTGTAACCGATTTGATCGATGAAATATCTCATCGTGTAATTCCATGATTGTAACTGTGAATAAGGCTTGTAACAAACTTGATTGAATATAAAGCTCGCACTTCGTGTCTTCGTTTTGTAAACTGCATAATTCCATTTTGTAACGAACTTGATTAAAGCTCTTCGATATTGCAAACTCCTGCCTTTACAATCTTCGAAGGCCCGCACTCCGTGACTTCGTTTTTCGATCTGTACCGATAAGGCTTGCCTTGTCAAGCGTTTTAGCACGCGTATCGCGCCGCACTTCGAGCTTAACTGCCGCGAAGATTTGCTGAGCGGTGTCGCGCTCGTTTCGCCTTTTCTGGCTTGATAACGTTGTTCTTACGCAGCATTTGATGATGTTACTTCGCACATATCCGCTTCGAAGATGCGCTGGCATTTCACCGCACGATTTAACCGAGGTGGCCAACCTCTTGGCGTTTCTGTCGTACTGCTTGTCTTGCCAAGCACTGCTGGCTCGAGACTCGATAAGTGAGAAATGATGAAACGCTCCGAAGATGCCGTTTCCTCATCCCCTCACTTACCTCGGCACGAGACCAAATTATCCTCGAAGTTAACCCCTCGCGAAGGCGAGAGTTTTAACATCGAGCCACTCCTCCATTTCTGGGGGTACATTGTTTATATTTCACAATGGGATTACAGAAAGGTGCCGCCTCGTTAAAAACCTTACGCTTCCGAGCACCGCGAAGTGACCCGGAAGTTCCCCCTGTAAGGAAAAGAGTACGGCACCGAAGTACAAAAGATTCATAAAATTCATGAAGAAGAAAAAACAAAAAACTGACTCGCGACTGAGCCCCACTAGACGAAGTACTTCTTCAGCCTATCTTTGTTCCAAGTG
Organism: Alloteropsis semialata; assembly: GCA_004135705.1. Classification (NCBI taxonomy): domain Eukaryota; kingdom Viridiplantae; phylum Streptophyta; class Magnoliopsida; order Poales; family Poaceae; genus Alloteropsis; species Alloteropsis semialata. The sequence goes on along the minus strand of CM014274.1, from coordinate 22,826,013 downwards.
AACGGTTCTGCAGTGCCGTCCAACTTTTGCAACGTAAATGCCGCCGGCTTGTCAGTTTGCGAAGCCAAGAAAGGACCTTCCCACTTCGGCTCAAACTTGTCAGCGATCTCCGATCTTCGCAGTACCATATCTCCCGTGGAGATATCCTTGTACTTAAGGCGCTTGTTCTTCCATCTTCGGGTTTCATTTTGATACTCGTCGATGTTCTGGATTGCTTTCAGCCTGATCGTCTCAACTGTGTCCTTGGTGACTTTCTCATCCTCGGTGTCTTGCGTGGCAGAGGTTCTGAAAGACTGCAGCTTTAGCTCTTCTGGCATCATTGCCTCTTCGCCGTAGAGTAGCCTGAACGGCGTGAACTTCGTTGCCCGTGAAACGGAAGTGTTATGGGCCCAAATGACCCTCGGCAGCTCTTCAGCCCATTTACCTCGCGGCTGATCTGTAATATTCTTTTTGACGCCTGCGAAGATGATGCCATTCGCCTTCTCGACAGCGCCATTGGATTGAGGGTGATATACCGAAGCGAAACACAGCTTTGTGCCAATTTGAAAACAGAACCTTCGAAAACCTGCGCTATCGAACTGTTTGCCGTTGTCTACTGTCAGCTCCCTCGGCACACCAAATCGGCACATAATGTTCTGCCAGAAAAACTTCGTTATGACGGCCGAAGTTATGCGCTGAACAGGCTTTGATTCTATCCACTTCGAGAAATATTCCACCGCGACCAGAGCGAACTTGTAACTCCCGGGAGCTGGGGGCAACGGACCAACGATGTCCAAGCCCCACCGTGCCAGAGGCCAAATAGGAGGTATGAGCTGTACTTCGTGCGCAAGGCTTCGACTGATCGGGGCATGAAGCTGGCAACTGTTGCATTTTCTGAGCATGTCTTCGGCATCTGCTAGTGCCGTTGGCCAGTAAAAATCTTGCCTGAATGCTTTTGCAACAAGCTTTCTGGTTCCCATATGCGAGGAGCACATGCCACTATGGATGTCTTCGAGCAACTGCACCCCTTCTTCTCTGGAAATGCATTTCAGCAGTGGCGAACATACACCTTTCTTGTACAGTACTCCATCGATTACGAGATAATTTCGTGCCCGGTGCTGCATCCTACTCCGATCTTTCTGATCTTCTGGCTCGAAATAGCCCCTGATGAAAGCAATTATCGAAGATCTCCAGTCTTCGCTAGAGATGGCATTGATGTACTTCACTGGGGCCTCGCTGCTGTCCACAGACTTATGGTGTAAAACTTCGTAGAAGACATCTGGCGGCCTCTGAGTTTTTTGAGCCGCCGCCTTCGCCAAAGCGTCCGCTTCGCCATTCAGACTTCTGTGAATTGACTTCACCGTGAACCCCAAGAAGTACTTCTCCATTGCCCTCACTGCCGCCAAATACCTTGCCATTTCCGGGTGCCTGGCCTTGTTGCTCTTTGCGATGTGACCCTGAATAAGATCAGAGTCCGTTTTGATTATCAACCTTCGCGTGCCCAGAGCTCTTGCCTTTCTGAGTGCCAGCAAAAGCCCCTCGTACTCTGCCACATTGTTTGTAACGGCCTCGAAGTTCAGCCTCACTGTGTACCGAAGCTTGATACCAGATGGAGAAGTTAGAATTGCCGAGGCTCCAGCCTCATCTGAACAATACGCTCCATCACAGTGAATCTCCCAATGATCAACTGCCACCTCATGATCCTCTTTAGCCTTCGGCGTCCAGTCTGCTATGAAGTCTGCCAACACCTACAATTTTATAGCCTTCCTGGAGACGAAGTTGACCACGTACTCCGCGATCTCAGCAGACCACTTCGCTATACGACCCGAAGCTTCTTTGTTTTCGAAGACGTTCCACAAAGGGAATGAAGTTGGTACAGTGATGCTGTGGCTCTGAAAATAGTGGCGAAGCTTTCGAGAGGCCATGACAACCGCATACGCCATTTTCTCCACCTCAGAGTAAAATCTCTTCGCCCCAGACAAAGCCTCTAACACGAAGTAGATAGGCGCTTGAAAGCTCTGGCCATTTTTGAGTCGCTCTTCTACTAATACTGCACTGACAGCAGACTCTGATGCTGCGATATACAAAAGGAGATCTGCTTTCGGAGTTGGACTGGTCAGTACTGCCATGCTCTCAATGTAATTCTTCAAGTCCTCGAAGGCCTGTTGCTGCTCTGGCCCCCAGATAAATGTTGAAGTGGCTCTAAGTGCCTCAAAGAATGGGAGGCTCCGCTCTACTAACCTGGAGATGAAACATCCCAGAGAAGCCAATCTCCCAGTCAATTTTTGCAAATCCTTCTTCGATCTCGGCGGCTTCATGTTTCTCAGCGCCATGATCTTCTCCGGGTTGGCCTGGATCCCGGTCTTCGAAATCATGCATCCCAACAACTTGCCTGCAGACACCCCGAAGACGCATTTCTCCGGGTTGAGCCGCAGGCCAAACCTCCTCAAGCTGGCGAAGGTTTCGGAAAGATCTTTGACGTGATCTTCGGCTTTCTTACTTCGCACCACCACATCGTCAACGTAAGCGGATACGTTGGTATCAAACTGCCCCCCAAGCACAGTTCTAATCATTCTGTTGAATGTGGGCCCTGCATTCTTCAAGCCCTCTGGCATGCGAACGAAGCAATAAAGGCCGAAAGGAGTTGTGAAGCTTGTCTTCTCTTCATCCGTCTTCTTCATCCAGACTTGATGATACCCCGAGAAACAATCCAGAAGAGAGATCAACTTGCAACACGCAGCGGAGTCCACTAGAGCATCGATCCTCGGCAATGGGTAATCATCCTTTGGACATGCCCTGTTGAGGTCTGTGAAATCAATGCACATGCGCCAACTTCCATTCTTCTTCGGTACCATCACAATGTTTGCCAGCCACTTCGGGTACTTTACTTCGCAAATGACTCGAGCATCCAACAGCTTCTGCACTTCGGCCTCAGCCGCTTTCCTCCGCTCTTCGGATAAGACCCGAAGTTTTTGCTTCCTCGGCCATGCCCTCGGATCAACATTGAGCTCGTGTTCGATGACTTCCCTGGGGACTCCCGTAAGGTCCCTCTTCGACCACGCGAAGACGTCCTGGTTCTGCACCAGACAAGACAGCAGCTCTGCCTGACGAGATTTATCCAATTCTGCGCCGATACACACCACCGCACCTGATGCCGCCCCCGGCAATGGCACCTTCTTTGTATCACCCTGAGGCTGCACTCTGGCCACCTGCTCCTTCGCCTCCTCGAAGTCGGAGGGGATAGTGTCTTCGATTACGTGTATTGGCTTCTACGTGACTGCTGTGTTTCGCTCCCTTCTGCGAGCTTCCTCCTGATCTCCAAAGACCGTTACCACTCCGCCCAGTGTTGGTATCTTCATGCAGAGGTAAGCACTGTGAATGATGGCCGAAAACTTGTTGATTATCCTTCTGCCGAAGATCGCCATGTAAGGATATGGGATGTCAACAATATCGAATGTTATGACATCCGTGCGAGTCTGGTGACCCTCGCCAAATGTAACATTAATATCCATTTTACCAATGGCCTCAATCCGCTTCCCCCCGAAACCAAACAATGGTGTCTCGGAAGGCTGTAGACTTCGCTCCTCGAAGCCCATTTGCAAAAATGGCCTGAGGAAAATAATGTCCGCGGAGCTGCCATTATCAACCAAAATGCCTCCGAGGTCTGTGCCATATAGATGCTTCTCGTTTTTGCCAACGATGGCCCTGATAACCATCGGGTCTTCGTGGGGGTAGTGCTTGAGCCGGAGGTCCCTTTCTGTGAAAGTGATCGGCACATGCGACCATTCGTTGCGAAAAACCGTGCCCTCCGACACATGGTTGACGGAGCGGAAATGTTCCCGCTTCTGCCTTTTGGAGAGAAATGCCGCGTCGCCTGAGCCCCCTGTGATTGCATTGACAATGTTCACTCTCCGCTGAGAAGACTCCGCTCGCTCCTCCCTGTCCTCGGTTCTTCTTTCTTCCCTCGGCCGCTCGGAGTGCTGTCTGGGGTGCTCAAGGCCTTGAGACTGCGCCGAGCCCTCCCATGCAGTCGGGTAGTAAGGCTGGTGCGGCTGCACGAAGGCTGGTGGTGGTGGAGGAGGTGGAAGCGTGGGGACATAACTGCTTGCCACGAACGATTGCCCCTGTGGCCAATAATTCATCGGCCTGTACTGAGCAGAGTCCCCAGCTGCCGAAGTGTAGCTCACCGTCCTCATTGGCTGATGCTTCTTTCTTTCCTCTTCCTCCGCCATTCTCCTCTTCGTTTCCATCGCATCTGGACACTCAGCGGTGAAGTGCCCCTGATCTCTCCTGTGGAAAAAACAGTACGGTGTTTTTCCCTCACCGTCCTTCTTCTGGCCTCTTCCCGGGCCTTTTCCGCGACCTCCGCGATCCGTGGCTCCGCCCCTTCCCGGGCCCCCCGCCGCTGACTCCGACGTCGCACGCCCCTGTGGCTGCTGACTCTGATGATGAGGCTCGCCTGCGACATTGTTAACAGTGCGGCCTTTTCCCGAGTAGTCTCCCTTCGCCGAAGGCTGCTGCTTCTGCTCTTCCCACTGGCCCTGCGGCCAAAACTTCTTGCTCTTCTTCCCCTGATTCTGGTCTTCGAGCCTCCTGCGCCGACCTCGGTCCGACCTGCAGTATGTCTGCATGATCTCGAAAAGTTCTCTCTCCAACCGAGGCCGACACCTGTCTAGGAACTCCGCGCACGCCCCCATTCTGAGGCCCCTGATCGCCGCATCGATGATCGTATCTTCGCACACATTCGGTGCCCTGGAGCGCAGCTGAACGAAGCGCTTCATGTATTCCTGGAGCGTCTCCTTGTCACCCTGACAGCAGGAGTGAAGGTCCCCTGCCATCAACTCCTCCGGCTGAAAACCCTGGAAGTTCTCAAACAGCTTGTCACGCAGTTCCTCCCATGCATATATCTTCCCCCGAGGTAGGCTCGCGTACCATTGCCGCGCCGGGCCCTTGATCGCCATAATAAACGCCTTCGCCCTTACTGCATCATCACCTCCCGCTGCCGAAATAGCCGTTTCATACCTCAGCAGAAACTCTCTGGGATCGGACTACCCATCATACTCCGGCATAGAAGCTGGCAACCTGAACTTCGCAGGCCACGGTGTGTGCTCCAGCTGAACAGAGAGCGGAGTGGTTGGTAGTGGCATCCTGCCTGACCTTCGTGGCTCGGCGATGAACCTTGTTGACCTGCGCCCCAGGTCTTCCTTGGCTACCTCCTCGACATCTGACTCCGCGCCGCCCTCACCACAGTGCTCCACAAGCTGCGGCGAAGCAGTCGGCGGGCGAAGGCTTGCGATCTGATCTTGCAGCTTCTTGTTCTCCTCCGCGAGTTGAGCCAGAGTGGCCAGCAACTGCGGGTCTTCTCTTCGCTGATGCGCGTCCTCGCGCAACCGCTGCAAGTGCTCCAGCTGCTCCCTCTTCTTGGCCACCTCCTGCCTCAACAAGTCGAGGCGAAGGTTGTCTTCGTGCTGCTTCTTCGTGGCTTCGTCTTCGGCTTGGGGGTCCACCCCCTTGGCGACTGCTGCCGCCGTCTTCGAGCGAGTCTGCGCGTGCGAGGACGACGGCTTGCTTGCATTGTACTTCTGCAACAGCAAACCTTCGACTCTACGCAGCGCTTGAATGTCTTCTTCGGGAATGCCTGCCTCCAGGAGACCCACTTCGAGGTCCCCAGTGGCAAGGTCTTCGAGCGTCGGCTCTTCGACCGCGTGACCTCGCGGTATCTGCGAGTTCGCCATGGTCAGAGCCTGCTGTGCCGCCGACGGGTCATCGGGCGGCCTTTGTGTAGTGGCTTTCGATTTTTTGCTGTTCGGCATAGTGGTACTTCGGAACATCCCACGGACGGCGCCAAACTATTGGGTGTAACTTCTCGTACAGTGGAAAGTGCAAACACTTCCCTACGTCCTAAGGAGACAACACACAAGACAACAGAGTGCTTTTTTTCTCCCAAAGATCCGATCCCTTATTACGAGTCGGAGCTCTTATTTATAGAGTTTGCATCATTGAGTTTGATTATAATTGTACCCTTGTACACAACAACTTTAAGCCTTGTTTAAAACAATGCCGCTGCAAACCGTACCAAAGTTACCCCCACATGGGTCATTTCCTGCCGTGGGCCCCGTCCGAAGTCCGTACCATCCCCTCGGGGCCCCACAGCGCTTCGAAGCCTCCGCCTTCTTCGCGCTTCCCGAAGTCCCTGGAAGGACTTCGCACGACTTCGCCCTTTATCCGGAGTCGTCCCGCATCACTAGGAACGACGCCGAGGCCTGCGTCAAGCCCGAAGGTACCCGAAGTCCTGTTATCCTGCAAGCACTTCGATTAGAAACTGGTCAGCCAAAAATATGTTTAAGTCCGGAGGTCGCTTTGGCCGAATACTCCCCAACAACAATGTAAGTTATATATCATAGTAGCAGTAACAAATTCACACACTCTTTGATTTTATGATTTATCGCCAATGTTTTGGTACCGACTATAGTTTAAGAAACTCTTCACCGCATGATTCATAGTTCCCGGAGTGAGGGTGTTCTTTTTATTTGTTTAGTTCATCCAATTTTATAAAACATATATATTTATTGCTAATTTCTTCCAATGATTTGCATTTTGAATAGTTACCGCCGCATCGTTCAATACAAGGCAAGCTACTATTCATTTTGTCTCCCTGTAAGCATTATCACCCTATATATTCCATTCCAATTTCTAGATCGCAATGCTAGTTAGATGCCTATAACAATATTCCATTCCATTCAAGGTTGAATGTGCCTTGCTTCTGGCTGGTGAGAACCGGGATATCTTTGACGATGGTGCAAAGAACATTGTCGTCGAAATGGGAATATACTATCAAGTCCAGGTAGTTGTTCTTTGTTTTTTATGTAAAATATATGGTGTGAACTATCTATATTTTAATAAGTCTATAAGTAATGTTATTTTTTTCTAAAGGATGATTATCTAGACTGTTTTGGTGATCCTGAATTCATTGGCAAGGTTAGTATATGCACCTTTTTCTTTACTAATTTAATGGAGTGTTACTAGTATGTTGACTACTGCAATCAAGGCCCTATTTCTGTAGTTATGACCTTACCAGTATAAATTGTTATCATAGATCGGAACTGACATTGAAGAATACAAGTGTTCCTGGCTAGTTGTGCAAGCTCTTGAATGTGCTGATGAAAACCAAAAGAGCATCCTGTTTGTAAGTGCTACTAATAATTGGGTTAGTTTTTCACAAAGAAATAGTCTGAATTCTTCATGTGTGGCCATATAGGAAAATTATGGAAAGTCTGCTCCAGCATGTGTTGCAAAAGTGAAGGACTTGTATAAAGAGCTTAATCTGGAGGTTTGCCTTGATCATTCCATATATTGTTGTTTTGATATGCATTTTTTTGTTTGTTATCAACCTTTTGTCCTTGATATGAATCTAGGAGGTGTTCCTTAAGTACGAGAGGGAGAGCGACAAAAAGTTGATCGCTGACATCGAGGCTCAGCCGAACAAGGCTGTTCAGAATGTTTTGAACTCCGTCCTAGATATACAAGAGAGACAAATAGGATCAGCTCATTAAGATGCTGCTCCATAGTCCATCCATGCTTCAATAAAGTTGCTATGCTTGATGCCGGTGGCAGAGCCAATATCAAATCTGCCTACGATGAACATGTACTACTACTATTTTGTATAAGAAAACATATACGTACAACAATATGCGTTCGATCAATGACGGTGGCAACAATAATATGCTTACAGCAATATACTATTTTGTATAAGAAAACATATGCGTTCGATTCTGCCGTCGTCCTCACGTCAATCAGCGCTCAATCAATGACGGTGGCAGCTTTGGTATAGGCAATCCTGGACGAGGGTTCCTGCTGGCTATGGGCGGGTTGGAGCCACCTCATGGCACTAGAGTCGCTTTCGGTCGCAAATGAGTTTATTGTATAATCACCCAAGTTTATTTTTTGGTCTAATTTTTGTATTCATCACTGGATTGAAAGATTGAGACGGCGAGGAGAAAAGAAGGGGAACGAGAGAGACGGGCAGAGGGGAAAAACTTCCTGTTGTTCGTGGGAGAGGAAAGTAGCATGAGGAGAGAAGGATTTTTTTCTCTTTAATGGGACCCACAAATCGATGTCCACGCTACACCAAACGAACCGTAGCTTCGTTCGACTTGTGTGGTCAGACTAATTACTAAATGGATCTCAGACTGGAGCTGGCCTGGTGGCCAGCATAACTTGCCAGGCTGGTGGTTCTGCCACTGCTTGATGCAGTACTTGTACTTCGTTATGTTTAAGTTTTTTATTGTACCGTATATGCCTGGCTTATAAAGGACAAGCTTTTTAGCGATGTGTTAGCTGGGTTGTGCAGTGTAGCTAGAGTTAACGGTATTCATTTCCTGCCCTTTTCTTCCCCAAAATTTGAGAAGATGAACACTATGCAAATAGCAGTACTTGTGATTGTTGTGCCACAACGTGGCCGCCTAGCTTGTTATGCCTGATGAGGCATCTTGATTGTTTGCATGAACGAACACTGTGGCGGTAACTACTTTTGCTGGCTCCTATAGTTGCAGAAAGTCCCCCTAAAAAGGAAATGATCTCTACTCTATGAAACGAGAGGATTATGGACGAAACTAGAGACTTACTGTAATTCAGATATAGCATACGTTTGTGGCATATGAAGGGATTCCTACAACGATAATGGTGTAGGAATGAGTCTGAGGCTCTGAGCCTAGCTCAACTGGCTAGGGTGGGAGGTATTGTGGTCGTGCACCACCCTAACCACTCAGGTTCGAGTCCCCTCTAGCTCGAATTTGGGTGCCTATTTTCTTCTTCTTAATGAGAAACCGTTTAGCTCCTCCTAGGTTGGGTCTCTTTTTTTCGTCTGAGGCTCTGAGCACCATGAACCGACAATACAATGTCCTCGTATGTATCGCTTATATAAGAAAGGCGGAGATGCATACGCTCCAGCGTCTTTGTGATCTCATAGTGCTAGATGGCTTAATTTGATGAGATTAATTCCCAAATGCATAAAAAAGACAACTGAAACGCTGGTATGAATCATGTAAAGGAAACACATGACAAAGGTTGATACTCAGTAGTTTTTTTTTTTTTGAGAAAGGTGTGATACCAGTAGTTGCTGACCAGTAATTAGAAAGGAACAAAAGATTACTAACAGTAACAGCAACAACACACAGCCACCAAAGCTGCTAATTACTAAGTACATAATGGAGCACTTGCTAACACGCTACGGCCTAGAGGCCATGCGGATCAAACAACCAAAAAGCAACACACAACCTTGTGAAAATCCGTTCCTATCTATACAAAACACCTAGAAGAGAGCTTAAAGTTACTCTTGAGAACAAAACCACATACTGTACCCTGATGGCAGTTTCAATACAGTCTTCGGCCCTTAGTCTCGCTGGGTACCGCGTGATTCGTGAAGCCATGTCGATGCAGCTTTTTTTTTTTCTGGAGTCACAGCTTATGATACATTTTCTGTGTTTCGCCGGAGCCGGCCGAGCTTTGGCGGGTGGACGTGCGGAGCCCAGTAGCAGCTGGCGGCGACGCAGGGCGCGCGCGTGGCCTAGTCCAGTGCGTTCGGCCGCCTCGGCCTCGATCGGCGACGCCCGCTGCGCGCCTCGCCGCTACGCCCTGTTTACTTTCATAAGTTTTTCCTATTCATCACTATTATCAAATGTTAGGATACTAATTAAGAGTAGTAAACGTAGATTAATGACGGATTAATTAGACTTAATAGATTCATCTCGCGATTTTCCATCCATCCATATAATTAGTTTTATAATTAGATCATGTTTAGTTCTCTAATCTTTGAATTAGAATTGCTACAGTAAATTTTCTAAACTTATCTTGCAGATTTAAACATGAGTACTTCATTTTCGGGGCTTTGAATTCCTGTGGGACAAGAGGAGAAGACGATCGAATTCCTTTTGGACTTTGGCGGTTCTCTGCAGAGGACAGTGCTAGCAGGGGCAGCGAACAACTGTTACGCACTGTCCAACTTGACACTTGAAAACTTTGAAAGCGACACAACGATGTCCTTATCCCGATACGTACAAGTACATTGCCCCGCTTGCCCAGTTGCCCTGGTCGTCTCACCATCGGCGTGCGCCCGGCACACCAAGTTCGTGTCATGTGTTTAACATGGGACTCTCTATTCTCTTGCTTCTTTGATACACCTATAAGATCTACGTGATGATACACACCATACATACGTACTTTAAGATAATGTTTTTTATACTAACAATTAATGGTATAAATGGGTAATTTGGATCATATATTGGTGTGCTTTTAGGACTTTTCTATGACATATATAGGGTTTTCTTTAATAATGGTGAAGCGGGTAATTTAGATGCAACTCTAGGAAGTTACTTTGAGTTATTTTTATAATAGCATAGGTTGGCAATTTATATTACTCTTATTAGTTAATATTGGGGTCTACTTTACATTGGTTTCATAATGTTAAAAGTGAGTAATTTAGCTATAGATTTAGGAGTTACTTTAGGCTATCTTCATGATGTCAAAAGTACGTGGATATTTTTTTAGGAAATACAATCGATCAATGGCTATGATGATTGGAGTCTCTGATTGATGCAAGATGTTTCTCGTTTTGTGAGAATTTCTTGATATATCTTTTCTCCCGTACGTGTCGTAGGAGTATTGACGTGAAGGCTTCGAAAAAGAAATTAGTAAAACCGAGATAGGAGTCTGGCCCTTTGGTCAGTAAATACATGTAGCACAAGGATAAATTTGTTTACAATTTTACATGCTTAACTCCGTTGTCGCATTCAAAAAAGCTACGTTATCTTACTATTACTAATTGGAGGCTTCTTTTGAAGCCTCTAGGTGAAGCCACCTAGGATCCTAGGTGGACACTCTAGGAAAAGAGAAAAATCCTAAAAGTTCTCACAAAAAAGCAAAACATCTAGCCATCAATCGGAACACTCAAATCATCACAGCCATTAGATCTATTATGTTTCTTAAAAAAATTACCCACCAATGCCATTATAAAATGGCAACGTATCAGGTGCAAACCAACCTCCCCGTGCAAACTATGCAAACCTCAATCTGGACCACATGATCTTGATCCAAGGGGGCGCGTAGAGAGGTGGGAGGGGGGATTTGCAAAAGTGATCTTGCTGTGATTAAGGGTGGGCGGTGATTTTGCAAATCCCCCTCCCACCTCTCTCTACGTGCCCCCTTGGATCAAGATCATGTGGTCCAGATTGAGGTTTGCATAGTTTGCACGGGGAGGTTGGTTTGCACCTGATACGTTGCCTTATAAAATAGCTTAAAGTAACCCCTAAATCTATATCTAAATTACCCACCTCTGCCATTATATAAACTAAACAAAATAACCCCCTAATCTTCATCAAAATTACCCACTTATGCCATTATAAACAATATTTTAAATAACCTCCTAAATTTACAAGTAAATTACCCAATACGAATACTTAAAAATAACTTAAACTAACTTTACATTTATATTACTCACACATGTCATTACTAAAAATAACATGAGGAAAACCTACATTTGAATACAAATCACCTTAATCAAAAATATACACCAATATAATATTCTAAATCGTGTATTTTATACTTTATTGATTTATGATATAGTGATTAAGGCATATATACATGATGTGTATTGTCATTTATAAAGATATAGGGGAAGTGATCAGAATATAGATTTCCGTGTTAAAATTATAGTTCAAACTTAGGGTTTATTAAATAAATTCGAGCGCATACATGTGATGCAAAGTAATAATTTAAAGATTATAAATGTGTATGAAAACA
>CM014274.1:22710096-22802917 GCA_004135705.1 Alloteropsis semialata | reverse complement strand
CGCCCCTGGCCGCTTCACCTCCACCTCAACACCACCAAGCTCCTCAGCCACCTCTCCCGCTCCAAGCCGCCGCGCGCCGCCCACAGAGCTCCCCCGCCGCCGCCGTCTCCTCCCATCGCCGCCCGCACGCGGAGCCGCCGCCTCGCCGTCCCCCAGCCCCTGGTAAGCACGGGGTTGGATCCCCCGTGGCCCCCTCGTGCTCATGCGCCGCTCGCCGGGCGTCCCCGCGGCCCGGAGGGCCGGGAACGCCGGCGAGCCGAGCGCCGCCGCCGCCCCGATCCCCTCCTCTGTTCGGCCGGCGAGGAAAAGAAGAGGAGGCCGGCTGTTTTCCAGATAACCCCCTGGCCTATCCCCGAATCCATAAAGAGCCCTTCCACCTTTTGGCTTTTTCCAAGAAAACCCCCTGTCTTTTCCAGTTAACTCCATATAAGCCCCTGGCCCTTTACCAAAACTCCCATATACTTTCCCATTTCACAACCGTGCCCTTCCACCTTATAAAACCTTCACAGTTAGGTCCCTGGCCCTTTATAATTATTATAAAGAGGTCCTAAAACCCCCGTTTAAGCCCTAAACCTCCCTTAACTCGTCATTTCATGCGCCAAATCTCTCCGGTTTTCCACCAAACTCAACCATGCCTATCTTATATCCATTCCGGCCGAGCTTTACACAAATCATCCCAATATAATTCCGTTTCTTATTTTATTTTGTTCTTTCCTGTTTCCAACTCATCGGTTAAGGAATGTGTTTTCTTATTGAGTGTTTGTTTGATCGTGCCCTAGACGACGGAGTGAACGAGGAGGAGCAGTACCGCGAGCAGGACTACGCAGGAGAGTACCGCGAGCCCGACCCCGAGGACCCGTACCACGAGCAGGATCTCCCAGAAGCTTTTGTTGACGGCAAGTCCAATCCCATCCTTTGATGCATGTTTATCCCATGTTTTATAAACACAACCTATTAAGCCTTTGATTATTGCATTGCTTTAGTTCAAAACCCGGTTGGTTAGCCACTCCTTGATTGTATGACATTCCTTGATCACCCAGTTATCGCTAAATATGATACGCTCTGTTTAAGTGATAACACTTTCTAGAATGCTTAGGCTTAGAATGCATAGGACTTGTTACCCTTACTCAATCATGACTATACACTTGTTTTATCAAAGATTAAATGTGTGAGTTGGTTTTGGTTTTGGGTTTTGGGTTTGAAAAGAGTAAAACTGTGTGGATAAAATGGATGGGCATAACTTTGTGAAATGCCATTAAGGAGGCTTGTACCTTTGTGGTTAAGCAAGTTGGGAGATATCCATTTTGTCCGGTTTTAAACCGAGGTGATGTGTCATCTTGCCTAACCCATTTATCTCGTACAACCACTCGACTCTTGTATGGTGCAAGGGCTTAGTCTAAATCCCACTAGCCATGCTGTTAGTTGTCTGGAGGCAGGTGTGCAGCGGGAAAACCAAGTGCCGTCTTAGTGACATGGTTGCTGTCTTAGTGACATAAACCCCTTGGTGTTTTTCTCGTGATGGCTAGGCAGTTTTGGCTATGGTGGGTAATGACTTCGATAGGATCCGCACTGACACTAAGGTGATCGTGTTGCGGTACCCTACTTGTGGTGAAAGTGTACACCTCTGCAGAGTTTCCTAATCTATTCGAATAGCCGTGCCCATGGTTATGGGCGAGTTATGGCTTGGTCACAATGCTAAGGTTTTGGGATGGGTTTGGAGTGTGTGTTTTGGAATGAGTTCGGCTTTGTGCCAAAAGCTACGGCGGATGGGAAATCCGGTAGCACTTAAAAGTTGGATCCTTTGTGGATCAACCCCCACTAATTAAAGTTGTTACTTAGAGTTGCTTTGCTAAATTGTACCTTGATAAACCCATGCATGTGTTAAAACTAGCTTTTTGGCAAAAATAAAACCTAGCCTTATCCTTGTTATTCCTTGTGCATAATTCTGTGTTAACCCCTCCGTGGGTGTGATTGGGCTTGTTGAGTACTTTTGTACTCACCCTTGTTGTTGTTAAATCCAGAAGAAGACCCGGACTTTGTTGAGGACGCTGAATAGGTGGTCGCTTCCGCACCCAGCTTTGCCTGTGGAGTTTGGTCCCGCCCAAGATGGCTTCGCTGTCGCAGAACTCTGATCCCTTGGTTGAACCGGTCTGGTTCATCCTTTGGCTTACCGCAGTAGTTTACCTTTTAGCAGTTCTAGTTTGTATTAGGTGCCCGCTTCCTCGTGGGCTGTAAGTTTCTGTATCATCTGTTGAATAAATGTGTATCAGCCTCCTGGGACTGATAATTTGTATCACATTTAGTCTCTGCTTAGGCAGGGGCGCTTCAACCACATCCATCATTCATGAGTGGAAACGAACCACCTACTCCGTTTGGATTTGCAGTCCAAAGGGCTCAGGCCCAGCGAACGAAAGGGGATTTGCAGTCCCCCGCTGCCCTGCAAGAACCAGACTGGAGCTGGCCTGGTGGCCGGCATAACTTGCCAGGCTGTGGTTCTGCCACTGCTTGATGCGGTACTTGTACTTCGTTATGTTTATGTTTAAGTTTTTTATTGTACCGTATATGCCTGGCTTATAAAGGACAAGCTTTTAGCGATGTGTTAGCTGGGTTGTGTAGTGTAGCTAGAGTTAACGGTATTCATTTCCTGCCCTTTTCTTCCCCAAAATTTGAGAAGATGAACACTATGCAAATAACCAGTACTTGTGATTGTTGTGCCACAACGTGACCGCCTAGCTTGTTATGCCTGATGAGGCATCTTGATTGTTTGCATGAACGAACACTGTGGCGATAACTACTTTTGCTGGCTCTAGCCTGTTCGGTTGGCTGGCGGCTGGTGGCTGGTGCTGATTTGTTGTGAGAGAAAAGTACTGCTGGCTGGCTGATGGCTGGTGGCTGGTGCTGATTTGTTGTGAGAGAAAAGTACTGCTGGCTGGTGGCTGATAAGCCAACCGAACAGGAATGCAGAAAGTCCCCCTAAAAAGGAAATGATCTCTACTCTATGAAACGAGAGGATTATGGACGAAACTAGAGACTTACTGTAATTCAGATATAGCATACGTTTGTGGCATATGAAGGGATTCCTACAACGATAATGGTGTAGGAATGAGTCTGAGGCTCTGAGCCTAGCTCAACTGGTTAGGGTGGGAGGTGTTGTGGTCGTGCACCCTAACCACTCAGGTTTGAGTCCCCTCTAGCTCGAATTTGGATGCCTATTTTCTTCTTCTTAATGAGAAACCGTTTAGCTCCTCCTAGGTTGGGTCTCTTTTTTTAGTCTGAGGCTCTGAGCACCATGAACCGACAATACAATGTCCTCGTATGTATCGCTTATATAAGAAAGGCGGAGATGCATACGCTCCAGCGTCTTTGTGATCTCATAGTGCTAGATGGCTTAATTTGATGAGATTAATTCCCAAATGCATAAAAAAGACAACTGAAACGCTGGTATGAATCATGTAAAGGAAACACATGACAAAGGTTGATACTCAGTAGTTTTTTTTTTTTTTTGAGAAAGGTGTGATACCAGTAGTTGCTGACCAGTAATTAGAAAGGAACAAAAGATTACTAACAGTAACAGCAACAACACACAGCCACCAAAGCTGCTAATTACTAAGTACATAATGGAGCACGTGCTAACACGCTACGGCCTAGAGGCCATGCGGATCAAACAACCAAAAAGCAACACACAACCTTGTGAAAATCCGTTCCTATCTATACAAAACACCTAGAAGAGAGCTTAAAGTTACTCTTGAGAACAAAACCACATACTGTACCCTGATGGCAGTTTCAATACAGTCTTCGGCCCTTAGTCTCGCTGGGTACCGCGTGATTCGTGAAGCCACTAGAAACCGAGGCGCGGCGTTGCCGCGCTAACTTGGATCAGGCCAGCGTTGTATTACGTGTTCCATTTAGCAACAGTTGCATTGCGAAACAAATAATTTAGGGAGTGTGATATGATCAGTTATTGCACACCAAACAATATATTGATCAAGTTGGTGTTCTGATGAACCGCCGGTTTACAACAATAGTTAATTCCTATTTAGCCTTGGATTATAATTAATTGCTGTTATTGGAGGATGTTTTTTTTCGACAAGGGAAGAATTTATATGTTATCGCAGGATGTGGCTGCAGTAATGCATGGATTCGTTCGATAGCCTGAGGCTGTACAACTCATTGAACAGCTCCACGATGTCTAGTCCGCTTGTTGTGTTAGGCTATTCTCAGTGGGAGTTTCATAGAGAGTTTTATGGACAATAAATTCAATGTCACATCAGCATTTTTGATGACTTGGCAAGAAGGAGAGAGAAGGTGGGAGTTTTATGGGTTTATTCCCATGACACTCCTCTGGCACAATTACTTAGTTTGCAGTCTTGGTAACTGTGCGATGAAACTATGCACTGGGACTGGCCTTATGATACATTAATCAGCGGTAAAGAAAATAGTGTGTTAATGTCAAAGTGTTGTGTACGATGAAAATAATATACTAAAGTGCTCCCTTTGTATTGAAATATGTGGCCAATTGATTTTTAATCATGACTTTGACCATTCGTCTTATTCAAAATATTATGTATGCACATTTATTGTGTGATTTGCTTTATTATTATATGTACTTCAAATATGACTTATTCTTTTCATATTTGCATAAAAAAATCGAATAAGACGAAAGGCTAGACATTTTAGAAAAAGCTAGTGGCGACAAATATTTCGATACGGAGGTAGTATGTCTTATCAATGAAACGGAGATTTTGAGATATGGTAGTGTAAATGCAGGTGCAAATGACGAGAGGTTATTGCAATTCTCTTCTCTCTCCCTTCCATGCAAATGCAATGTGGCTGTGATGATGATGAATCAGTCAGGATCTTTTGTGTCTATATATATGGCTGGAATGGTGGACATCAACCAGTGAGCCAGAGAAAGAGACATGAGTTTGCATACTTCTATATGGATTTTAAATCAAACTAATAAACTGTACGATATAGCTGTGAATTAACATGTACCCATTGTGTCCCTAATATAACTGATGAAAAGTTCAATATGGGCCTGAAAATGTCAAGTTTTCATGGGTCAATCTGCTACCAAATTGTGGATCTGTGCATATTACAATTTTCAGGAAGGAGAAATAATGGAGGATCTGATTGGCTGGATGCGGAGATCCCCGCCGGGTCGCCGCTGACGGACTTCACTATTGAGCACAGATGCAACTGATGAGATGCAGATGCCGCCTCAATCCTTTGATACTGATGTAGGCCGTCTTTTTGTCGCACTAAGGCCACCAATGGTGGCTTGCTTCGGATTAGAGGCGCGCGACGCAGAAGCTGTGAGGTTGCGTGTGCAGGACGAAGTTTACGAGTGTTGCGGAAGCGATTTTTTTTCCCCGCATAAGAAATAAAATGATTGTCGCGCCTCCTGAGTAATCACAGGTTCCTTCAGCAAGCATCGGCCAAGGGATCGATCTGTCTAGAAACGAGTCTGAATGGCCTAAAAGATTGGACGGTGGAGATACAACAGAGCTCAAGCCGACGGCACAGCTTTTTTTGCCGACGTGAAGGTACGTAATTGGAGATCACTGGTGGCGGTTCGTTCTTCAGAGATGTCGATGCAGCTTTTTTTTTTCTGGAGTCACAGCTTATGATACATTTTCTGTGTTTCGCCGGAGCCGGCCGAGCTTTGGCGGGTGGACGTGCGGAGCACCCAGTAGCAGCTGGCGGCGACGCAGGGCGCGCGCGTGGCCTAGTCCAGTGCGTTCGGCCGCCTCGGCCTCGATCGGCGACGCCCGCTGCGCGCCTCGCCCCTACGCCCTGTTTACTTTCATAAAGTTTTTCCTATTCATCACTATTCATCAAATGTTAGAATACTAATTAAAGGTAGTAAATGTAGATTAATGACGGATTAATTAGACTTAATAGATTCATCTCACGATTTTCCATCCATCCATATAATTAGTTTTATAATTAGATCATGTTTAGTCCTCTAATCTTTGAATTAGAATTGCTACAGTAAATTTCCTAAACTTATCTTGCAGATTTAAACATGAGTACTTCATTTTCGGGGCTTTGAATTCCTGTGGGACAAGAGGAGAAGACGATCGAATTCCTTTTGGACTTTGGCGGTTCTCTGCATACGCACTGTCCAACTTGACACTTGAAAACTTTGAAAGCGACACAACGATGTCCTTATCCCGATACGTACAAGTACATTGCCCCGCTTGCCCAGTTGCCCTGGTCGTCTCACCATCGGCGTGCGCCCGGCACACCAAGTTCGTGTCATGTGTTTAACATGGGACTCTCTATTCTCTTGCTTCTTTGATACACCTATAAGATCTACGTGATGATACACACCATACATACGTACTTTAAGATAATGTTTTTTATACTAACAATTAATGGTATAAATGGGTAATTTGGATCATATATTGGTGTACTTTTAGGACTTTTCTATGACATATATAGGGTTTTCTTTAATAATGGTGAAGCGGGTAATTTAGATGCAACTCTAGGGAGTTACTTTGAGTTATTTTTATAATAGCATAGGTTGGCAATTTATATTACTCTTATTAGTTAATATTGGGGTCTACTTTACATTGGTTTCATAATGTCAAAAGTGAGTAATTTAGCTATAGATTTAGGAGTTACTTTAGGCTATCTTCATGATGTCAAAAGTACGTGGATATTTTTTTAGGAAATACAATCGATCAATGGCTATGATGATTGGAGTCTCTGATTGATGCAAGATGTTTCTCGTGTTGTGAGAATTTCTTGATATATCTTTTCTCCCGTACGTGTCGTAGGAGTATTGACGTGAAGGCTTCGAAAAATAAATTAGTAAAACCGAGATAGGAGTCTGGCCCTTTGGTCAGTAAATACATGTAGCACAAGGACAAATTTGTTTACAATTTTACATGCTTAACTCCGTTGTCGCATTCAAAAAAGCTACGTTATCTTACTATTACTAATTGGAGGCTTCTTTTGAAGCCTCTAGGTGAAGCCACCTAGGATCCTAGGTGGACACTCTAGGAAAAGAGAAAAATCCTAAAAGTTCTCACAAAAAAGCAAAACATCTAGCCATCAATCGGAACACTCAAATCATCACAGCCATTAGATCTATTATGTTTCTTAAAAAAATTACCCACCAATGCCATTATAAAATGGCAACGTATCAGGTGCAAACCAACCTCCCCGTGCAAACTATGCAAACCTCAATCTGGACCACATGATCTTGATCCAAGGGGGCGCGTAGAGAGAGGTGGGAGGGGGGATTTGCAAAAGTGATCTTGCTGTGATTAAGGGTGGGCGGTGATTTTGCAAATCCCCCTCCCACCTCTCTCTACGCGCCCCCTTGGATCAAGATCATGTGGTCCAGATTGAGGTTTGCATAGTTTGCACGGGGAGGTTGGTTTGCACCTGATACGTTGCCTTATAAAATAGCTTAAAGTAACCCCTAAATCTATATCTAAATTACCCACCTCTGCCATTATATAAACTAAACAAAATAACCCCCTAATCTTCATCAAAATTACCCACTTATGCCATTATAAACAATATTTAAAATAACCTCCTAAATTTACAAGTAAATTACCCAATACGAATACTTAAAAAATAACTTAAACTAACTTTACATTTATATTACTCACATATGTCATTACTAAAAATAACATGAGGAAAACCTACATTTGAATACAAATCACCTTAATCAAAAATATACACCAATATAATATTCTAAATCGTGTATTTCATACTTTATTGATTTATGATATAGTGATTAAGGCATATATACATGATGTGTATTATCATTTATAAAGATATAGGGGAAGTGATCAGAATATAGATTTCCGTGTTAAAATTATAGTTCAAACTTAGGGTTTATTAAATAAATTCGAGCGCATACATGTGATGCAAAGTAATAATTTAAAGATTATAAATGTGTATGAAAACATTATAAAGTAATTACTCACTAAAATCTATCACAATCGGATGAAAATAATAAGTATATATCAATATAAGTATTGTGTTCAAATATTTAACAAATGAGATATAGCTCAAGATAATAGTCTGGTAGCAATATAGCCTTAATTTTTTTAATTGGAGACTGCGCATTAGTTCTTACAAGACACTTCAGAAAAAAAGACAAATCCTAGAAATTCTCACAGAAATTAGAAACATCAATCATGTAAACTCTAATAACCATAGTCAATTATAATTTTTAAAAATTTACCCACCACTATCATTATAAATATTATAAAATAAACTCTAAAGCTATATCTAAATTATCGAGCTATGACATTATGAAAAATAATTTAAATTAACCCCATAATATTTATCTAATTTACTTTGCATGTCATTATAAAGGATAACTTAAAATGGCATTCGAAATTTGTATCTAAGTTACCCATATATATCTTTATTAAAGTTAACCTAAACTAAACACCTAAATCTTAATCTAATTATCTTCATGTCCATTATACCGAAAAGTCCAAAATTAAACTTATATGATTCTAAATTACCTATTTGTCATTGTTAATATTTAAATAATAAGTTAAGTTATACACGCATGATAGGTGTCACCATTAGACCATTTATACATGTATATGTGAGGAAGTGATGAAAAATATTGAATGCGATACAAAATAAAAAAAGTATGAATATGGATGAAAAAGTGTATAGAGTAATTACTAATTAAAAATCAATCACAAATGAGAAAAAGCTAAGTACACATCTATCTGATTATTATGTTGAAGTATTGAAAGAAATGAAAGAGTAATATGTAAACAATTTTATTTATTAGGTAGGAGTTTAATTTATAAATATTTTAAACATAATTGCTTTTTAAAATATTAGCCTGTGCGGGAGCACGAATTGATGGACCAGTGCATCTAATCAGTAACCTTCTATTGCTCTTCCAGAATGCTATGCCGCCGCAAAAACTTCTGGCATGCAAAATCCGTGTCTTACCTCGCTGTAGCATCTCATCGTTTTCCAATAAAAGAAACATCTATCATATTAGAGACAATCAAATCCAATGTACTTCCAATGCCCATCATCCATCAATACATGCATACATGTACGTGCTAGCACTATCTAATTATCTACCAACTAACAATCTCGGGGAGATTAATTAAAAAGCTGGTGGAGCGGAGATTGGTGAGTGGGTCTTGTATAAAACTGAGATCAGAATTCTCAAACTAATCATTCATCTGGTCTTCTCCAATTTCTATTCCCTGCTTCCAATTCTTCTATTGCCATCTGCCCTGCCTGCTCCCAGCCTGCCAATACCGCACCTCGGTTCTCCTCCTCTTGCCGTCTCTCCACTACTCTCCACAGAATTCAGCTCCCATCATTAAAAAGGCTCAGCTCCCACCTCGTCTCTTCCTCCTGTGCCCACACGACGTGAGGTGCGGAAGAGCTCCGACTCCGAGAGCGCATGGCGACGGCGACGGCGGCGGTGACCAACAGCTCCGGCGGTGCTGATACCATGGCCACGTCGAAACAGATATACACTAAGCTTAAGGAGGAGATTCTCAAGGACCCGGCCTTCGAGTTCACTGACGAGTCGCTCCAGTGGATCGATCGTGTAATGCTCTCTTCCTCTCCCCTTAAATTTACCGTGGGAGTTGACTTGATCTGATGCAGAGGACAAGAACTACATGCTCTCGTGTCAGAGCTTTGGTTTATCTTGTTTCTGATGATGTATTTATGCTTAGGTAACTATTTTTTTACTTGTTTATGCCATCTGGAGCAGATGGTGGATTACAATGTGCTTGGAGGAAAGTGCAACCGCGTGCTCACTGTCATTGATAGCTACAACATATTGAAGGGTGTTGATAGTCCGTGCAAGGAGACATTTCTTGCCTGCACCCTCGGTTGGTGCCTTGAATGGGTATTGCTTCCCATTGTTTTATTTTCAAGCATGTTTGTTTAATGATAATGGATGAAAATATCTTCTAAGGCGGAAGTCTCTAATTATTATATTTCATTTTTTGCAGCTTCATGCTTGTTTTATTATACTTGATGATATCATGGACAACTCCCAGACACGACGTGGACATCCTTGCTGGTTTAGAGTGCCTCAGGTCAGATAGGAGTCTATGCATATCATCTTTTGTATACCAAAATATTTGTAAAGATATTTTTTTCATGGTTGTGACAAGTCTTTACTTAAAATGACACAGGGCAACTGAATTATGGCAGAATATGTTTCATGTGCTGAGCAACTGACTTTGACATTCATTCCATGTTTCTATTTGATCTCCCCTCAAGCAACTGATTTGAATACCCGTGTTTCTGTTTGATCTCATCATGTCGAGCTAATTTACACTAGTGCATTGTTGAATTTCATCATATTATTGTTTTATTAGGGTTTTAAACTGCAAACTATGAAACTAATTGCTGTCCTTTTGTTTGCAATAGGTTGGCATCATAGCTGTGAACGATGGGATTATCCTTCGCAATCATGTTTCACGTATCCTTCAGCGCCACATCAAAGGAAAGCCATATTATGTCGATCTCATTGAGTTGTTCAATGAGGTAATGATATCCTCAGACACAAGTAAATGTTCATAATAAATTTAGTGATTGTTTCTTATTATATTATGAAGGACTGATACTCCTTTCATATTGTTAGTCCGAGTTTAAGGCAGCTTCAGGGCAGTTGTTGGACCTTATCATTACTCATGAGGGTAAAAAGGATCTAACTACATATAACATGACAATGTAAGCTCATGTAACACACTAGCTAGCACTAACACAATCCACAAACGCTTGTTTCCTGAATGATTTATCACCTATATATAGAAAATCATCTTTATTTACCGCTAGCTAATTCCTTTCAATGATGATTTTGCGTTTTGTGCAGTTACCGTCACATCGTTCAATACAAGACAGCCTACTATTCATTTTATGTTCCCGTAAGTGTCATCATCCTATATATTCCGTTTAATTTTTAGGATTGTAATGCTTGTATCTAATTAGGTGCTTGTTGTAACAATATTCCACTCCATTCAAGGTTGCATGTGCGTTGCTACTGGCCGGTGAGAACCTGAATAACTTTGGTGGTGCAAAGAACATTCTTGTTGAAATGGGAACATGCTTTCAAATCCAGGTATTGTTCTCCTACTTTTTTATGTGAAATTATGTGAATTGCTTATACTGCAATACCTCTGAATAGTGATATTTTTCTACAGGATGATTATCTAGACTGTTTTGGTGATCCTGAACTAACCGGCAAGGTTAGCGTTTGCACCTTTCTCTTTACTAATTTCAATGAATGTAACTGCTGGGTTGACTGCAATCAAGGCCCTATTTCTAATTTCTAATCTTATCAGTATGAACTCTTATGACAGATTGGAACTGACATTGAAGAGTACAAGTGTTCCTGGTTAGTTGTGCAAGCTCTTGAACGTGCTGATGAGAACCAAAAGAGCATTCTATTTGTAAGTGTTAATTGGTCTTTTAAAAAAATATAAAACATAGTATAAATCATTCACGTGTGGCACACAGGAAAATTATGGAAAGTCTGATCCAGCATGTGTTGCAAAGGTGAAGGACTTGTACAGAGAGCTTAATCTAGAGGTTTGTCCTGACCATTCCATGTTATTATTGTTAATGAGTTATTATCAATTGAGTTAGCCAAGTAAATATCATGGACGGAATAGCCCGTCACACAGTCATGGGTGTCTTAAAAGCATCCAAAATGTGGCAATATCCATTTATATATGCGGCGGAACCTAACATCCATTTTTTCATACTGTATATTCTGTTGTCCTGACACCATTTTGTCATTGGTATCAATCCAGGAGGTGTTTTTTGAGTATGAGAGGGAGAGCTACAAGAAGTTGATCGCCGACATCGAGGCCGAGCCGAACAAGGACGTTCAGACTGTTTTGAAGTCGTTCCTGCAAAAGATCTACAAGAGGAACAAGTAGAACCCAGCTCCTTAAGAAGCGTCTCCATCGATGCTTGCATAAAGTTACTAAGCTTTGATGCGGTACTATATTCTCAGTGTCTAGTCTCTTATATTATAAATACGCGCATTTTATATATAACCACATGCATTCTGGTGGTGTGTTAGCCAGATTGTGTCGCTAGACGGGCAAAATAAAGGTAAAGCGGAAGGCTTGTGATTTCAGAATTTCATCAATAAGCAAACGAACTGAACGATATTGCTCTTTTGTTTGCCAAACATCTGTTACATCACTATTTGAGCATGGCCATTCTCCCATTTCCTTTTAGATGTGCACTCGATTTATTTTAGGCGCAAAACCATAGTATTTTGTATCCAAAAGAACTAGTCGTGCTGTTTAGATTTTTATTTTTCCTCCAATGGATTGAAAGAAAAGCCCATCAAACTTGCTCCGGCCCAACATGGATCGAAACGCCAACAATTGGTGGGGAGGCACAGATCCGGCCGGGCGTGTGGCTCGTTTTTTATTTTGCTCGATCCGACTCCGTGGGTCGAGCACGGCTATCCCAACGAACCTAAATATATTCAGGCCTTTCAGCCCATTCGAACTCATAATGCGACCAGTACGCCAATTTGTATTTGCGACAAAGATGGAGAACAACGGGCAGGCTGTAGTGCGGACGCGCGGTGCTCACGCATCCACCACCTCCACTGCTGTAATTTTAAATTCTCTAGGTGCATCGCATCAACGGGACATCACTCGCAACTCCGTTCTCTGTCGACTCAGATCAGAGATACCAAGCTCTGGACTTGTGGTGCCTCAGCCCAAAAAGAAGGCTAATCTTTTTCCCGACCCGTCGCTCATGGCCGTCCTTTAATGCGAGCCAGGCAATTTCGCTCCGAGCTCGATCCAGCAAGTGGGCTTCCCTTCTTCCCCGACTGCCCGTTCCGTCCAAGTTTTTCGTCTCCTACTCCGTGCAGGATCCGTTTCCGCCGGGCGCCGCTACGTACGGGACCCGCCCCACACGGCCACGACCGGCGGAGCCCCCAATGTCCGCTTCCGCATGGTGCTCCAGGCTCCACGCCTGGGGCGTGACGAAGAGGTGCCAGTTCGTTTCCATGCCAAACCACACTGCCAAAAAAAAGGTTTTTCGTCAGTTTGTAACATTCTACTAATTCTCTGTCGTGTTCTCCTACGTTTCCTACGTACCGGAGGCGCCGCACACTGCCGAGGTCCATCCACGTCATTCACACGAGGTCATCGAGTGAACCGAGTGTTTTGGCGCCCGCTAAAACATGTGCCGACACGGTCGGCGCACGCAACAACTTACGCACGGTGAAAGTCGTGGCCAGAAAACAAAGTTTCTGGGTCACGCTCACGACTGACCAGTGTGATCGAGTATTTTGAGTTGGGCTCCTCGCCTCCTCGCCAAAGGCCAAACCACAGCGCTTCCCATGCGCGGGCCGGGCCGGCCGTGCGTAACCTCCCCACGTTTTCCGCCACTTCCCTCCACATGGTGGATGGACGAGCTCACGAGGGCACACGAGCACGACATGGACGAAAAGTTGCGCCCGGGCCTGCGGGCGATTGGTCCGGTCGCGGGATGGCTCAGTACGGTACGGTGGATGTGGAAGAAATCTTTTTTTTTTTCGAACGAACCGGCACGAGATTGTGCCAATTTCATTGATAAAGAAGGAATAGTTTAATACATCCGGCTAACCGGAGCAAAAACAAAAGTACTACTCTCGCGCTAGCAATAACTCTAACCCTTTGGCCCCTGCTGTCACCCATGCCGATACCTCAGATTTGATCTTTGCGATGATGGTTGCGGACGAACACTCTCTGCGGTTGAAAATGCGCGCGTTCCTTTCAATCCAGATCTCCCAGATAATGAGCAGCGCTAGGGTACTTAAGGCCTGCTTAGGCACGGACCGGTTGGCGACCAAAGTGGTCCACCAGTCAGACACGGTTTCTGACTGAGGCCAGTTTGTTGGCAAAATCTCTGGTGTAGCGAGCCAGTTAGCTACGGCAGTCCATACGCGCCTGGTGTACCTGCAGTCCACGAAAAGGTGGTGTGCAGTTTCGTTTACATTTCGGCAGAGTTGACACAGTGGCGTGTGCTGCCATCCCCTCTTGGCCAGTCGGTCCGCGGTCCATACTCTGTTTTGCATGAGCAACCAGGCAAAAAACTTACATTTCGGCGGGGCCCACGTTTTCCATAGTTTGACGTTCTGAGGTTTGGCGATGGTTCCAAGGAACTGCGCTTTATAGGCGGATGCGGCGGAATAGGTTCCATCGGCAGTTAGCTTCCATGTGATAGTGTCTTGTACGTGTTGTTGTAGTTGGACTTCGTTGACTAGCCGCCACAATCTTACATACTCACGTAATAGAGGCGATGTGATTCCTCGTGCAATGTCTATGTCGTGGACCCACGAGTTATTCGCTAATGCCTGTGCCACAGACCACTTTTTGTGCTTGGAGATGGCATAAACCGCTGGAGCGACGTCCTTTGGCCGTTGGCCCTGGAGCCATGCTGTGTTCCAAAATGCCACCGACGTGCCATCCCCGAGTACAAGTTTTGTGCATGCCGCGAACAGGAGCCGGTCCGCATTCGTCGCAGGGAGTTTCCGTGCCAACCCAAGCTTTTTCCGGCGAGGCCCATTCGTGCCATAGCCACCGCACGCGTAGAGCTCTTGCGAATTTGTCAAGGCTGAGCACACCGAGTCCACCGCCTTGTTTCGGCATACCGCATTTCGTCCAGCTGACCTTGCATTTGCCTCCCGTCAGCGCCGTGTCACCTGCCCAAAGGAATTTCCTTCGCAATTTGTCTAGCTCCTCCAAGACCTCCTTGTGGACTTTTAATACTGTTAGCGAGTAGACGGCTTGCGAGGTGAGCACAGTTTTTGTGAGGCACGTGCGTCCTGCGACATTGAGGTTTCTCCCATGCCAGCTTGAGAGTTCTGCTGCCGCTTTGTCAATTATTGGCTGGAAGTCAATTCGGCGTAGTCTTCTGACCGACAGTGGCAAACCGAGATATCGCATTGGGAAGCCAACACGGGTCATCGGTAATGCCGATAGAATCGTGTCGAGGTCAATGCCCTGGCAGCTGATTGTCGTTAGGCTAGACTTCTGCAGATTCGTGACCAGCCCAGTGGCCTCACCGAAGAGTTGTAGGAGACGTTGCGTGTTTCGCGCGTCCTTGGCGGTGGGTTTGATGAAAATTGCAGCGTCATCGGCATATAATGATGTCCGGTATCTTGCGACCCGTCCACCCAGCTTACTTAGTAGTCCTTTCGTGGTGGCCGTATGTAGGAGATGATGCAGAGGATCTATTGCTAGGACGAAGAGAAGGGGGGACAGGGGATCGCCCTGTCTCAAGCCTCTGCCATGGATGATCGGCTCAGAAGGTATGCCATTGAGCATTATTTTGGAAGTGGAGGTTCGTAAGGACGCCGCTATCCAGTCACACCATCTGGCTGGGAAGCCTCGACGTTGCATTAGGGAGAAGAGGTAGTCCCATCGAACCGAATCGAAGGCTTTGGAGATGTCGAGCTTAAGGAGCAGTGCCGGCGTTTTGTTCCGATGGAAGCGTCTGGCGATGTTCCTTACGTATAGAAAGTTGTCATGTATGCTGCGGCCTCTGATGAACGCACTTTGGCACGGGGCTATGAGGGAGGACATGTAAGGTGCGAGCCTGAGTGCTAGGAGCTTGCTGATGATCTTGGCAATTGCATGGATGAGGCTGATTGGCCGGTAGTCCTGTAAGCATTCAGCCCCTTCCTTTTTGGGGAGTAGCACAACGTTTGCCGAGTTCAACAGGTTCAGATCCTGACAGCGCAAATTATGAAATGAATTTATTGCAGCCATGATGTCTCCTTTTACGGTTGGCCAACATTTTTTGAAGAAAAGCCCGGTGAAGCCATCGGGGCCGGGTGCTTTATCGTGTGGCAGCTGAAGTATAGCTGCTCGTACTTCTTCTTCGGTGAATGGCTCCGCTAACGCTGATAGGTCAACCGTCGGGAAGTGCAGTCTGCCCAGTTAATGTCTCTGTCCCGAGGCGGCGGATCGCACATGACGGCCCGGAAGTGGTCAACTATGGCTTCATGTTTTTCCTGATGTGATATAGCCCATCCAGCCCCGACTCGAAGCCTTTGTATGAATTTTTTCCGGCGTCTGGAGTTCACCCTCAAGTGGAAGTACTTGGTGTTTGCGTCGCCCTCACGCAAGTACGTAATCCTGGAACTTTGCTTTTTCCTAGCTTTCTCAATTACTGCCCACCCAAGCAGTCTTTTTTTTAATCTGGCCCGTAGACTAAATTCTGCGTCAGAGAGTGCCCTCCAATCTTGTTGCGTGTCGAGGATTAAGATGACCTGACGAGCAATGCGCATTTTAACTTTGATGTCCGAAGTCAATGACCTGCTCCAATTCCGCAGCGACCAGGCTAGAGAGTGCAGCTTGTGTCCGAGTCGGTGAAAAGGCTCCGTGTGCGGAGCGGGCTCGGTCCAGACGTCATTCACCAATTCTTGGAATCCCGGAAGCCGGGTCCAGAAGTTCTCGAATTTGAAGGGCGTGGAGCGTCTAGGCCCCGAACATTGCGCAAGTAGGAGAGGGCAGTGGTCAGAATGCGTCGACGAGAGAGCGTGTAGGACGTGATTCTGGAACTCAATGTCCCATAAATCATTGCAGAACATCCTATCGAGACGCACAAGCGTCGGGTGTCGCTGTTCGTTACTCCAGGTGAACTTCCGGTTTTGTAGATGTATTTCTTTGAGCCCGCAGAAATTTAGAGTAGCTCGAAATCTGCGCATTAGTCGCCGATCGAGATTCCGATTATTTTTGTCCCTGGCGCGGTAGATTAAATTAAAGTCTCCTAAGATAAGCCATTTTTCGTTCCCCGTGGGTTTGAGATTTCTTAGGTGCTGGAGGAAAGCCGGTTGTCCGTTCCGCCTTGAGGGTCCGTAGACTGTAGTAAGGCGGAAAGTTGAGCCGCAATGGTTAACGGTGACGTCTGCTGTAACCGAGAAATTGCCAATGTGGACGTTTTGCAGATCCACAAGGCTGTCGTTCCATAGCACTAGGATCCCTCCTTTGGTTCCTAAGGCAGGTTTATACGCAAAACAGTTGAGTCTGTAAGCGCCCAGGAAGTTCGCGAGAGATGCATCGATATTTTGTAGTTTCGTCTCTTGTAAGCATGCTATATGGCAGGTAGTGTCTTTTAGCATGTCATGTACGGCCAGGCATCGGGCGGCCGCGTTCAGGCCACGCACATTCCAGTTGATTATGTTGAAATTGCCTTTTGTCATTTTTTAAATTGGAGTAGCTCGTATGGGCGACAAATCCGGTAGAGTATCGCAAGTTGATGACCAGCGGTCTATTAAGAGGTTGCAGCCATCAAGGCAAATTCTGATGCGCAAAAGAGCAGGTCTAGAGTGTCGTGCCCGAAGGTCGCAGCCAGCAGGGCATAGTCTGATTCGACTGAAAGTCGTGTCGGTCGCCCGAAGGTCACAGCCAGCAGGGCTAGGTCGAAATTGTCGTCGTGTCCGAAGGTCGCAGCCAGCAGGGCACGAACGACAGCAGTCCACAGAATGAAGAATAAAATGTCGTGGATACATGGATAAATGTTTACTCGTAGATGGGGCCCCTCATGCCTCTTGCCCCAACAGCCCCTCTTGTTCAACCTGTAGGTCTGCCACCCCGTCCCCTGCGTGCTGGAGAAGGGCCTCCGCCATGTGTTCCTGCGCCTGATCCTCAAGATCGAAGAGAGTTGACAGCGCAGCTATGACGTAGTCTGGGAGTGGTCCTTTGATCGTCTCGACGTACTCCCTGAGTACATCCTCGATCGGCTTCAGTTCTTCAACCTGTAGACCAAGCTTACGATATAAGTTTTGTTGCGCTCGCTGGATGGAAGGCATGGATGGCCGGTTTGCGAGCCTGGCGCTTCGCCGTGGAGCTGTCATGTTAAAAGTACGTTTCTGACGTCGAGCTGGTACCGGTTTTGATTGGAGGAGGGGTTCCGCGGGCTTGGTGAAGAGGTCGTCGATACGTGCCGCAGGCTTGGTCGGCGCACTGGTCGGCGCGACTGTTGCATCCGAAGGGCTTGGCCGTGAGCACTCCTGGCTGCTGGCCTGGGCGTCCTGCCTAGGCGCCACCGGCCCAGGCTGCAGCCCAGTAGCACTGGCTGTGAGGCCCAGCACCGGTTGCATCAGGTGAGGCCCGAATCCTGGTGAATCCAGAGCGGCGGCCTCATCCAGGGCAGAGCCAGGCGCCGGCCCGAAGGCCCCTTTGCCTTGGGTGTAATCCGGCCCAGGCGCCACCGGCCCAGGCCGCTCCACAGCGACACCGGGCGTGAAGCCCAGCGCCGATTCTTCAGCCTGCTCCAGATCAGGGCCAGGCGCCGGCCCATTGGCCACGCTGCCCTGGGTGTTCGGCCCAAGCAACACAGCGGCGGACGGCGCGGCGGACGCAGCAGCCTTCTCGGCCATCGCTATGTTCACAGCAGCGTCGGCCGGCGCGGGCGATGCAGCAGGATCGGTCGGCGCGGGCGACGCAGTAGCTTGGGCCGGCGCGGGCGATGCAGCAGGATCGGTCGGCGCGGGCGACGCAGTAGCTTGGGCCGGCGCAGTGGACGCAGAAGCTTGGGCCGGTGCAGGCGACGCAGCAGCCCCGAAGATCTCCAAGGCGCTCAGAGCGTGCGCCACCTCCGCGATGGACGGAGCGTCGAGCGAAGCCTTGAGGCGGCTGAAGACCCGGCGCACCGGAACCGGCTCGCCGATGTCATCGTCGTTCCGGCGCGTCGCGGACCAGGCCACATTCCGGGCGGTGGTGTTCTGAAGGCCGATCTTCTCAGCGAAACGTTGAGCCTGCTTCATGTAATCCTGTGCCAAGTGCAATCTGTGTGCATCAAAGGTGTCATACATATTGCTCACCTTGCCAGGCGAAGTGTTGGCTCTTATCGCCGTTGCTTGTGCAGAGAACATCGCCTGCAGCTCGGCCTTGCCCATGCGGTGCAGGTCCTCTTCCGGCAGCAGCTTGGGGAGCGCGTCGCCGGGGCACATTTCAGCACCAGGCTCGTTGTCCGCCAGCGGGAAGAAGGCATCATCATCATCAGTAGGGCTTAGGCGAGCAGAAGTGTGGCCGTGGTCGTTGCCGTCGCCTTGCCGCCTCCAGCAACGCTCGTGCGTCGAGTGGTCGTCAGCCAGTTCACGACGTCGCCAGTAGCCGTCGTCACGTCGCCTGGGGGGTGTGCGGGTGCGCTCGCGACGTACGGGCTCGTTGTCGTTGAGGGAGAAGAAGGCGAACCCCGCTGGAATGTCCCGGCCTCGGCCGGGGTGATCGTAGTCGTCGTCGTCGTCCTCCGGTCTTGCCGGCCAGGTGAAGCCCTGCCGACATGTGTCCCTGGTTGGGCGTGCCTTGGCCCGTTCTTCCATCCTTCTGTGTGCTTCTCTGCTCGCGCGTTCGGCGTCAGGGGCACGCGCATCCGGGCGCGCGCGTGCGCTGGAGCCCCCTGTGTCACGACCGCCGCGCACGCCGCGGTGATCGCGCTCGCCGCGGCTGTCGTGCTCGTCGTCGCGATGATGCTCTTCAGGCACCCGCGGCGGCAGTGGTAGCCGGGCCGGGAAGCGTGACCTGGTCCCTGGCGGGGCACCATCAATCACGCCATAGCGCCAGTTGTAGGAGCGGCGGATCGGCACGACGCTGTCGGGGTTGGCGATCGCTTCTTCCAGGTTGTCGGCCACGGCGGAGTAGTCCTCCAGCTGTGGCAGGTGCAGGAACACCTCGAAGCAAACTCCCTGGTGCCAGGACTCTGGCGGTCTTTCCAGCACGAGCATTGACGAGAGGAGCGGTCAGTCGGCCGATGCGAGAAAACCAGCCAGACACGCCTGGGAATGGCGCTCGGGTCATGCGTCCACGCCCAAAGGTCGATGTGGCGCGTGTCCCTTGGCTGGACGAGGTCGGTGTTGATGCATTGCAGGGCGCAGCGGTAGCCGATGACCCGTTCGACGATTTCCGGCGTCCAAACATGGGCCGGGATCCCATCAAGGCATAGCCTTACCTTGTAGAAGAATCGCTTGCCGAGGGCGTGTGTGAGGCTGCGCCACGGGCGGAGGCAGATGTCGATGCCGCGTCCCGTGAAGCGGCCGATGTCCCTCGCCTTCTTGCAGTGGTCGCTGCGCTCGAAGCGGATGAGGTACGGCTCAGGTTGATGCACCATGACTGTGACGTCGCCTCGCCGGAGGTGGAGCTGCTCCCGCAGGAGCTCCTCGATGGCCCGCGCACCATCGCCCTGGGGAAGATGCATCGCCCAGGGGACGAGCGTGCAATTCTCCCAGTCACGCGCATCACGTTCGATCTCGAACGAGCTCGACACGAAGACGGTCTCCGTTTCCGGCCGGGTGTGCGGGTCGCCCTTCGCCATGGGACACGGCGGCGGCGGCGGCGGTGGTGGTGGAGGGGGAGGGGGGTGCGACGGCTCTGGTGAGGTGGGCGGCGGACTGGGTGGAGGCGGTGGTGGTGGAGGGGGAGGGGGGTGCGACGGCTGAGGAGGGGTGGGCGGCGAGCTGGGTGGAGGCGGTGGATGCGAGGGGGGGTTTCTCTGGGGGCAGCTCCGCGCGCGGTGTCCCGAGCGGCGGCAGGTGAGGCAGCGCACGCGATCTCTGCAGTCGGCCGCTCTGTGGTCGCGCGCGAGGCAAACAAAGCATCGCCCCGCCGTAGCTTCCTTGAATGCCCGGAGTGAAGTGGTTGGTGGCCGTCTTGAATCCGGAGGAGCGCCGCTGCGTGACCTTGAAGAGGGGTCGTGTCGGCCGTCTCGTCGGTATGGCCTGGCCGGCGCCGCGCGCTTTGAAGGTCTGACGCGCCTACGGACAGTAGTCCATCCTTCCTCCAGCGCATCGTCCTTCCTCCGCTCGGCGAATTGAATTCGCTCCCCCGGGGGGAGGCGAACTCCACTTGGGGACGGCCGCGTTGACTTGGCCGCGGGGGGGTGGCGCATCGCGGAGAAGCCCCCGCGGACGACCTGGGCGTAGGTGGGGGTCGGATCCGGACGATCTGGAAGAAATCGGATTGTAAAGCTTGGGAACGTCCAAGCACGCACGGTGCTGTACCAGACATGCGCAAGTACAGCGACCCCGAGCGCCGAGAGCACATGGACAGCGTGTGCCGTCGGTTATCCGCGAGGAGAATCCACCCATCTCCGCCACAGAAATTGTCGCTGCTGCTTGCGTTTGGAGAGAAAAAAAAAAGGGCTCTTTCTTGGGAGGTGGATATCGTATCTTTCGGGGCCATGAATGCGCTGCGGCGTGCGGCCGTGCAGGCGGGCGTCACGGAGAGGAGACCCCATTGAATTCGTTTTGGACTCGGGGGCGTGGGCCGTGGGCGTTCGACAGAGGAGAGGAGAGGCGCACGCAGAGCGGCAGAGGTGATGGGCAACTCTTCTCGCCACCAATGCACACGGTGACCAAATTGACTGGAAAGCGACACGGCGAGATCGAGATGCCTGCGCTGCGTGTCGCTCGTGCTCTGTAGTCGAATAAAGCCGAGACAGTGATATGATAGTGCATCGCCCCGCCTGCTCCGGATCGGCATGGGAGCGCGCGCCCCGCCATCTCCGCAACTGTCTGCTACCCCCGCCCGAGTGGCCCGACCTCTCTCTCTGCCCTGCCCCCATCCAAAGCGAACTCGACGGCGGAGCGACGCTCGGCCGGGAGGTAGGGATGGGAATGGGCCGGATCGACTCATTGGGTAGTTGGTCCGACCCAAAAAAGCAAGGCCAATGGGTCACGTGGGTCGGCCTCAAATAGAAAAGGGGCCATAAGAGCCAGAACCTACCGACCCAATGGGTCAAGTAGGGCCAACCCAAAACCTTAAATTTGTGTTTTAAGATACTATTAATATAATTTGCATCTCTTATATATCTAAAAGTGCTTGTATAAGTATAGTCTAAAAATGTATTGGGCCGACCCATGCGGCCCATTGGGTCATCGAGGCC
Organism: Alloteropsis semialata; assembly: GCA_004135705.1. Lineage (NCBI taxonomy): Eukaryota > Viridiplantae > Streptophyta > Magnoliopsida > Poales > Poaceae > Alloteropsis > Alloteropsis semialata. Next base: position 22,781,038 of record CM014274.1, on the reverse strand, counting down.
ATAGTTAAAGTTAGAATTGGGTCGACCCGTGGCCCTTAAAATTGGCCTTGAGGCCATGGGAGCCGGGTCCAAGGCCGGGGCCGGGCCGACCCATTCCCATCCCTACCGGGAGGCCAGGCACATGGCGGCGGCGGCGCATGGTGAATCACTGAACTGTCCATGGAGGCCGCCCGCGATGACGACGACCAGACGGTCCTCACTTCTCAGCTGGCTGTCTAATCTCCCGCCGGGATAAACTATCCCAAACTTTTAGCTACAACGATCTGGCAATGTCCGTATCAATACTACTCCTACTTGCCGTAAGCCTGTTCGCTTGGCTTATCAGCCACCAGCCAGCAGTACTTCAGTCTCACAACAAATCAGCACCAGCCACCAGCCAGCCAGCAGTACTTCAGTCTCACAACAAATCAGCACCAGCCACCAGCCAACCGAACAGGCTCGGCGTGTTGCCATCTTGCCAAATCAAATCAAATGGATATCCCCCCGGTAGTTAGCTCCCCACTGTTTTATTTAGGCGCGTGTCAACGCACGCGCGAACCTCGAGGGCATATTACTAATCTGTTGGGACGTGCGGCGCTGCGGTAGTTAGTTGGCACGTCCCGATCTCATGTGCTCCCCACCACCGTACCGCTGGCGCTAGTCCAGCCTGCCTTGCGACGATTTTCTAGGGACAACAACACGCCAGCGAGCTCGGAGACGCGCCCACAAATGCAAGTGTCTACAAGTTCCACTAGTTTATGGTTTCGTAATACGCACATACGGTGCTGATGTGAGGTTAATACACTATACACACACATGTCCTACCTGTCACTCTTCACGCGCCCTTGGCATATTGAGCATTCAAGAGCTATTTATTGTCGTTCTTCCCTCGCTCTTCTTTTTTTTTAATCTGGCAATTGGGTGTTTCATCAAAAAAAGAATTTTACAATAGTTGAAACAAATGATAATCGTCTACCAGACTAAATTCGACGGTAGAAAGGTACTAAGTGATACCTTTAAAATAGTATCAAACGGTACCAAAATAGGTAGATCTTGTACCAAAATAGGAAAGATACATCCAAGTACCTCATATTTCCTTTCCAACCACCCTAACATAGCTAATATAAACCACGCAAACTGGTCTTCACACTTATTGTGAGGTTGTTGTGAGATAGAAAAGGGTGAAGTGGTTCTTCACGGGAATAAACATAGCTCAAAAGCTATTATGTGGTTTTGTATTAGTCGAAAGATCCCCACTGCATTGCCCCACTTAGGTATTTATATTTCTTTTACATCAGAATACTTGAATGTTGTTCCTAATGGTCTAATATATATACAATTGCATGATTAATACATATTATTTTTCATTATAGTTTTTTGCACAAAAAATACATGTACAGTTAGAGGTATGTTGGTCAATTGACTCTCCATTTCCTTTGTTGAAGAATCGGAATCTAGCTGTGTTCTGCGGGCGATAAAGGTTGATAAAGCTTGTACTTACTAAATAGCAGGCTACAGCGCACGCTAGTGGTTGAGCAGTCCTCTTCCTGTTATCTAAAACATTGGAATCTAGCTAGCCCCAGATCATTTTAGAAGTAATTTCGATTGAACGTTGCCCACTTTGAGGAGGAAGGGGGGAAGGCAGCTAAAAGAGACGTTTCTGAGGAAAACCAAAACAGAAAATGTTTCACAGAGAAACCGGGATCCTGCTAATAAGGCCATAACTTCCGCAAAAGCACCCTGATTGTGAGCACCAATGAGAAAACGTTTCACACAGTCTTCAAACGTTTCATCATAGAGAAACCATTTTTTTCTTCACACAGAGTATTTTTATTTTCTAAGCAAAATAGGAGTTTTTTTTCGAGCATCACCAGATCGCCACTTTGGAAGCTCAAACACCGTCCACTATTTAGTTGTATGGTCTGCCATGATATATTCGCCACAACAGTTGTTGCTCCTCGTCCATGGCAATGGTTAATTGTGCCTAGTAGTCAGTTGAGCTAGGCATGAGTTTGAAAACCGAAAGAGATGAGTAAATGAGTTTGATCGATTTAAAAATATTTGAGTTTGACGTCAATATGACTATTTTGTTTTGTACATTATAGGATGAGGCGTTGATTCCATGTGCCATTCGCCAAACATAAGAATTGCTAAGAACAATAGATTGCAATTCACACTTCACAGCAGAAAAATCTATGTCAAGAGAGTTGTTCTCCACAATTGTATTGATCAATTCAGTCTCCATTCGATTTTAGAAACAATTTGTTTCTAGACTGAACGTCTCATGAGAAGCTAAGGGCTTGTTCGCTTACCTTGGATTGATTCCATGCTGGGAAGGGTATATAGAACAAAAGATTATGATAGATACAACAAGAGACCGGAATTTATTTCAGATCGGGAGCAAAATAATGACTATGATAGATACAACAAAAGACCAGGATTGCTTCCACACCTTTTGACTCATGGATTGGTTCCTGGTCTCTTGTTGTATTTATCATAGTCTATTTTGTTTCCCACCTGGAATAAATCCTGGTCTCTTGTTGTATCTATCGTAATCTTTTGTTGTGTATATCGTTTCCAGTATGAAACCAATGTATGAACAAGCTCTAAAGCGAAAACGTTTCGGAGAAAAAAAAACAGAAAAACGTTCTCAGAGAATCCGGAACCTAACGTGGCCTAACTTCCGCAAAAGAGCACCATGATGTTGTGCAAAACGGTAGCCTCTTCTGGAACCCATATAACACAAAGCCAAGAATTTGATAGGACCATATAGAAGTTCTTTTTGCGAGCATCGCCACTGTGCTATGTGGAAGTGGAACGTCGACCATCCCAATATTCAATTATATGATTTGCCGTTACATATTCCCTGCTGCTCTCGTCGGCCATAGCAGTGGCTTAACGGCGAGATCCAGGTCGAATATGAAGACCAGAGGGCAAGCAAATGAGCTAGTTTGATCCGCTTCAAAAAAAAAAAGTATTGAGATGGAGGTCGGTATCGGTATAGCTGTTTTACTAGGATATAGGATGAGGCAGTGACTCCATGTGCAATTAGCCAAAAATAGGAATTGCTAATAGGAACAATAGATATGCAATTCAGTGATTCACAGCATTCTAGAAGGGAAAAAAACTATGGAAAGAGTTGTTCTTGCACGATGGTTTTATACTGAATCATCGTCTTATACAACTTTACTTGTATTTTAGTCTCTGTCTCTCCAGTTTTTTATATGAAGCCAACAAAAATCTCCAGTACTGTATTTGCTCGCATCAGAAAACTGTTCTTTCAAACAAACGCCTCTTCCGGCCCCCGCGTCGCCCACCCCGCTCGGGCGACACGGGCGGCAGCCCGGCCACCTCGCCGCCGCCGCTCTCTTCCCCCTCCCCTCCACCTCGCCGTCACCGGAGGGTGCCGCGGGAAGTCCGCGCGGCCCCTAGGAAGGTGGCGGCGGGGCCCTTCGCCCTGTCTTGGCTGCGTCCGCCCGGATCGGAGCGGGTTGCTCCGGGCGGCGGCCATGGCGCACGACGGGCCGGGGAGGCCGGATCCGGGCCTGCCGCGGCCGGATCTGGGAGCCCCGACGTCGGATCCGTCGCCCGGCGCGGCGGAACGGGCTTCACCTCGACGAGAAGGTTGTGTCGCGCCACGACGGCGGGCAGGGAGTGGAAGCCGCAGGGAGGTGCTGGGGACGAGTAGAGCTGCTCGGGACGCGTAGGCGGCGGCCGTGCGGGACCGGCGGCGGCATGGTGCTGCGGTCGGGGGTGGCTTGCGTGTGGCATCGCCGGCGGCGCCATGGAGGTGCAGTTGGCGGCGGCCTGCGCGGGGGCCTGCTGGCGGCGCCGTGGAGGCGCGGCTGGCGGCTTCCGGCCATCCAAGGCGATGAGCTGCTCCGGCGACAGCGGCACGGCGACGAGCAGCGGTCCAGCAGAGGCACCTGGGCGCAGCGCGGCGGCAGTGATGGGTGCGGCACGTGAGTGGTGCGGTAGCGATGAGGTGAGGCCCGTGGTGGGCAGTGGCGGCTTCAGGCAACCCTGGAGGCAAGGTTGGCTGGTGGTTGTGGCCATGGTTGGCAGTGAGCTCGCGGCGACTGCGGGCAGGAGGGTGCCGGGAGAAATCCTGCACGGCGGCATGCTGAGCCGACAACGACGACGCCTTGAGCGCCGTATTCCTGCTGAGGACGTTGTCAAGGCACCCTCCTTGCTTCGATGGTGGGTTCTCCGGGTGAAAACCTTGCCCAACTCGGGCAGGCGGCGACGGCGCATCTTTGCGTCGTGTTCTTCCTGAAGACGCCGTCGTTGGAGTTCCCTCTCTTTGCAGTGCGTCGATGACTTCACTGGTTGGTTTGGCGGCGATCGGCCACGCATAGCGTTGGTCGTGTCGGTGCTAGATTCCATCCTTGGTGAACGGGGTCAAGTGGTAGAGTGGGTGGACACCTAGTGGTGGACTCGAAGGATGGGTGTTCGCGGTGGCGGAAGGCGGCTAAGAAGTGGACACTGCTGCGGTCATGAGAGGGCAGGACCTCTGTTTGGCGTTTGAGGGTGACGGTTTGGGCGGACCGTGTGCCAGAGGTGACCACGAAGTTGGCAGAGGCCGGCGTGGTAGGAGGTGGCCGGCAGAGGTGCCTCGCCGGAGTGATTGTGCGGTGGTGGCCTTCTATTGGTTGTCGGAGGCTCCGTGCGACATTTTTCCCTCTCCGATGAGACGATTGGGTGCGAGGATCCCAAAGGGTACTATCAGATCTCGGTGGTCGAGATGTGACAGATGGATGACCAAAGGCAGCTATTCAGGTATCGTTTTGGCGGCTTGCAGCGACCTACGGCGGCCAGCCCTGCTCGGCGGGTGTTGGTTCGGTGTAGGGCAACTTCGTGAGGAGGCGCAAGCGGACTCGATGGCATGGTAGCTACACAGCTTGCAGCGGACCATGGCGGCTAACCCTGTATGACAGTGGCTAGCTCGGTGTGGGACATCGTTGGTAACGACGACGCTGGCGGTGACAATGGCTTATCTTCTGTGAACCTTGCCCTGGTGATGGTAGTGCGCTTTTGGTACTCGAGGGATGGCGACGTGGAGTGCTTGGTGGTGTCCCCTTCCCAACCCGACCTTTGAGGTTGTCTGAGTGGTGCGGTGTCGATGTCCCAATCCGACCCGTCAGTTGTTAGTTTTTTTAGTTTTCTTTTTGTTTTGCCTGATTATGACCTTCCAGGAACATAGTCTTGTATTTTTCTGCTATATCAATGAAACGCACACGTCGTGTGCTGTTCGTTCAAAAAAAATCAAACAAACGCCATGAATTTTTTTTTGCCAGCTTGCCACAGCCCATGATGCCCCATAGGCCCCATATTGTCGCCGTCACGGTCTCTGTGGCACCTCCCGTTCATAAATAAACGTTTGTGTGCCCACGAATCTGTTCGCCCGCAACCGCCCCACCACCACCACCACAATCCCTCACGGCAGCGGCACACGCGCACAGCCCAGCGGAGCGCCCTCGCTTTCTTCTCCTCAGCTCTCCTCCTGGCTCCCTTCCTCTCCAATTCTCCCCACAGAATCCCGCTCCCTCCTCGCCTCCCCCTCCCGCGCCCGCGCGACGTGAGGTGAAGAGATCCGAGGGCGCAATGGCGACGGCGACGGCGACGGCGGGGGCGGTGCTGGCCTACGGCTCCGAGGCCGCAATGGCCCCGGCGGGGGCGGTGGTGGCCAACGGCATCGGCGCCACCGACACGAAGGCCGCGTTCAAGGAGATATACGGCAAGCTCAAGGAGGAGATGCTCGAGGACCCCGCCTTCGAGTTCACCGACGAGTCGCTCCAGTGGATCGACCGCGTAATGCTCTCTTCCTTCTCCCCCCCTTACTTTTGCCGTGGGTGCTAGCCTTGATCTGGTCTGGCGGAGGAGGGCCTACATGCTCGCGTAATGCTCTCTTCCTCCTCCCCTTAATTTTGCCGTGGGTGTTTGGCTCGATCTGGTCTGGCGGAGGAGGCCTCTACATGCTCGCGTCACGGTATTGGGCTTCTACCGGGTTTTCTGGGCTTCCGTTGATTCCGAGGATCTGGTGCCTCCGTTGAAATTATCCCTGTTCGCGTGATTTTTGTTCTTTTCAGAATGCTATGGAGAGAGGATTAGGAGTAGTAGCGTACATAAACACGGAGGATGTTTAGATTGGTTTATTTATTTCAACTTGTTGGAGTTGCGTTGTTCGGGAAGTCAGAGTAGCAACGCGAGTTTTCTAATATGTCTCTGTCTCTCACGCACACATACGTAAAACAGAGACTGAGCAAACATGAGACAAGGGCTGACTTTGGATTTCCTTTAAGTTATCTTACGATCCATCAATTTGTTGCAAAAGGCGGCCTAACTGTGTTGTGAAATACCGAAATCTGCAGTTCCTCAAAGTAACTTCCCGTTTTTAGGAGCATATATAATTTGCTCAGCTCAGTCTAGTTAACTTCTCTGACTGTTAGCGTTTGAGTTGTTCCTGATACTAAATGTTTCTGAGGTCGCTGAGGGGTTCTGAATATGCTGCCCGTGGAACATGCCATCTACTCATCTAGGAATTTGCTAGTTGACTTGAATTTTTTTTTTTAAAAAGTGTGTTGCTTCCTGAACAGAACTAAGTTGAGCAGGTAGCCTTTTTTTATTAAAATTGAGTTGTTTGTGACTAAGGCTTAAATGAGGAAGAAATAAGAAAATTATTTCTAGTTATGGCCACAAATCTTGTCAACTTTTTACCTTACACTAAAGATTATCTTTAGATAAGATTCAGATAATTCTACGAAAACAATTTCTTTTTATTTGGGGAAGTACTGTGATCATGCAAAACTTTTCTACTTAAAATATATGCGCTTTTATACAAACAAATTGTTAAAAATACATCTCGGAGACTTAGATATCTTAAGTTTCAGAAATTCTAACTAAGTTGTAAAAGGCACAAAAAATCTGCCTATTATCATATTGAGTAATTCACTTCCAATTTCCATTGGTTAAGCAGTAGAACAACTACAGTTGAAGGAAAATGCGGAGCATCACACCATGTCTTACAAAAATGTCTTCATAGGCTCATACGTTGCCTGGTACGTAGGAGTGAAGTTGATTGATTGTTTCTGTTCCTATCCCTTTAATAAAGAACTAGACAGGTTGGCGCGCTATGCGCGCCTATACCAAAGATCTTAACAGAAAGTAAGAATGGAAAGTACTGAAGAAGAATGCACATGTCAGAAAAAGAGAGAAATTTATAGAAGAACTCAAGTTTGTTGATGGGCTAACAAAAAGAGAAATCAAATGATTAAGTAAAACTAAGAAAATATATGATTTTATCTAAGTGTTACCATGTTGACATGAGATAATTTTTTTTAACACATGAGTCCTGATAGTTCATAACGTAACGGTTAATAATGGTGGTTACGCTTTTATCCAAATCCTCAAAGATGTATAATGTGTATTGCAATTTTTATTTTCTTTGAAATTTTTTAAGAGTGTCCAACTGGAAGCTAGTACAGAGTCCTTTTTTAGAAAAAAAAATACGGTCTTCTGTGAAAGTTCAATGGTGTTTGTCTTTCACAATTGGATATAGCTTGTTGCTTCCATAACTGATGGTCATCCTATGTGAGCTTACCTGTGGTGCAGAGCTGGGACATGACTATGCCAGGGGCAAGGGCAATGCTGTAACTTTGTAAGTTTGCGCGAGAGCTCTAGAAGGGCGGCAATCCTGGCCCTTTAGTATGTGTAGTAGACAAGTGTTTCCATAGAAACAAATTGAGCGAGTTCACCGGGCAGTTCTTATTGTGATCCTCCAGTGTTCTCTTGTTTGTTTGCAGTTTGTGGTCTGCAGAAAAAGAAATCTACAGAAACAGGAAATCCATATAATGCATTCTAATGTTTCTGGTTATCTCCTTTGTTTAGTTTCTTCTGTTAAGTTTCTAGCTTAGATAACTTTTTTGACTTGTTTATTTCGTTTGAATCAGATGTTGGATTACAATGTCCTCGGAGGAAAGTGCAACCGGGGGCTCTCTGTCATTGATAGCTACAAGATATTGAAGGGTGTCAATGTTCTGAGCAAGGAGGAGACATTTCTTGCCTGCACCCTTGGTTGGTGTGTTGAATGGGTAATACTTCCCGCTGGCCAAGCTGCCCTTGGTGCCTTAGCATCCCTGGCGCAGGGGGCTACTCTAGCCTTTAGCCCCTAATACTTCCCGCCAGTGTTGTTTTCAAGCATTGTTGGTTGAATGTTAATAGCATGAAATCTTTGCTAAGGTGCGAAATTTAATTACCATTTGTCATTTTTCAGCTCCAAGCTTATTTTCTGGTGCTTGATGATATCATGGACAACTCCCACACACGACGTGGCCAGCCTTGCTGGTTTAGGGTGCCTCAGGTCAGATGAGAGCAAATTATCTATTTTTGTGTACCAAAATATTTGGGTATGCTATTTCGATGATGGCTGTACAGGGCTTTACTTTTGAAGGATTCAATGTTGGCACCAATTATTGAGTTGTTCATCAGTTAGAAATTGACTTTCATGCTGCGTTTGTATTTGATCTCCTCTTAAGTGAATTATCTGTGCCCATTTATTTGTTTGATTTCCTCATAAGGAATGATTTTATACTAGTGCATTATTGAATTTTAACAGACTGTTTTAGCTTTTAGCCTGCAAACTATGACACCAATTGCTGGTCTTTTGTTTTGCATTAGGTTGGCCTCATTGCTGTAAATGATGGGATTATCCTTCGCAACCATATCTCACGGATCCATCGACGCCACTTCAAAGGAAAGCCATATTATGTTGATCTCATTGATTTGTTCAATGAGGTAATATATCTTCTGACAGAGCATAGGTTCATGCTAAATATACTGAGTTCTTAAGAAAATGACTGATTCTCTTTCAACATTTTTAGATTGAGTTCAAGACCGCTTCTGGGCAGTTGTTGGATCTTATCACTACTCATGAGGGTGAAAAGGATCTAAGTAAATATAACTTGACGATGTAAGGATTTAGCACAGTAGCAGTATTCAAATGCTGTTTTTCCTTGCATGATTTATTGCATATATGTTGGTAACCAACTGTAATAAAAAGAAATATTTACTGCTGCCTGTGTAGTTTCCAGAATGAGTAATGATTATTTGTCTGGTACCTCAAACCTGGGATATCATGCTTTTTATTGCTACTTTATTTCATTGATGTGCATTTTGCAGTCACCGCCGCATCGTTCAATACAAGACAGCCTACTATTCATTTTATCTCCCTGTAAGAGTTATAATTCTATATGTTCCTTTCAGTTATCTGGATGGTAATCGTAGCATTTAACTAGATGTCTCTGTTAACAATATTCTACTCCATTCAAGGTTGCATGTGCACTGCTGCTGGCTGGTGAGAACTTGGACAACTTTGGTGATGTAAAGAACATTCTTGTTGAAATGGGAACATATTTTCAAGTCCAGGTAATGCTCTTGTTTTTTTTTAGGTGAAATGTTATGGGCTGTCTATTGAACTAAATCTGATGAATGATTTTGTTTTTTTTTTCTACAGGATGACTATCTAGATTGTTTTGGTGATCCTGAATTCATTGGCAAGGTTAGCACTTGCAACTTTTTGTTAACTAATTTGAATGAGTGTAACTGTGGGGCAGATTGCAGTCAAGGCCCTATTTTTTTAATTTATGTTCTCATCAACATGAACTCTTACCACAGATTGGAACTGATATTGAAGACTACAAGTGTTCCTGGTTAGTTGTGCAAGCCCTCGAACGTGCTGATGAGGACCAAAAGAGAATCCTATTTGTAAGTACTTTAAATTTGGTCAATTTTCGGAACAAAAGAGAACAGTGTCTAATCCCCTCGTATCTGGTCAATAGCAAAATTATGGGAAGCCTGATCCAGCATGTGTTGCAAAGGTAAAGGACTTGTACATAGAGCTTAATCTGGAGGTATGTCCTGGCCATCATGTTCTTATCATTTATCTGGAGTGGACCATGTAAAAATCACAGATATAGCAGCATAAGTCATGGAAAGACCATGCCACACACTGACCCTGATGTAGTTGTGAACAACAATATTTGTTATTACCTATAAACTATAAAATCTAACACATGCTGGCATCAGTTTGATTCAATATCCATATTTTTGCTCCATTTACCCATGCCAGAACCTGACACTGTTGTTTTCATATATGCCCTGTTTTGGTGATGCCATTTAACTCATTGGCATAAATGCAGGAGGTTTTCCGTGAGTACGAAAGGGACAGCTACAACAAGCTGATTGCCGACATCGAGGCCCAGCCGAGCAAGGCGGTTCAGGATGTTCTGAAGTCCTTCCTGCACAAGATCTACAGGAGGGCCAAGTAGGGCTCAGCTACGCTTGTGGAGATGGAGAAGCTGCTCCACCTGTGCTCGCGTCAGTTTCTAATTACTAGACTTGATGCAGACGAGTAACCTGTATTTGTGTTTCGTTTTCATGCTGTACCGTATGCCTAGTTTGTATGTAATAAAGCATTGTGCTATTTGAGGCGGTGAAAAGCCAGGCGCTACTGAACATGTTCGCTATTCTGCCTGAACGTGACGGTCTTGATCACCCAGCACCATTGTTCGAGCATTGAGCGTTGTTGGTGACTGGTCAGGAAGAAGACAAGCGGCGCGGTGCAATGGTGCATCAGGATTGCTGATGTGGCCAACTTGATCTTGGCTGCGTCTGCATGCGAGGAATAAGATCCCTGTGGTGGTCCCTAATTGCTTGACTCCAGCAATTGGAGGACTTGACTGGAGAATCTGGAGAAAGCGACCTGCAGGGGAGAGAGGTAATGGTGTGGGACCGGCGGTGAAATTGTGTTTCTGATGCCCATATAAAAGCGCAACAAAAACTCTCTGCAGAACCGTGGAAACCCGTCAACCCACGATTTGGCTCATATGTGGGCTGGGTCGGTCTGGTTAAAGAAAAAACCCCGGAGAAACCGTATTTGAACAGGGCTAGCTCGACCACCGAGTTTGAGAATTTCTTCTTTCTCCGTCCAAACTGATACTGTGCCTCACCGGTCCCACCTGATCTATCGAATTACAACTAAACCTCCAACTCTAGACATTGGTTTTTAAGTCCAAACTAAATCCGTATAGGGTTAAAAAACCTAGATTTCAAGCTCCCGTTCAATAACTCGAACAAGATAAGAATACATATCAATATTTATAGGAAGAAAACAAGAATGAATTTTTGATTGAGGTGAAAAATAAAAATCAAACCAAAGATAGCAGGAGGCTATCAGATGTCGTGGCTGAGGGGCAACAATCGAACGAAATTCTACAAGAGAGGGCCAAAATCATCAGCTGTTGGCCTGTTGCACGCCGTGTCACTCATGTCCAACTGAATGTGCAAGCCCGAAATTTCCTAAATAAACACGGGTATGAAGCTAGTTTTGGCGGCATCGTCCACCCAGTCCAGCCTCGCCAACCACTCCCCCGCGCACCTCACCACCGCCGCCGCCTTCGGCTCGGCGGCAGAAAGGCTGCCCAGTTTCCGGCACCTCCAATACCTCCAGCGCCGGCAGCGCCAACGTCAACGCCGCGCCCCCTCCCACGACCAAGTGTGATACCCGTGGCCGGCCCGCGATCGCCGACGACGTGAGCATGACAAGCGAACCGAGAATCGGATGATAACTTGAGAAGGAGGAAAACTTTTCCCCTTTTCTTAGTTTCTGAATTAGCAAAGGATAGATGAGTTCATCGGTCCATACACTCGGCTTATAACAGCGCCGCACACACACACTGCCCTCCGGGCCCCACTACAACTCAACAACTCAATCACCACACGACACATCAAGCAATCGAGTGTTTCACGCCGATGTCGAACGCGTCTTCTGCTTTTACGCCTTCACTTCAGCATCGCGTATTACACCTCCCCCGGCTGAAGAACTTGCCTGTCCCCAGGCAAGCGCATCTGGAAAATGGGCTTTCAGAACATAGTAATCTTCCTAGGTGGCTGAATCTTCAGGCAGATTGCTCCACTTGATCTTCACTTGAGGAATGGCAGAGTTCCCTTTTTGCACCGGTCGACGACTCAATATGCATTCAGGTATAACTGAACCAGCTTGCAAATCAGCCAACTTGGAAACATCCCCATAGACACGTTGACTATTTGGTATGAATGGTTTGAGCTGTGAAATGTGAAAGACAGGGTGAACTAGACTCCCTTCAGGCAATTCCAGTCTATAAGCCACTGTACCAATTCTCTCCAAAATCTTATATGGTCCAAAGAATTTGAATGCCAGATTTGGATAGGGTCTATTAGCCACCGAAGTTTGAGCATATGGTTGCAATTTCAACAACACTGAATCCCCCACCTGAAACTGCAAGTCCACCCGTTTCCTATTTGCTTGCACTTTCATTTTGTTTTGTGCTTTAGCCAGATTTTCCTTCAGCAACTGCAAGTGTTTCTCCCTGTCCATGGCCATCTCAAGGACTGACTGCTCAGTCTGATCAGTAAGCATGGGAGCAGCACCAATTTGGGGTCATATCCATACAAAGCCTTAAAGGGAGAGCAGCCTAAAGCAGTGTGTGAAAGGACCGATACTAGGCCTAGAGGGGGGGGGTGAATAGGCCTGTATAACATTTCTGCAAATTTGACAATTAAATATTAAATGGGCCAGATGTTCTGGCGCTGTGTCGGAATTTCCGGCTTTCCGGAATTTTCGGCACAGGGGCAGAACTTCCGGTTCAACACAAACCTGAATATGAGATTCAAAAACAGATATGAAACTGCAGATTCTATATGAATAGAAAGTTCACCACAAGTGTAAGGAAGCTTAAAACTATGATCTCTAGCAGCGGAAACTTGTAACAAGATAGATCGGATGAAATTAAGCTCAAGAACAATATGAATATGAAGAACAACCACAAGAACAAGAGACAAGGATTTGTTCACCGAAGTTCACTCCACTTAGGAGCTACGTCTCCGTTGAGGTGCTCACTTAGAGCCGGGTCAACTCTAACCCCTTGCCTCCTTCAATCAACCACAAGGGCCGAATTGAAATTCTTACTATTGTTCCCACTTAGGGATGAAGATTACAAACGTCCGACACTCAACCACACCAAGTTGGGAGTTGCCGGCAACGCCTAACCGTCTAGGAGCTCAGCTCCAAGAGTAATGAACGAGAATCGATGAGCCAAACTTGCTTCAAGTGCTTCTTGAGATGAACAATGGATGAACTCACTCAATGGCTTGCTCTCACACCTCAAGAATCACTCACACCCAAAGCCCTACTCAAATCTTTGCAAGGATTGGCACTAGAGGGAGTTAGGAGAGTGAATTCAATGCTAGTGAATGTGTTTGTCTCGGGTTGGGTCAGCAGCAATGAAAGGGGGGGGGGCTGAGGGGGTATCTATACTCAACCCCCAAAAACTAGCCGTTATGCACTGCCAGGTCACTTGCCGGAATTTCCGACATAGTGTCGGAACTTCCGACAAGGCACTGTTTTGAACTAAGAAACGACCTGACGAACAGCCCTACCGAAACTTCCGGTACTTCCCACCGGAATTTTCGAGACCAAACCGAGCCCACTGGAGAATGCCCATCGGATATTTCCGGGCAGGCCCAAACTACCAGAATTAGCACGAAGAACAACCCACCGGAACTTCCGGCACTACGCACCGGAAATTACCGGGACGCCACTGAGGCTGCCGGAGCTACTGCACCGGATATTTTCGGGCTTGCCGGAACTTCCGGCACAGCGTCGGAATTTCCGACAAGCTGCTGTGCAGCGCCTGAAAAACTGAAGTTAGAAACTCTCTTGGGTAGTTAGCATCTCAAATAAGCACTTTTGGCACTTTTGATCCATCAAACACGTCCCCCTTGATAGTATGGTGATTTTCTATACTCAAATTCAAACCAAAAATAAATTTAAATCCTTCATGAGCTCATCCACCATACATAAGAAATTGGGGGCCATCCTTTGATATTCATAAATCCTTCTTTTCTTTTTATTCCTGCATATACTTAATACAACCATCAAATCCCAAATTCTAATTGTCATTATCACCAAAACACATGGGAGGCCTAGATGCACTTTCAATCTCCCCCTTTTTGGTGATTGATGACAACTCAATTTGGGCTCACAAGATAGGAATAAAATCATGTTTTTGTACCCAATTATATTTAGAAAAGCTCCCCCTAAATATGTGCATATTCAACTCAAATGGCCTCAAATGCCATTGCATATATTCATGAAAGAACTTAACCAATATCTTTGCATACAAAGGTACAAATGTGCAAGAGGTGTCAAATTATAACCGTGATGCATATGACATGGTATATCACACAATAAAAGTGGAGATTAACATTACACCAACCATTCATCATCCTCAGAGCATCACATCATTAATAAAAGGAGTTCAACATCACACTAGCACAAATAAGTCTTACAAATAAAAGTTCTCACTTGGCACACATCACACATGACACCAAACATAGTTCTTACATGTCCAAAGATAAAAAAACATGAAAAAAAGATAGATATGGGTCTCCAACCACCAAAGCAATCACAAATTCACTCCTCCTTTGGCAACAAGCACCAAAAAGGAGAGCTACTCATCATCGTTGCCATCCCCATTGCCATCATCATCGTCATCTTCTTCTTCATCATCATCACCATTGCCATTGCCGCCTTCATCATCACCTTGGCTCTCATAAGAGCCCTCTTCTTCGGTCTCCTCATCCTCTTCATTTCCCTCACCACCATGAAGATCTTCTTCTTCAATTTCAGCCCCAAAAGTATAAGCTTGAGAGGATGAACCACCTTCCTCATAAGGATTAAAGAAAGGTGGAGGAGGAGGATAATCCCTTGGAGCACGAACGGGAGAGTGAGGAATATCAAGTTTATCAAGTATATCTTTTTGCCTCTTTTCAATCTTCACATTGTCCTCATCAAGTTGCCTTGTGCGCTCCTCAACCACGGTCACACAATGCTTGAGCATGTTGAAATAAGCGAATATACTTTGGGTAAGTTGATCAAACTTACCCCTCTTCTTGGGAGCACCACGGTAGGAGCAAAAGGACCATGAGGAGCTGAGGGTGCACTAGATGAAGGTGGAGCGCGAGATGAAGAAGCATCTTGAGCTGAAGAGGAAGAACCCTTTGAAGGATAAGCACCCAGAAAGGGTCCCTTGGGGGGAATAGGATTTCTTCCAGTGGCATCAACCTTGAGAAGCTGAAGAATCTTGCCCTTGGATGCCTTGTACCGCTCATGCTCTCTATCAGGCAGAATGTTGAGCCTGGATACATTCTTGATCAAGTGAAATATATATGGGGCATAGTGGCAAGCACTTGAAGCATCATGAGAGCAGAACACAATCTCATACCAAAGATAGTCAACCACATCAAACGGGGCTCGGTCAGGTGCAGCTTGAGCCAAAAGATTCCTTGCCTTGTGAGAGATATTGCTTGCATCACCACCACGAGGACAAAGAGTGAACCTGAAAAGCTGGTTGAGCATCTTATAGAATGGAGTGAGGCCCTTGGTCTTACCAAACTCACATTGTCCATGTTCCCCATAAGCAGGATCATACATAAAATGCATCTTTGTCACCTCTAGATCAGCATGCTCATGGATACGATACCTGGTGGCACAGCTATAATCAACATTTGGAAGTCCAAGGAGTGCTGCAAACTCATTTCTGTCAATGGTAAACCTTTTGCCTCCAAGAGTCCAATGAAGCCTCATACGGGGTTTATCCACATAAAGGGTGGCATAAAATTGTGCCACCACTTCCTCATTCCAATCACATCTAAACCCCATAAGATTCACAAGCCCCAACTCATTGCACCTGTCATACACAGCGTCCACCACTTCTTTGACCGGTGAGCTAAGTGTCTTGAGATAGGCCCAATCAATCCATTTCATGTCAGTGGTGATGGATTTCTTCCCCATGATAACGGATTGATACCAATCCGCTTAAAAAGGAAGCCAAAGGCGAGGATCACCCTTGAATTCCTTAGAAAGAGCAGCACGAGGGTCCTCACCATACCTTAGTGACTTCATGTTTGTCTTCCCCTTGCTATAGTCAACCAAAGGAGGATCTTCAGAGCTTCTCACTGGGGGAAGAGCCTTGGTCACTTGACTCTCAAGAAGAGATAGATCAATGTTATCATTGTATGCCTCACCGGTTGGATCAACATTAGCATTCTTGGTGCGGCGACCACGGGGAGGATCAGCAGGAGCTTGGGGATTTGCACGTCCTCTTCCAAGGCCCCTCTTGGGCACGGCTTGCTTCTTGATTCTCTTCCCTTTTCCTTTGGTTGGTTGCACCCTCTCATCCGATTCGGTCTCGCTTGGAGAGGGGGATGGAGATGGTGATGGAGTGCGGATGACAATGCCCTTGCCACGTGGATGTTCACGGCCCATCTGAAAAGATACGATAATATAATCCTTAATCCATAAACTTTAGCCATGAAACAAGATTCATTGGCGTTCACTGCGGCCTGTCCAGAAATTCCGGCCCAAGCTGGGTCGGCAATTTCCGGCCGACGCAGTGCACGACCAAAAAATCTAGGGATCGAATGATTTCGCCCACCAAACTTTACCAAATCACAGGCATTGCATCTAGAGAGGTTCTTGAGTCTAACCCCCAAAGGAAATCCACTAGAAACTACGGCATTGAGAGATCGAGATTCGGGGATTTTGAATGAAATACCTTTGAGTTTTCCCGTGCGATTCGATGAAGATTCGCGGAGGAACGGAACTTCTGGAGGGTGGGGAATCGAAGGAAACACCAAAATTCAAATTTTCACGGTCAAATATGGAGATCCCCTCACGGGATTGAGAGAGGAGGGTGAGGGGCGGCGGCTGGAAGTATAAGAATGAGTTTAGGGTTCCAGAAAAACGGTTCAGCCTGACATATATAGTCGAGGCGCCTGCCGGAAATTCCGGTAGCTGGCTGCCGGAAATTCCGGTGCGCCACAGAGGCTGCCGGAAATAGCTGCCGGCAAATTCCGGTGGGTCAACAGAGGTTGCCGGAAATTGCTGCCGGCAAAATCCGGTGGCAAGTTCCGACAGGCTCTGGATAAAAACAGATTTTGAGATGAGATTTGATTTGAGATTTTGATAGATTTGGAGATTGGACATGTAAGAAACTTGACTCAAAATGATCAGCCACATTCAACATTACATAACCATGATCATTTGAGCCAAGGAATGATCCAACGATCACAACTCCAAATATTTTGAAAAACTCACACAAATAAATCAATTTTGCCTAGCCTAAGCATCAAACAATGGGTGTGTGCAACAATTCAAACCACGTTACGAGAATCCAAGATATTTAGCTCATTCCTCAAAGCACAAAACCTTTGCTCATCAAGAGGCTTAGTGAAGATATCGGCTAGTTGTTTTTCGGTACTCACATGGCTTAGAGCGATATCTCCTTTGGCTTCATGGTCTCTCAAGAAATGATGTCTTATGTCAATATGCTTGGTTCTTGAGTGTTGGACTGGGTTGTTGGCTAGTTTTATGGCACTCTCATTGTCACACAAGAGAGGGATATTTTTGTACTCACAACCAAAGTCACTCAATGTTTGCCTCATCCAAAGTAGTTGAGCACAACAAGCACCGGCTGCAACGTACTCGGCCTCGACGGTGGATAGGGCAACGGAATTTTGTTTCTTAGAACTCTAAGACACCAAGGACCGGCCAAGAAATTGACAAGTCCTGGTAGTGCTCTTTCGATCTACTTTGCAACCGGCATAATCCAAATCGGAATAGCCAAGTAAATCAAAAGTGGAGCCCTTGGGATATCATAAGCCAAGGTATGGAGTATGCACCAAATATCTCAAAATTCTCTTAACGACTATCAAATGACATTCTTTAGGATTAGCTTGAAATCTTGCACACATGCACACACTAAGCATAGTATCCGGCCTAGATGCACAAAGGTAAAGCAAAGAACCAATCATGGAGCGATATACCTTTTGATCCACGGATTTTTCATCTTCATTAAGATCAAGATGTCCATTGACGGCTATGGGTGTCTTGATGGGTTTTGCATCGGTCATGTCAAACTTCTTGAGCATATCATTCACATACTTGGTTTGACATATGAAAGTCCTCAATGGACATATCATTCACATACTTGGTTCTAATAGCTTCCTCAACGGTAAAAACGCCGCAAGTGCTCAATGTTCCAAGCATTGGGCACCTCTGTTCCGTCCTCCCGTTGTAGCTGATAAGTACCCGGACCGATAACCCTTGATACTATAAATGGACCTTCCCAAGGAGAGGATAGCTTGTGCTGATCTTTTGTACTCTGAATTCTTCGAAGATCCAAATCACCAATGTTAAATGATCGCATTAGGATGTTTCGGTCGTGATACCTCCTGAGTCCTTGCTGGTACGTGGTTGTTTTGATCAACGCGGCTAGCCTTGCCTCTTCTAGCATATCCAGATCCTCTGCCCTACTTTGCTCTGCTGCTTCCTCCGAGTAGTTTTGAATTCTTGGAGCATTGTATTCGATGTCTATCGGGAGTACTACTTCTGAGCCGTAGACCAGAAAGAAAGGTGATTGCCCCGTCGCGCGGCTGGGCTGGGTTCTGAGCCCCCATACCACGGCTGGCAATTCTTGCACCCACTTTCCGCCGTACTTTTTGAGTGGTTCATAGAGCCTTGGCTTGAGACCTTGAAGTATGAGGCCGTTAGCTCTCTCAACTTGTCCATTGGTTCGTGGATGCGCCGGTGATGCGTAGCGGACTTCAATTCCCAGGTTATCACAGAAATCAAAGAACTCGCTCCCCGTGAATTCTGAGCCGAGGTCAATGATAATGCGATTTGGGACGCCGAAACGATGAGCCCCTCGGCCGCCTTGGCTGCTGTAGCGTTGACTAGCGGCTTGACTTCAATCTACTTGGTAAACTTGTCGATCGCCACGTAGAGATACTTGAAACCTCCTGGCGCAGTCTTGAGTGGTCCAACCATATCGAGCCCCCAGCATGCGAAGGGCCAGGAGGGCGGTATGGTGTTGAGGACCGTTGCGGGGACATGAGCTTGCCGGGCAAAGTATTGGCAGCCCTGGCAAGTCTTCACGATTTCTTCAGCATCAGCCACAGCGGATGGCCAATAGTACCCGGACCAGAAAGCCTTGCCCACTATCGTGAGGTGAGCAGCATGGTTCCCGCAGATTCCTCCATGGATTTCTTCAAGGATTTCCCGTCCGACTTCTGAAGTGACACACTTCATCAAGACTCCTGATGAGGCGCCGTGTCGAAAGAGGATGGAGCCGACTACTATGTAGTGCTTACTTTGCCTGATAACTTGCTCAGCCTCCACCTTATCTTCGGGCCCCCTTTGGTGCAGTATGTACTCGATGAAGGGCTTTGTCCACTCGGGTGTAATCACCATGACTTGCTGATGAGGTGGTGTTGTAGTCGACTGAACTTCCGGCTCCTTGATGGATGGTTGTAACAGTTCATGGACGAAAACGCCGCCTGGTACTTGTGCTCGGTGGGAACCCAGCTTTGAAAGTGCATCATCAGCCATATTGTTGTCTCTGATGACGTGATGAAATTCGAGCCCATGAAAGTGCTTCTCGAGTTTGCGCACCTCCATGCAGTATGCATCCATGTTCTCCTTGGTGCAGTCCCAATCTTTATTCACTTGATTGATCACCACAGAGGAGTCGCCGTACACCACCATGTGTTTGATGCCAAGGGAAGCAGCCAGGCGTAGTCCGTGCAGTAGAGCTTCATACTCGGCTTCATTGTTGGTGGCTTTCCAGAGGATTTGGAGCACATATTTAAGCTGATCGCCTTTTGGAGATATGAGTAGTACTCCTGCACCTGCCCCTTCAAGCTTCAGTGATCCGTCGAAGTACATGATCCATTGCTCAAGGGGTTCTTCTGGTACTGCGTGTTGTATTTCTGTCCACTCAGTAACGAAGTCCACCAGGGCTTGAGATTTGATGACCCTCGTGGGATGAAATCGATGGCATGAGAGCCCAACTCGACCGCCCATTTGGAGATTCGCCCTGTCGCGTCCCGGTTGTGGAGTATGTCGCCAATTGGAAAAGAGGTGACTACGACAACCCGGTGGGCGTCGAAGTAGTGGCGCAACTTGCGAGATGTGATCAAGACAGCATATAATAGCTTCTCGACCTGGGGGTATCGCACTTTTGATTCTGAAAGCACCTCGCTGATGAAGTAAACTGGCCGCTGTACTTTGTATGCATGGCCGGGTTCCTCCCACTCGACTACGATAGCAGTGCTCACAACGTGAGTTGTTGCTGCGATGTAGAGTAGCAGTGGTTCCTGATCAGTTGGTGCAGTCAGGACTGGTGGTGACTGGAGAAATTTCTTGAGGTCTTCAAACGCCGCATCAGCTTTTGGAGTCCATACGAACTTGTCTTGCTTCTTGAGGAGTTTGAAGAAAGGCAATCCTCTGTCACCCAACCTTGAGATGAATCGGTTGAGGGCCGCCATGCATCCTGTCAGCTTCTGAACGTCCTTGAGGGATTTTGGGGGCGCCATGGATGTAATAGCGGTAACTTTCTCAGGGTTGGCTTCAATTCCCCGGTGGCTGACTATGAAGCCCAGCAGTTTTCCCGCGGGCACGCCAAACACGCACTTGGTAGGATTGAGCTTCCACTGGAATTCCCTGAGATGTGCAAAGGTCTCGGACAGGTCATCGATGAGACTATCCGGGTTCTTTGTCTTGACGACGACGTCATCAACGTAGGCTTCCACATTGCGGCCAATCTGAGCCTTGAGACAACTCTGAATTGCACGCTGGTATGTAGCCCCTGCGTTCTTGAGTCCAAAGGAGATTGTAGTGTAGCAGTAGACGCCGAACGGGGTGATGAACGCCGTCTTGATCTGGTCGTCTTTGTGCAGGCTTATCCGATGATAGCCCAAGTAGCAATCCAGGAAACAGAGTAGAGAGCAGCCAGCTGTAGAATCCACCACCTGATCGATGCGAGGTAGCCCGAAAGGATCCTTTGGGCAGTGCTTGTTCAGGTCGGTGTAATCGACACACATCCTCCACTCGTTGTTGTTCTTCTTGCGGATCAGGACAGGATTAGCGAGCCAGTCAGGGTGGAACACCTCTTTAATGAACCCGACTGCTAAGAGTTTCGCCAGCTCTGAACGGATGGCTTATTTCTTGTCCTGGGCAAAGCGTCGTAGGCGTTGTTTCTTCGGTTTGGCGGCAGGATCAACGTTGAGTTTGTGCTCAGCCAACTCCCTTGGGACTCCCGGCATGTCAGACGGCTTCCATGCGAAGATGTCGCGGTTGTCCCGTAAGAAGCTGGTGAGCGCGCTTTCCTATTTGATAGGCAGGTCATCGCCGATCAGCGCCGTCTTGGAGGGGTCGCCCATCTCTAGGTCGATTGCCTTGATTGGAACTTCCTGGGAGGGCTCCATGTTTGGCACGGCTGGCTTTTTCGTTGGGATGTCCAACTCAGCCTCGCCGAGTTGTTTCGCCATAGCTGCTACGATTGCTCCCTGGCTCGGTTGCTGCATGCTTGCAGCAATCGTCACTGCCTCGGTGTCACAATCGTAGGAGGTCTTCAGGTCGCCCTTTAGGGATAGGATCCCCTTAGGGCCTGGCATCTTCAGGACGAGGTAGATGTAATGTGGGATCGCCATGAATTTCGCCAGAGCAGGTCTTCCCAGGATCGCGTGGTACGATGATTCGAAGTCGGCGACCTCGAATGTGATGTACTCGATCCTGTAGTTGGCCTCGGTACCAAATGTAACTGGAAGTGATACCTGGCCAAGGGGCACGGCAGCGTTGCCTGGAACAGTGCCGTAGAAGGGTGAATCAGTGGGCTTGAGCAGGTTGGTGATGTCTAAGCCCATCTTCTTCAAAGTCTTGGCGAACAGGATGTTGAGTCCACTTCCGCCGTCGATCAATGTTCTTGTGAGTCGCGCGCCAGCTACCACGGGGTCGAGCACAAGAGGGTATCGCCCCGGGTTCTTGATGTTGGTCCATTGATCGTCGCGAGAGAAGCTGATGGGGACTTCTGACCACTTCAGGAAGGTAGGGATGGCAGGCTCAATGCAGGCAATCTCGCACTGGATAAGCTTTTGCTTGCGCTTTGATTCTGACTGGGTAATTCCCCCAAAGATGACGTTGACAACCTTGTCGGCTTGTTGGTAGCCGGTGTCTTTGTCACCCTTGTCTCCTTTGTTGTCAGGGTTGTTTGGTTTGGGAGCGCCCTCTGCTGAGAACGCTTTCTTGAGCGACCAGAAGTCCCTGCTTGAGTGCTTATCCTTTGGGTGGAAAGGGCACTGCTTATCGAGTAGTTTTTCGAACTTCCTGCGGGAAAAGTTCTTCTCAGCAACGTTGACCGTGTCTTCAGGTCTTGTCGCTGAAGTCGCGTTTGCTGTTGTTCTCAACTTGCTTGCCCTTGTTACGGTTGTTGTTGTTGTTGCGATCTCCTCCCGACTTGTTACGGTTGAATCTCTCATGCTGCAGGTCTTTAGCATCTGACCAGCGGCTGATGAGGTCTCGCATCTGCTCTAGTGTCTTTGACATGTTCCTTCCGAAATCGAGGTGCAGTACGGGGTCTGTAAGGCCACCGTGGAAGCAATCGATGACATCTTGGTCGAATAGGCCTGCACAGGTTGAGCATTTTTCCCAAAATCGCCGGTTGTAACTGCGCAAGTACTCGTTCTGGCCCTGTTTGCACAGGGCTAGGTCAAAGCGAGTACCCGGCTTCTGCCATGAACCCTGGAAGTTGTTAATGAAAGCTTTGCAGAGTTCAGTGGGGCCTGATCGAGGACTACTGGGAGATAGGTGCACATGGTATTGGTGTTGCCCCTTACCGCCTTGATTGCCGAGTAGTAGATGCGAATCCACTGCTCGGGATCGCGTTTCCCGTCATATCTATCGATATGAGCTGGTTTAAACTTGTCGGTCCAGGAAGTAGCGCGGATGCGGTCTGAGAAGACCGGGAACCCTTCGTACTTGTGGAGGTTGTGGTGATCCTGCCCCGGCGCCCCGTAGACTTGGTCGTACTCCTGGCGTCTGCGGCGTTCTTGTTTTTCGCAATCGCGTGCTCGTGACGAGATGATGGTGCGCGCGTCTCTGGGTGGCAATTGTTGTCGCAGATCCCTGTTGTTGTCGTGATTCCCAGGGCGTCTGTCCCTGTTTCGGTTGCCGTCACGCCCGCCGATGTGGCTCTGCTGAACTTCGCGGTTGCTTGGTCCGGCGCCGTGGTCACGACCTCTGCCGCCGAGTACCATGCCTCCCTCGTTTTGGGGTTGGCGTTGTTCTCTGCTCGGGTGGTGGAACTGGTTGCCTCGGTTTCCAACTTCAGGATGTCGGCTGCTTGCCTGGCGGCTTGGTGCTCGGGTGATGGTCTTCGCCGGGTTGACTGCGTCATGCTGGATGGCCGCTGTCTCGAGCATTGTCTTCATCCTGAGGATTTCAGGAGTTTCAGGCATCTGTCCCAGCTCTGTGACGACAGCCATGATGTTGGCTACAGCGCTGGAGTAGACGTCTTGGCCGGCGACTTGCCGGAATTTGGCGTTGAGGTCCAGTGGAGGTAGCCTACGGCAGAGACGGCGACGTCGTTCTGCGCGAGCGACATTTCGTTCCTTGTGTCGGTTACGGTCAGCTTCAGCTTCGTTCTCCACGGTTGGCTCATCGTTGGAGACTTCTTGTTCCTGGGCGATGATCACCATGGCTTGGCGCCCTGGTGAGTAGCTCCCTGTGCTTGAAGTTACTGGGACAGTTGAGCCGCGGCTGCTTGAAGAATTCAGGGGTTGCCCGTGTTGAAACGGGAGCGGATCAATGCACGCGATGATGCGAGCCATGTCCAGGTCCTCCTGTGGTGTTGTTCCAAGTGCTGGCTTGCGTCCCGGCCAGTGAACAAATCGTCCTTCTGGGGTTGAAGTAATGACGAGTCCGACTTGTTTCCCGTTCAGGGGAAGTTCGTCGAATTCGACCAGAGATCGGAGTTGTTTTGAGGACGCCGCCTGGAAAGCAGAGGTGGGGCCCGTGAGTCCAAAAGGATATTGGCTCAGGGTGTCGGCCTCGTGCTTAACAGTGGCTGGACTCGTTTTCTTCTGGATTTTTGAATTGACGGATTTTGGCATAGCCGATGGTTCAGAAACCGACTCGGATTGCCTGATCCGCTTCGGAATTTTCCCAGCCCGAGTTGGAATCGGGCTAGGAAGAGTGATTCCTTGAGTCCGAGTTGAGTTCGAACTCGAGGTTCCCCGAGCCCGAGTTGTATTCGGACCCGGGGGCGCGATCTCGTCGAGCTTGTCGGTGAGTTGCTCCGGAGTCGGCGACTTGAGGACGCGGTCGAAATTGCCCGCGCCGTCCGCCGTGCAGACCCAGGGGCCGAAGACGAAGGTGGCGCCCTTCTCGAACGCCATGTCGCCGTCGCAGTTGATGATGACTGGTGCCATCGAGTTTGCTGAACCATTCTCGACGAGAGCCCCTACCTGGCGCACCAGCTGTCGGTTTTTTATACCGGCTAGCCTACTATGGGGGGTCCCTAAGTAGTCGAGTTGTTCGTGGGGGCCTCGCCGGAACCAGAAGCACGATGATGAACACGAGACGATTTAGACAGGTTCAGGCCGCCTCGAGTAGAGAGCGTAATACCTTACGTCCTGTATGGTGGATCTTCTCGTATTGATGGTTATGATTTTACAAGGGGTCCCTGCCTCACCTTATATACTCGGGAGACAGGGTCTACAAGGCAAGAAATATAAACTCCTAGTCGGATACAATACACAGAGTCCTAACATGAGTAGGCCGGGTTGTTTCCCAGTACCCGACTAGTTTCCTTAAGCTGTACAGTCCTTCCTTGTATCAGTCAGGGTTGCCGGCCCAATTTCCTAATGGGACTATGGCCCATGAGGACTCCCATGGATCCGGGACCGTCACTTCCTTCAATTGCTTGATTTGAAATCCAAGAAAGAACTTCAATTCACCCATCATGGACATTTCAAACCTCTGGGTCATAATCTTACTAAATTCTTCACAAAACTTTTCATTAGTAGAACCAAAGATAATATCATCAACATATGTTTGACAAACAAATAAATTATTGTCTACTTTTTGAGTGAAGAGAGTAGAATCGGCTTTGCCCATTACAAAACCATTCTTGAGGAGAAATTCTCTAAGGCATTCATACCATGCTCTAGGAGCTTGCTTGAGCCCATAGAGCGCCTTATGGAGCTTGTACACGTAGTCGGGATGCTTGGGATCTTCAAAGCCCGGTGGTTGCTCCACATATACCAACTCGGAGAGAGGCCCATTCAAGAATGCACTTTTCACATCCATTTGATAAAGCTTGAAATCATAGTGAGTCGCATAGGCAAGTAATATACGAATTGATTCAAGCCTAGCTACGGGAGCATAAGTTTCACCAGAATCCAAACCTTCAATTTGAGTGAACCCTTGAGCAACCAATCTTGCCATGTTTCTTGTGACAACACCATGTTCATCTTGTTTGTTGCGGAATACCCACTTGGTGCCAATCACATTTTGCTTGGGTCGCTTCGCCAATTCTCAAACTTCATTTCTTGTGAAGTTATTCAATTCTTCTTGCATTGCCATTACCCAATCCGCATCACCAAGTGCTTCTTCAACCTTGAGAGGTTCTAAAGAGGAAACAAACGAGTAACTAGCACAAAAATTTGCTAAACGAGAACGAGTAGTTACCCCTCTTCGGATGCTCCCAAGAATATTATCCACGGGATGATCCCGTTGGACACTTTGATGAACTCTAGGATGAGATACTTGAGATTGCCTTTGAATAGGCCCATCATCATCTTCTTCATTATCTTGAGGAGCAATGTCATGAGTTGCTTCATCTTGACCTCCCCCTTGATCAATGCCATGACCATGATCGTCACCATGAACTTCATCTTGACCATGAGGAGAAGTGGATGGTTCAACTCTTGTTGAAGAAGATGGATCACTAGTAACAACATCCGGAGCTTGAGCTTGCACTTGATCTTTCATGAGAGTCTCCCGTGGCCTTACTTCACCTAATTCCATCTTCAAGATGGATTCACTTGGAGGCTCTTCTTCATCTACAAGGTCATTTTCAACTTGCTCTACTTGAGAGCCATTTGATTCATCAAATTTCACATCCACCGTGACCTCAACACAACCGGCGGTTTTGTTGAAGACACGGTAGGAGTGTTCATTAGTACCATAACCAAGTAGAAAACCTTCATCAACCTTAGGTGCAAACTTAGAACTTTTGGCCTTCTTGTTAAGAATATAACATTTGCAACCAAACACTCTAAAGTAATGCACTTTAGGCTTGTTACCGGTGATTATCTCATAAGGAGTCTTGTTCAGGTACTTTTGAAGATAAAGTCGGTTGGTGCCATGGCATGCGGTGTTGATTGCTTCGGCCCAAAAGATATCCGGAGCGTTATACTCATCAAGCATGGTTCTTGCCATTTCAATCAATGTCCTATTTTTCCTCTCAACAATGCCATTTTGTTGAGGTGTATAAGGAGCGGAGAGCTCATGCAAGATGCCTTCTTCATCAAGAAATTCCTCAACTCCGGTATTCCTAAACTCCGAGCTTCATCAAGAAATTTCTCATGCGCTTGACCTTCAACTCAAACTCATTTTGAGCCCTTTTAATAAACTTCTTGATGATTCCTTGAGCTTCACTCTTCTCTTTCAAAAAGAATACCCAAGTAAACCGAGAGAAATCATCAACAATCACAAGACAATATTTGTTGCCCCCAATGCTAATGTAAGCAATGGGTCCAAATAAATCCATGTGAAGAAGCTTCAAGGGTCTTGAGCTAGATAATATATTCTTGGGTGGATATGGAGCACCAACTTGCTTCCCGGCTTGACATGCACTACACAACCTATATTTCTCAAAGACAACATTTGTTAGTCCTAGGATGTGTTCATTCTTTCGAAGTTTGGCCAAGTTCCTCATGCCAACATGAGCTAGTCGGCGGTGCCAAAGCCAACCCATGCTAGATTTTGCCACTAAACAAGTCTTCGGTTCCACTTTAGTAGTTGTGAAATCAACTAGATAAAGCTTTCCCTTAAGTTGACCCGTAAAAGCAATAGAGGAATCCTCCCTTCTCAAAATGGACACACCCTCATTAGTAAAGAGACAATTGTAGCCCATCTCACAAAGTTGTGATACCGACAACAAATTGTATCCCAAAGAATCAACTAAATAAACATTTGAAAGTGATGAATCATTGGAGATAGCAATTTTACCTTGTCCTACCACATCACCATGATTATTGTCACCAAATGTGATCTTCTCAATAGGTGTATCATATTCTTCTAATGATGAGAACATATTCTTCTCTCCGGTCATATGATTTGAACATCCACTATCAAGCAACCATGAAGTCCCACCGGAGGAATATGCCTACAAAACAAGTTAAGCTCGAGCTTTAGGTACCCAAACTTGTTTGGGTCCTTGAAGGTTAGAGTAAGCAATCTTAGGTATCCACACACTCCTCATCATCTTCCTAGTGTGAGCACCAATATACTTGACCACCATCTTGCCATTTTGGAATACAACCGTGTAGTCAATGGTGTAGTTGGAAGAAGGAGAATGTGTCACATTCTTGTTGCTTGCATTAACCTTGGTTGAGCTCTTGATGTTTACCTTGTTTGAGCTCTCAACCATGGCCTTACCTTGTGCAACATTCTTCTTGGTGACACCATGAGCCATGTCCATCAACTCACCAAGGTTGGCACCCTTCTTCCACAATGGACGTGACTTGCCATTCACAATCTCTTCACCATTTGTCTTGTTTCCTCTTGTGTGGCCAAGTCCATCACGAATGGTGGGATACCTTCCGGCTTTGTAAGCCGGGTGAGTATCAAACTCACTCTTACCTTTGAGCTTGTCCTTTCCAATATATATGTTCAATCTATGGATTTGAGCATCCTTGTCCTTGATTGACTTTTCTAGCTTTGAAAGGTTAGTAGCACAAGCATCGATATCAACATTATAATATCTTGAGCAACCTTTGCTAGTGGAGACATTGGAGTCAAGAGTAGTTTTGGAATTAGTTTTGGTGCTTTCCCAAATAGTACCAAAGCTAACTTCAAGTTCTTTGTATGTATCTTCTAGACGTGAATGCCTTTCTTGAAGCTCGCTATGCACATTCTTTAGGTTAGCTAGAGCATCATTTGCCAAAGCATGTTCCTTTGACATCCTCTCATATGAATCATTGGCAAGAGACAAGTCCATTGCCAACTTTTCAACCTTCACCTTTTCCTCAACTAGAGACTCTTCTAGAACAAGGTTTCTCTCCTTCTCAAGGATGAGCAATTCTTCTTGTTCTCTAAGTTTCTCTTTTCTTTTCTCCAATTTCTCCATAAGCTTTTTAATTTGTTTATAACCCTTTTTGCTAAACTCTTTTATCATGTTTGCTTTGTGTTCGGCTTCTTCTTCCTCATCTAAGTCATTTTCTACATTACTAGATGTGGAGGTAGGAGATGATGGAGGATTGGAATAGTTTGATACCTTAGTCCCCTTGGCCATGAAGCACATGGGGTAATCATCTTCATCATCGGAGAGGTTGTTGAAGAGCCTTGGTGTTGGTGAAGCTTCATGCATGGCAATGGATGCCACACCTTCTTCATCGGACTCTTCACTTGAATCCCATCCTTCACCAACATGAGCATGGCCATTCTTCTTCTTGTACTCTTTGCTCTTCTCCTTGTACCTCTTCTCATTGTCCTTGGATTTCTTCTCATCCTTGTGATCCTCATCATCATCATCCTTCTTGTCCGGACACTCGGCAATGAAGTGACCAACTCTCTTGCAAGAATAGCATCTTCTTGAGTTGTTCTTTTTCTTGTCACTTCTTCTCTTCATGAACCTCTTGAAGTTCTTGACCATCATTGCCGTTTCTTCATTCGTGCTCTCATCTTCACTTGAATCAACTTTCTTATTTGGCTTTGATGGCTTCTCAATTGATTCAACTTTCTTGCTTGGTTCGGCTTTGAGAGCAATTGCTTTGACTTCATCTTGCCCAATTGACTTGGTGATATCCAAGTCATTCATCTCATGATATTCCAACTCATTTAGTAGTTGGATAGGCTTCATCTTCTTGTAGTTTTCCTTCCCTCTAATGATAGTTGCCAAAGTCCGGTTCTTGGGAGCATAAGCTCTAAGCATCTTCTTTGTGACCTTGCTATCAACCCAATCCTTGCTTCCAAGAGATCTAATGTCGGTCACAAGCAACTTGAGCCTATCATACATTTGTCGGAGAGTTTCATCCTTCTTCATGACAAATGACTCCAATTCCCCTTGGAGTAGATCCATCTTCCCTTCCTTGACTTCATCGGAGCCCTCATGAGACAATTGAAGTATGTCCCAAATCTCCTTGGCACTCTCAATCCCTCTAACCTTGTTGTACTCATAGGTGCAAAGTGAGCTTCTAATAACCCGAACGGCTTGAGCATTCCGAAACATGTCATGCTCTAGCTCCGGAGTGATAGGTTCATCCTCATCATGTTGTTTCACACCTACAACCACAATGGTCCAAAGAGCGGGATTAAGACCATAAAGATGCATTTTCATATCATCACTCCAACGGGCATAGTCACTCCCATCAAAGTGAGGGGCTTTGCCCATTGGAACCGGAGTAAATGAAAATGGAGAAGGGTTAGAAGTATTTTGTGAAGATGCCCCATATGGATGAGACACCACATGAAGCCCATCAAGTGTATTCTTCTCCCTTTCTTCTTTGATCTTTTTCTTGAGAAGCTTTTGAGCGTTCTTCTCGGCTTTCTCTTGAATCTTCTTCTTTAGCTTCTCCTTTCTTTTCTTCTTCTTTTCTTCTTCGGTGAAGTCACCCTCAACATCGCTCACATCAAAATCATCATCACTAGAGCTTGAGTCATATGGAGTTGAGGGATGACTTGTGCGGCCAATCTTTATGAGTTGGGCAGCGGTAGCGGAAGCATCAGAGACATTGGCGGAAGCACCGGTGACAACAACTTCATCCACTTTACCGGCCATAGTGTTTTTCCTTAGCGGTTAAGCCTAAATCAAGAGATTAGGCTCTGATACCAATTGAAAGGACCGACACTAGACCTAGAGGGGGGTGAATTGGCCTGTATAAAATTTCTGCAAATTTGACAATTAAATATTAAATGGGCCGTATGTTCTGGCGCTGTGTCGGAATTTCCGGCTTTCCAGAATTTTCGGCGCAGGGGCAGAACTTCCGGCTCAACACAAACCTGAATACGAGATTCAAAAACAGATATGAAACTGCAGATTCTATATGAATAGAAAGTACACCACAAGTGTAAGGAAGCTTAAAACTATGATCTCTAGCAGCGGAAACTTGTAACAAGATAGATCGGATGAAATTAAACTCAAGAACAATATGAATATGAAGAACAACCACAAGAACAAGAGACAAGGATTTGTTTACCGAAGTTCACTCCACTTAGGAGCTACGTATCCGTTGAGGTTCTCACTTAGAGCCGGGTCAACTCTAACCCCTTGCCTCCTTCAATCAACCACAAGGGCCGGATTGAAATTCTTACTATTGTTCCCACTTAGGGATGAAGATTACAAACGTCCGGCACTCAACCACACCAAGTTGGGAGTTGCCGGCGACGCCTAACCGTCTAGGAGCTCAGCTCCAAGAGTAATGAACGAGAATCGATGAGCCAAACTTGTTCAAGTGCTTCTTGAGATGAACAATGGATGAACTCACTCAATGGCTTGCTCTCACACCTCAAGAATCACTCACACCCAAAGCCCTACTCAAATCTTTGCAAGGATTGGCACTAGAGGGAGTTGGGAGAGTGAATTCAATGCTAGATAATGTGTTTGTCTCGGGTTAGGTCAGCAGCAATGAAAGAGGGGGCTGAGGGGGTATATATACTCAACCCCCAAAAACTATCCGTTATGCACTGCCAGGTCACTTGCCGGAATTTCCGACATAGTGTCAGAACTTCCGACAAGGCACTGTTTTGAACTAAGAAACGACCTGACGAACAGCCCCACCGGAACTTCCGGTACTTCCCACCGGAATTTCCGAGACCAAACCGAGCCCACCGGAGAATGCCCACTGGATATTTCCGGGCAGGCCCAAACTACCAGAATTAGCACGAAGAACAACCCACCGGAACTTCCGGCACTACGCACCGGAAATTACCCGGACGCCACCGAGGCTGCCAGAGCTACTGCACCGGATATTTCCGGGCTTGCCGGAACTTCCGGCACAGCGTCGAAATTTTCGACAAGCTGCTGTGCAGCGCCTGAAAAACTAAAGTTAGAAACTCTCTTGGGTAGTTAGCATCTCAAATAAGCACTTTTGGCACTTTTGATCCATCAAACACGTCCCCCTTGATAGTACGGTGATTTCTTATACTCAAATTCAAACCAAAAATAAATTTAAATCCTTCATGAGCTCATCCACCATATATAAGAAATTGGGGGCCATCCTTTGATATTCATAAATCTTTCTTTTCTTTTTATTCCTGCATATACTTAATACAACCATCAAATCCCAAATTCTAATTGTCATTATCACCAAAACACATGGGAGGCCTAGATGCACTTTCAGTGTGATATGAAGAGTTGTACCAAAGCTCAGCCAAAGGTAACCAATGCTTCCATTGTGTGGGTGAATCATGCACCATGCACCTCAAATACATTTCCAAGCACTGATTTACTCATTTAGTTTGGCCATCCGTTTGTGGGTGATAGGCTGTGCTCATTTGCAATTGAATGTCATACAGCTTCAGTAGCTCTCTCCAGAAGTGACTAAGGAAAACCTTGTCTCTGTCACTAACTATGGACTTGGGCAGGCCATGTAGTTTAACCATTGTTTCCATCATCAGTTTAGCTACAGCAAAGGCAGCATAAGGATGTTTCAGTGCATTGAAGTGGGCATACTTGGTGAACCTATCAACCACCACTAAGATGACACTGTATCCTTCACACTTAGGAAGACCTTCAACAAAGTCCATGGAAATATCTTGCCAGGCCCCTTCTGGTATAGGCAAGGGTTGTAGCAGACCAGAAGGATGACTGTTGGAGTGCTTGGCATGTTGACAGATAGGACATTGCTTCACAAAATTTTCCACATCAACTTTCATACCTCTCCATGAGAAGTACTGTTTAACTCTATGATAAGTGGCATTCATTCCAGAGTGACCTCCAATTGGAGAAGAATGAAGAGCAGCAATAATTTTGGTTTGTAAAGCAGAATTCTGTGCAATCCACACCTTTCCCTTATATCTGATAAGGCCTTGATGGAGAGCATACCCTTCGGTAGTTGGTGAATGGAGTGCCAACTTGGTTAACAGATTCTGGGCAAAGGAATCTATTGTGTAGGAGTTCAATACCTCCTGTATCCACTCTGGTTGAACCATAGAAACAGCCTGCAGTGCCATCAGGTGTCCCACTCTAGACAAAGCATCAGCAGCCAAGTTTTCCTTGCCTTTCCTGTATTGTATCTTGAATTTCAAACCCATCAATCTGGTCCTTGTTTTTCTCTGCAATTCTGAGTGTAAATTCTGCTCATTGAGGTAAGCCAAGCTCTTGTGGTCAGTTCTGATTATAACTCATGCCATTATAATTACTGGAGCCATTTTTCCACAGCCATCAGCAGAGCTAGGAACTCTTTCTCATAAATAGATGTGTGTCTGTGTTTTTCTCCTAAAGCCTTGCTCAAATATGCTATTGGTCGCCCTTGTTGCATCAGAACAGCACCAATGCCAGTGTCACATGCATCTGTCTCAACAATGAAAGGTTCATGGAAGTTTGGAAGAGCTAGAACAGGTGTAGTGGCCATAGCCTGTTTCAAAGCCAGGAAGGCTTGTTGAGCTGCCTCACTCCAAGCAAACACCTTCTTTTGCAACAATGTGGTCAGAGGCTTTGCTAAGATCCCAGAACCTTTTACAAATTTTCTGTAATATCCAGTTAACCCCAGGAATCCTCTCAACTCAGTAAAAGTTGTAGGTCTTGGCCAATTGATCATTGCATCAGTTTTTGAAGAGTCAGTGGCTACCCCTGCAGCTGAAATGATGTGACCCAGATATTCCAATTGACCCTGAGCAAAGGAACATTTGCTTTCTTTCAAATAAAGCTGATGCTCTCTGATCTTGTCCAACACCAGTTGCAAATGTGTTGCGTGCTCTTGTAAAGTTGGACTGTATATTAAAATGTCATCGAGAAAAACTAACACAAACTTTCTGAGAAAAGACTGAAGAATATCATTCATGAGACACTGAAAAGTTGTAGGGGCATTGGTAAGACCAAAAGGCATGACCCTAAACTGGTAATGGCCTTGATGTGTTTTGAATGCAGTTTTATACTCATCAACCGTATGCATTCTTACTTGATAATACCCAGACCTCATATCAAGCTTGGTAAAGAACTTGGCCCCAAAAAAGTTCATCCAAAATCTCCTCAATAAGTGGCATGGAAAATCTATTCTTGATAGTCATATCATTCAGTTTACGGTAGTCAACACAAAAATGCCAACTGCCATCCTTCTTCTGAACAAGTAATACATGTGAAGCAAAAGGACTACTGCTATGAGTAATAAGCCCTGCCTCTAACAACTGTTTCACCTGTTGTTCAATCTCTGTTTTATGGTGTGGGGAGTATTTATATGGTCTAGAATTAACAGGGACAGCAGTAGGTAAAAGAGGAATGGTATGATCATGAATTCTATTAGGAGGTAAAGTGTGTGGCTCTTGGAAAACATCATGATAATCAGCAATAATTGCAGTAATAGATGGAGGTATAGTTTCAGGGGTACCCTCTGAGATGGAGTGAATGATGGCATAGGCCCATACATCATTGCCCTTCTCCCACTTGTGTAATTGTTCAGCATGCAACTCATTAACTTGGAATGGTGCTGGTTGAACTCCTTCTAACTTCATATGAGTTCCTGAATCCATGAATTCAATTGTCCTTTTTTGCCAGTAACAACTCATGGGACTGTGCAGCTTCAGCCAATCAAAGCCTAAGATAGCATCATACACTTCCAAATCCAGGACTTGCATATCAGTGCTCAAAGTATACCCTTGACACCACCAAGTTAATTGTGGCCCTCGATAATGTTCTAGTGGATTCTGAGTATGCTGATACTGATTTTGTTTAGGCTTGTCTGGAACTCGAGTTGGTTTTGGTGGACGTGACTGATGGGATCCAAATCTACGTTCAGGGATATCAAAGTGGATAGTGCTGCCCTCAGAATCATCAGAAGTGGTGTGCAATTGTTCTATAGTTAACTTGGCCACAGCTTTACCAGTGATATCAATTTGCTTGGCCATATGTCGTTGCTCTTTGCACATGTCACCTATCATCTGACCATTGACATCCAACTGGGTTTGGAAATTTTGTTGGGTTTTGGCAATATCCTCAACGCGAGCAAACAACAAGTCCAGACTATCCATGACATCCTTCCACCTATCAGCATCATGTTGCTCTACCTCTGACATCTTGTCAAGCAAAATTTGGCTCTGAGCAGAAGGCTTAGTAGGCGCGGTTTTGTCGAGTGGGCAGAACAAGTCAAGAGCACAGATCTGACCGCTAGCTCAACGGACACAAATCGAATCGCAGCGACACGAATCGAGTGAACTGGAGGGGAACTGTCTCACGAACCTGATGAAGGGGTTGCTGCAGAAGGTTCGTGTTCGCCCAGAGCGCCCCGGCCGGCAGCCTGATGCCCCCCAGGCCGTGGCATAGCCTCCTGAGCGCCTCCACTGTTTGAAGCGTGAGGTCCAGCGACCGCAGCTGCCACCGGCTCTCCAGCTCGTCGAAATCGGCGCCGCTGGTCGCCCCCAAGTCCGCGTAGCTGGAGTACATGTGCAACGCCCGCCCGCAGCTGACGGAGGCCGGTGATCGCTCCGCTGGGAACGACGCGCAGGCGCGGCGTCCACGAGAGCTGCAAGAACCTCAGCTCCCCGAGCGTCCCAACCTCTTGCGGCAGCGCGGTGAGGCTGGTATGCGAGACGTGGAGGTGCTGCAGGTCCGACAGGTCGCCTTGTTTGAGAGGTCCAGCACTCTCAGCCGTGGCATGGATTGGAAGAAGGTGTCAGGGATCTTGGCAAGCTTGCGGTTCTCGTAGAGAAGCAGGGCCAACAGGTCAGGGAAGGGCACGACGGCGCCGGCGGCAGAACAGAGATCTGGCTGTGCATCAACGACATACGCCGTGCTCTCTTCCACCCCTCGGAGTCCGGTGCTTTAGTGAGGCCAGCGCCCGGCCGCACGAGCCACCGGCTCGTCTCCTTGCCGCACGCCGACACCAGCCCAGGCGATGAGAAGGCGCACCACCTGGTGAAACCTGATCTTGTCGGCGTCATCACCTCTCTCCAGTCTCCAGCAAGGAGGCAGCCTCCAGGCTGCCAAGGAGACTGTACCCCTGTTGTATGCCTTCTCGGGGTTGCTGAAACCATCAATGGCTTCCTCGCCGACGCAGTAGCCGATGACCCATGTCGAAAACTTGGAGATGTTGAAGCCCGGCGGAAACATGTCGTAGTACAAGAAGCAGGTCTTGAGGTCGTCGTCGCAGAACCGTTCGTGGCTGTTCTTCGACGGGGAGAGCACGTCGTCCACCATGCCGGCGACCTGCCAAGGCCTGGTGCTCAACGCCATGGTCGCGTGCTTCCACTCCTGCGCCGTTCGCTTGCTCGCCATTGCACGAGCGACCGTGACGAGCGCACAGGGCAAGGCCCATGAGCTCAGCCTGCTACGAAATCGTCCTGGATCACTGCAGCGTCTCGCTCCAACGCGGCCACGGTCTCCATCCACCACTGCAGCTGGCTCGTTGGCTTCATCCCCTGCTCGGCCGCGGCGCTCCACGTCATCCCTCCTGCTTCCCAGCTCCCTCATCTGCCTTGACATGGCACGGATGAAGCTGTCGCAGGACAAGACGCACTGGAAGGTCCTGGAGAACAACTCCGTGAAAGGGTCGAAGATGAGAAATCGAAAGGATCTGATGAAATCCATGCCCAGGGAAGGAGGGGATCGGCCAATTCAAACAAAGGGTGCAGAGGAAATATGCACAGGAAAGGAGGGGGTGGGCAATTCGAAGGATGTTTTGTTGCGTCTCCTGCCTCGCTATTGCAACGAAATAACATCTCCCAGTAGACTTCAGAAAACACGCATCGACCCACACAGTTTTCAACAGAACTGAGTGACAGGCGTACTTCAATACCAAAAATTATTTAAAAATACCAAAAATAATAAACTCAGCGTGGAAAATTCATTGAAGTTAGAAGGGGGGACGGCGACAGATCGACATCTATAACATTTGGAGGAAATACAAAATGCATGTTCAACTTCCTTAGTTTTCTCTCTTAACTCGGATCTCATGGCACTGGCTCTTTTTTGGTACATGCAACAAATGGTACAATAAGCATTTGGTAGGCAACACCACAAACATCTCATCAAAATAAATAAACACAATCAAATGAAATTAACAAAGTGTTAAAAATTTTTGTTAGGCTTTCCTTTCTTTTCCCTGGCTATACAAGAGTAGAAGAGCAACATAGTTTCAACCAGCAGTTACCACCCATTTATGACAAGAGTAGTTTTGTCGAACTCAATTCAGCTCAAGTCTTTCCGTGTAATACAAAAAGGGAACAAATCCAAGTTTGGTACCCACAAAATAAATCAATAATAATACAAGTTAACAGAAAAGCGAAAGTTTCCTCTCTTTTTTTTTCCAAAACTATACTTGATGGGTAACTTACAGTAACCATGGTAAGGTGAGCCTAACAAGATGAACAACAAGCCACAGGGGGAAAACCTTGTATGGCAGAGCTTTTCGCTACATGAAATACCAACTGTCCGCATAATGGGCAAATATGTGTCTTCATAGCCTGGTGGTTTCATCAATATCTTCCAGCAACAAGAAAAGAGAGCTCATATAAGTCGCAGCTCATATTCGCCGGCCATTGTGATGTATCTAACCCAGGGAAGTGCTTGGTAACCACTCTTTTCAATTATCTTCAGATACCGAACCTGCACAATATACAAGGTAGCATACCATCCAGAGTGAAGACGGAGGAGAAAATACCATAGAATATTAGAATCATACTGCACACGGCAAAAATATTACCTGAATGCCTGATACGGTGAAATATGGTATCTCAAATTTCACTCGTATCGGCGCCTTCTTTTCCGGGGCCCCTTCTTCCGCTGTTATGCTAGGAAGACTAAACTCCGCTCTGCACATATATTCCTAGAGGAATAGTTTCTGCATATTAGCACACCTAAAAGTAGTAAAGAACAGATATCAGCGAATTAATTTTGGATAGTAGTTACCTTGCCGCCAGGAAATGATTTTACTTTCCAGACCATTGCATCTCTCTCAGGGGCATATGCAGCAGAACCCATTGAAGTTCTTATATTTGGGTTTGTAGCATCTGAAGGAACAGGCACTTCAATTTCAACATTTGTTGCCGTGCTGCAAATACAAAAAGAAACCAATTCTTTAAAACAACCCACTCCTGCAAGACATGCAAATTTTGCTTTTGTAAAAAAGCACTCACCTCCTTTCCTTGAACTGACTCCTTGCCTTCACCATGAGTTCTATACGGCTTCTAGAATGCTTCTCAATTTGTGCTTCCACCCAGATAAGAGGTTTCACCTAAGGGATATCCAATGAAGACAAGCATGTGAAA
Organism: Alloteropsis semialata; assembly: GCA_004135705.1. Lineage (NCBI taxonomy): Eukaryota > Viridiplantae > Streptophyta > Magnoliopsida > Poales > Poaceae > Alloteropsis > Alloteropsis semialata. The sequence continues at coordinate 22,743,480 of CM014274.1, read as the reverse complement.
AAGACAAAACAAAGGCATTTCATATGTGTAAAAAATCCCACAGTTGATCAGGAAGAGAACCTGAGTGCTAAGCCTGTACGTCATTAGATCAAAAGATCCATCAGGAGGTATGAAGGATATAGTTCTATCATTCTCAAATCTAGCCAAGCGTACACACCTAAAAAAGAAAAGGGAGAATGGTCATGCTCAAGTAGTAATGCAACAGATTTGGTGAAAGGAGTAATGTCGTTTGCTTACTGATGAAATTTGATATCATCAAGGTCTATCGCTTTTCCTTTAGTTGCTCGGCCTTGAGCCTCCAAAAGAACCCTATCATTCAAGCCAAGTTTGCACTCTGGCATTCCACTGTTTCAAAATATCTCGCTGTTAGGGTTATAGGTGTATATCTGAATGCAAGGATAACGTCGATGGTAAACATATCAAGTGTGACAGCATAACAATGATTAGTTCAAAGCCCTAGTTGACAGGTTGGCTTTCAATATTATGAAACAGAATACATCCAATTCTGAAAATCAGCAAAAACCATTCCTGTAGCATACATATTATCTTTAAAGTAGGCCATGAGCCTCTAGCTATTGTAAAATTTTTAAAACACAAACACAACCGATATCTATTAACTGAATACCACACTAATAAGAATCTGGTGTAGGACTAACATTACAAGGGTAAACAATGGCTGTGCACCTTTCAAATTATCTCACTTTACTATTCAACAAGTAAACATCTCTATCCAAACACTTGCTATACAAAGTACATAAATAAATTCTCGACCTCACAGCTAGCCAACTTCCTCTGTTGTAATTTCACACCCTTGTGAACCACAACTAACCCTTCCTTTTGAAGTTCTATTGTTAGGTAGTGATTTCTGATTGAGATTTTTAACTTTAGTCACTTGCTTCATTACTATTTACAGCACTTCAAGTTCACAAACAAGTGCGTACAGGAGGATAAAATTTACAGCTCCTAATTGAAGATAAAGATATTACTGTATGGCTATGAGGAGTGTTCAAGGCTATGAATTCATGCGGGTTTTCAGAAAGCAAAAAACATCAAAATTGAATATATTACTGTATGGTAGAGGTTACAAGCAGGTTCCCTCGAAAACAGAAGTGAAATAGAATTACATAATAAATACCCTAAATAAAGATTGAGCATGTTAGAAAGCAAGAAAAATTAACTTGAATCAGATCTAGTAATATTGGGCATGTGACATCCTATAACTTTAATTCAAATTTTCATATCTATCAACTACTATTTACTAATCTCCACATCATAACAAAGAGGGACCTTATCCCTATACAGCATAAAATCTGTCAAACTCAGGACCAAATTTGCCCATAACAACCCAAGCAACAAGTTTTCTCCAAAAATTTGACATTATCAGTAAATGAATCGTTTGCCTGAACAATGGTATTTTATAAGGGACTAGCTAATGAGTCATACACTTATTTAGTTGTGATATCACATGACCCAGTCTTTCATGTTTAGCAATATGGTCATATTTTCAGCAAATGACAATACAAACTCACCTCAAATATGTCCTCATCTTCAGTGCCCCAACGACATCTGACCGCACAATCTGCCCATTGCTGTTAACTAGAATGTTAACACTCTCCACTACATCCAAGAAGACCTGCAAAAACGAAGTGTGGTCTCTTGTCAAGTACCATCACAGAACTGTCTTCCTGCATTAAAAGGGGCATCAAATAGCAAATCAACATACTTCATTCTTCTTGTATCGGATCCCCTCGCTTCTCCATGACACAGCATTTGTCACCGCCATTGGTGGCCTCTGCGAGACCTCCATCCTGTAGGCGTCTGTCTTGATGAACTCGCTCAAGATCTTCGCCTCCGTGTATTGTGGATACCCAAAATCCATCATCTCATCAAGCAACTCATACTGTGCGCACAAAATGGGCACCCCATTGTGTGAACTCCCAGCAATCTAACATAGAACATAAGTAGTGCTTGAACATTTGCTTACAACGACGACGAAGTTATCTCTTAGCGACTCCTCCTCCAACTCCTCGAAGTAGTGCTTGAACACCTGCACTCACGCGCGAGTTGCATGAACAAACTGGTTGCTACAATGACATCGACATGTCTCAGCAAACAGGGAGGCGATGGCACGTACATCTACTACGCGGTGAAGGAAGAGGAGAATGCTGGCCGCGTTGCAGTTCTGGCGGGCTGCGGTGAGGAGGAAGACGTTGTTGTGCTGGATGAACATGTACGTGACGCCGGCGTCGTCGTAGACCACCGGCGAGTGCACTTCCGCGTCGCCCTACCCATTCCACAGGAAGTCAGCACCACGACCGCACAGATCTCAGGAGAAATCAGCAGGTGAGGCCAGGGCTGGGGGTCTGATCGGCCACTTACCTCCTTGTCGAGGAGCTTGGTGAAGAAGCGCTCGGCCTGGAGCGCGGAGACGTCGCCGCGGTAGTCGCGCCAGACAAGGACGCGGCCCTTGATGTCCAGCAGGAAGAGCGCCGACACCGCGCCCGCCATGGCGGTGGGGGCGATCTCGTCCACGCCCGCCCGCCGGATCTGGATCTGCCCGCCCCGCCTGCGCCTATCTCTATCTGCGGCCGGCGGCGGCCATTCGGGAGGGGCGCGGGGGAGGGGCGTCCTCGGATCTCGCCTGCCGCACCGGCACCCAACGTGCTCGCGGCGGTGCGGTGCTGCGGTGGATCGGAGCCGGGACGCGAAGATCGGGAAAACGGAAGGGGAGAGGGTGAGGAGGGCGCAGGATCCGGATGGTTTTCTTACGTCCCACTGGACGGTGGGGCCTGGATGCTGTCCGATGTGGATCTGCTCTCGTTGAGCGCTTGTCTTGGGTTGGAGACTTGGAGTTGAGCGGCTTATCACCTCAGTACCTCACCTACTCGAAGCGCTTGTTTTGTGTAAAATTCAATTATGTTGGAGACTTCGAGATCCTAGAGGCTATCTTCACCTGCCTCAAGCATTTCAGGCAGATATAACACACCATGAATTATATATGTAAGCCCTTATTTCAGTGTCTTTGTTTATACGAGAAATAAAATGTTTCAACAATTTCTATGTGACTTTGTGTGTATTGATGAAATAAGTGGATGTGATCACCTATTGCCCTTAAAAATATAAAATCTCAACATGAGGATGATACTATGGACTATTGTTTGAATCAAATCATGTTAAACATGCCATGCTTCTACTAATGAAGTATCTGATTAAAATATGAGTGATTTGTGGTTAGATTCCTCGTACAGGAAATATTGTCTCTTTTTATATTTATTATAAAAATTAACAGCGATATTTCTTCAATAGTTAGCGACGTTCCCATGGCCAGTACATGTGTATACTGTGATTTGTGGAAAAACTTATTAAATCTTCAAGAATTTTAGCTTTACATGAAGGATAAGTAAATTATAAAAAAAAAGAGAGAACTCCGTTGTATAAAAATAAATGAAAAGGAGAGAGCTAATATAACATATAAAAAAGGTCCAAAATTGGCTCGAAATGTGCATAGCAATTTTGATGACGTTTTAGCCTACATGGCACCAGAGGCGGACGACCAGACGAATTGTAGGGCCAACAATGGATTGATTTGTAGCTAGATGGTCCTAGACCTTTATACCACAATAGCTACATTATAGAAAAAACCGATCCACACCTAGGACCATGGCCCTAGGCTTATATCCACCATGGCGCCACGTCATATGTGGTGCCGATATTGAAGATATTTTTTCAAAAAAAATAAATTCTTTTTAGAATGTATACAAATGTTTTTTTACAAAAGGTTACCTGGATTTTTTTAAATGTAAACTCGGACTCCAAGGATAGTGCTAGCCCCTCTCCAGTGGCAATTTCTATTTATCTTTCGAAGGGCGGAAAGCTGACGTATCTTCCACTTTGAGATTGGAAAACATATGTGGATGGATGGATGTTGTAGGAGTGTAGATGCAGCTGCGCAGGGGTTCTGGGTGTACGAGGTTTCTCATACTAACTTCAAATTAAAAAAAATATTTTTCTCACAAATCATTCATCCATTTGAGAAAATCGTTTGAACCATGACGTGATATGATAATGAATACTTTTATTTTACATTTTAGATTCAAAAAATTCAAATATTCCATTTCAACAATTTGGATGTTCATTTTTATGTAGAATGTTGAATTGGCTTTCTGAAAATGTTGTACTGGGTTGCTATAAATATTGAATGTAGAATTTTAAATGTTTAATGCACCAATTATAAATGTAATAAATTGGTTCAACATTAGAATATTATATTTCAACAATTTGATACTCTTTTTCAAAAATAAAGTTTATTGAATTTTAGAAATATTTTTTGAAGCTATTTAATATTCTACTTAAAACATCCTATGCAAAATGTTTACAAACATAACTATTAACATTAAGGTTTGAGCAAAAGAAAAGGAACAGTCAGAAAGGTACACTAGCCTTGAGCTTGAGCGCTCTGTGCATACGAACTGGGAGCAGGATTCTTGGGTTTGGGCAATTCGGCTTCTTGCAACCACTAATGGGTCTTTGTTGTGTGTTATGGGCAAGTTTGGTTGATGGCCAATGCTAGCCAGACCAATTTTTTTGATGAGCCTTTGTGATTTAGTCTATGTTTGGATGGGAGTCAAAGGTTAGAATGCCAAATCAATATAGGCCAATGCAAACTCTGCTGTAGTCGCGGGCGAGAATCTGGCCCCGCGAGTTGGCAGCCAACGCCAAAATGCAGCAACGTGACAGCAGCAGTATGGGTGCCAGGTTTTGAGAACAACTCATTAACAAATTCAAGCATTAATATCTCTTGAATGATTTTATTAATTTAAAAACCGTTTGCATATTAATATTTCTTGCAATTAAAACTACAAAATAATATATCTCTTGACTATATTTCGACACAAAACAAAAAAATAATGACATATGGGCCCTGCATGTCATACTCTAAAATTGGATAAATTTGATAAACTTTGGTAAAGCTAGCATCCAAACACATATATCAATGTTTTGACATTGTCCATGATTTAGCCATAACTAAAATTTGGCAGAGGTGGATGGAGCACAAACCAAACATGCATGTTCCGCTAGATAAACAGGAGCGGACTCCAGGTACCCACATGGCCACACCCATCACGGCCTCCTTGGGAGAGCAGGGTTATGACTATGAGCTCGGCTTGTTGGGCCGGCGATGCAGTGGGCTTTTTTATTTTTTTTCTTTGCATCATCAGTAATTAATGTATTGTACAACTCTACGTGCATATATTTGACAATTTCATTTGCACTTTTACAATTTATTTGACTAAACTGATACAACTTATGTTGTTGTATAGCAGGTGCATTACGTTCAAACTAGTTAATAAATTAAATACCATAAGAACATCTATACTTGGGGTTGAAGCCGACAAATTAGTCTGCATTAGTTCAGAAAGATGCAATTGCTCTTAATTCGGAATAGATAAACCTTCTCAGTCGGTCACTCTTCTGCTTACAACATAATGCGACCTTAACTACAACAATTGTGTTCTTTCTTTACTCCCAACAACGAAACCTAATGTTTGGCAAAAAAAAAAAAGAAAAAAAAAGACACCTATATACGCTGAAAGGTATTACTGTAGCAAACATATAAACATAACCTATGATATAAACGCACTGCAACTCCCCAATGGCAAATGATGTACAACACAGAGCAATGTACACTAGCAGATACGACGTATACATACATGTATATGCACGCGCACTGGCTACCATGCATGTATTTGGCGCGTCTAATCAAGGCTGCTCCTTGATGGTGGATGCCAGGTCGAGGCAGTTGCTGACGAGGCGGCTGATGTGGCGCTGCGCCCCGGGTATGGGCGACTGCAGCTCCGGCCGCTCGTCGAAGATGTCCTCGCAGTCGGTGGAGAAGGTGCCCGCCGCCGACAGCTCCGACATGAGGTCCGCGCTGCTGCCGCCGTTCTTGAGCGTCTCCCGCGTGCTGTTCAGCGAGTCCACCAGCGACGCGTAGCTCTCCCTGCACGAGTCCAGCGACGACGCCATCCCCTCGCCCCCCGCGCCGCCGCCCGACTTGATCACCTGGTCCAGCTTCATCTCCGCCATCGCCGCCTTCACCGCCGTGATCCGCAGCGACGTGTCCAGAAGCTGCACCGGCGTCGACACCCCGGGCAGCGACGCCATCGTCGTGCACAACGTCTTGTAGTGCATCTGATAAACGCCACCATGCACATCGATCTCTTAGCAATCGGCTCTCTATATGCTATAGAAGTTTCGTGTATGTGCGCTCTACCTGTTGGCATAGCGCCATGAGTTCCTCGTGGCCGGCCATGGCGAGCAGGCGACGGCCGTCGGAGGCGGGGGTTGGGGCAGGCGCGGCGGGGTTGACGATGATGGGGTGGACCATGCGGGCATCAACAGACTTGAACGACGACACCGCCAAGGCGGCGGCGAGGATCGGAGCAGCGAGGAATCGGAACATTGCTTGGTCCATTGGACGACGGAATGAACGTGAGCAAAGCAAGAGAGCCCAGAGCATGAGAGAGGCTATAAACGGAAAGGGGGTCGGCTCTTGACTGCAAGTGAAAATTGGCCGTAAATTTTTTCGGTTCACTCTGGTTGGCTAGCCTTCATTGTAGGTCTCTCCACCCTTGCAAATTTTTGTTTGGCATGGAAGCAGCAGGTGAAAAACATTTGCAAATACCATGCAGGCAAATAATGCCTATACGGGATTCATTCCTTGCTGTCCAATCGAAAACTAATATTGTCGTGCGAATCTAATTACCAAGAAAGCAGCACACTTCCCATCTGTTCATGATACGGTGAACGATATGATCTTCATCTGCACTGCTAACTGAAAAGCCCTCTCCGATCCATTTTCCTCTTTTCTTTTGGAGTTCCATGAAATATTCTTCGGTCCATAGGCATCAAAAAGGCCCAACAGTTCACATTCCTCTCCGTTGTCTGACTCTGAAGAAATTCTGATTGATGCATCAGTTTCTGCTTTCTGTTTCTCACTCTTTTTTTAAGGGATGAAATGAGTTAGAGCTCTTTTACAGTATCCTATACTACTACTCAGATGGACCAGTATAAAATAAAAAAGGACCGATATGAAAGGATCGGATGACTCAGAATTTTTGTATACTAATGAAAACCTGACCTGTGGTATAGTGGTATAGGTGGGTAGTATAGCCTAGTATAGGTATTATGGGAAAAAATTATAATGGCACAAATATAATTTTTTGACGGTTGTTCAGCCATTGTTGTCTTGGCGGCTATAAATGATTTTGGTGTGCTGTATCTGGTTGGCTAGGGTTACGATGTGGATGGGAAAATGGGCTCATGCGAAGGGAAAATGGATTTGTTGCCTAATGTGATTCAAAGTACTTATGGATGTTTATCTCCCGTAATATGGGCATAGCCAGTTTTTCTTTCATCCTTATCTCTTAGTTCTATTGCGGTGAGATTTGATTCGATGTGTTGCCGTGAGACTTTTCCGGTGTTTGGGCTATAGTATGTTTTTGCGAGCCGATGGGATCTGTACCGAAACGAGGTAGTCCAAGGCTAGATTCGTTTTTTCAGTAAGCACGTGCTACTCGCGTCGTAGCACACATAATAAGTTAGCAAATGTAACATGTAACTTCATGTGTGGTTACATGTGTAGGGTTGCTGATTCATATCCTACTACAAAAAATAAAGAGTCCACACAAATTAAGTTTCATAGTACAACGGTATGATTGGTTATGTGCTCTATAAGAGCACTTTTGGGTTCGATCCCGTGGTGGTATACGCCATTTTCATTGATTTTTTTTGCGCAACTTTTAACAACATTTTTTTGCCACTACAAGTTATATTATAATCTTCAATCCTATGTTTCATTGGTAAAGTTAATTCATTTGCCAATTAAAAACAAGTACAACAAGCGAATGTGGGTCCTGACTGATCGGCACATTTGTAGCTTGATTCGACATAGTATGTACTCTTGAAACACAGATACATCGAACATGCAGGCTAGGGATGAAAACGGATCGGATATTAAATCTCCAAAAAGAAGTTAATTTATTTATTGTAAATATGAAAACAGATCGGATATTGAATCTCCAAAAGAAGTTAATTTATTTATTATTTATTTACCAATGAAAGACAAGTACGACAAGCGAATGTGGGTCCAGACTGATCGGCACATTTATAGCTTGACTCGACATAGTATGTACTCTTGAACACAGATCCATCGACACATGCAGGCTAGGGATGAAAATGGATCGGATATTGAATCTTCAAATACGGATACCAGATTATCCATTTAGTGTTTAAATTGACTCGAGCGGACGGATAATATCCCTATCGTTTTCGACACTAATCTAATGCAGATGTGTTCACATCTAGGCAATGACATATGCTTCCTGATATGTATTAATTTGTGTCATATGAGCTATATATTAATTTATGTCATATCTGCTATGTATTAATTTGTGTCATATTTCCAAATTTAAATTCCTCTGTTTTTTCAAATTTTGTTTTTTATTTTTAAAATTGCGAATCATATTAATATTAGAAAAGAAAGAGTCCACATACGAACTTGCTTTAATGCTGCGATGGTGAAGTTGGTTATTGCGTTTCACTATGACTTGGGTTCGATCCCTGTACCTTTCTTTTTTTCATTCCGTGGCTCATATTATTTTAATCCATTTGTTTTGGAGGACATCGAGTTCATGGCGGCGAGGGCAATACACGATACGTCCGAACCTGCGTTTGAACGTATCGTGGCGCGAATCTGAGAAAGGGGCAAAATTTTGTCTCCTCTATACTCTATACTACTGAGCAGTAGTATAGGGCACTGTAAAAGAGCTCAATGAGTTAATCCCTTGCAACCTCATCATCCCCCACATGGTTAGCTACGATGAGGAATATGTTCACCCTGCACAATTCAAAGAAACACCCTATAGTCTCTCCGGCGCTAATAGCCTTGCCATCGGCTTGTCGGACATTCTTCTTCTCCGGCGCAGCGACCCTTGTTCATACAGGTTGACTGAAAACATCCCCGTTTTCAGTCGACTAACGCAGTAAACGTTGTCAAGTATTGCAGTTGCAGAGGTATCCAAGGTCCAAGCTATTGCTGTAACCCCATTTAGCCCATGATTAATTGATTATCCATAACTCAAAAACATTCATGACTATCCAATGCAACCAAGGATATATAGTTTAGCAAGGTTAATTCAATTGATTCAATAGCCAGATCCTGTACTTCAAGCATATTCTATTTTATTGTTTTAACAAAGCATCTTCTATTCTATGATATCATCATAATTACTTGAAGCAGCAAGATTCTACCAATAGGGAGCCGCCACAGATATCAATACCGATAAAATACAGAGTACGAGTACACATACAGAATCAAAGTCGTCGCAGCTAGACAGATTTTTTTTAGATTAAGGCCTTGTTTAGTTCCCCAAACTTCTCCAACTTTTTTGAAAAGTTATAACTTTTCAACTAAGGGCCTGTTTAGTTTGGAAAGAAAGTTTGCGAAAGAAAGTTTCCAATTCTAAATCGAAGATTAGGAGGACTAAACATGATCTAATTATAAAACTAAATACACGGATGGACGGAAAATCGCGAGACGAATCTATTAAGCCTAATTAATCTGTCATTAGAGATTGTTTACTGTAGCATGACATTGTCTAATCATGGCCTAATTAGGCTCATTAGATTCGTCTCGCAAAGTTACCGGGGGGCTATGAAATGGGTTTTGTCATTAACACACGTTTAATACTCCATGCATGTAAGATTCCCTTTGATGAATAGTGAAGTTTCAAAGTTTCAAAAGTTTCGTGGTGATCTAAACAGGCCCTAAATACCTCCTTCAACTAATTTGAAAAGTTACAAAAGTAACGCATTGGAAAACGTGCCCCCTCTCTACTTTTACGCTTCCCAATGCAACTTTCAATTAAACACTCCCTTCAACTTACTTTATAAACTTTGACACACGCTTCCCAATGCATCAAAGTTTGAAAAGTTTTGCCAACTAACAAGGCCTAAGTTCGATGCTAGATAGATAAACAGTGTTGAACAGAATCTTCAATCTTGGTGGGTCAGAGCAAGGACTCCATCGAATCTGGACTAAACTAAGCTGCATGACGTAACGATGGCGCATCTAGGAGCAGGGATTGGTGAGGAACTCCTCAGCTAGATGGCCACCGAATTGCCACATTCAGCTGTTGGGTCACCGGTATGATGGAGTTGAAGGCCAGGGCCATCCATCCCCATCAGGTCCGTAGGGCAGTGGCAACTAGGAACCAATTGAATTCGGCCGAGACGGTTGACATTTTGGCACGAGCAAGTTGGCATATATCTTAGCTGTTGCTAACTTTGTTATATACGTATCACAATTCATCACAACATCCAGAGGAAACTTGGTACTACATGACATGCGGCCAGGCAACTTCAGGGCCTGAACCAATAGTTTCAGTCTGAACTAGTGTAGTCTCGAAAAGATTTGATAGAGCCGCATGCATGTTCTCGCGAGATTTTTTTTTTTTACTATGACAAAGGAAAATTGGCAATCACAAAATCGTCAGGCACGAAACCATGTAGCCATGTCTGTCAGTCAAAATTTTAGTGGTACAAAAAAGTTCATCAGGTTTCGTCAAACAATAGGGATAGCTCAAAGTCTTCCTAGATCATGACAAGTCGTTTTCTTCAACCCGCACACAGTTTCGTCAAAGATCAATCCATTGTTCATACCTGCCAGTGCCACTGAATGCCCGATACCGACTGCGTATCCGTACATCAGTAGTCCTGTGAACAGAAAACGTAAAAACCTGTAAGAATAGTTTTATTTGCCGAATTCGCAGAAATAAATGAATAATTACTAGACCATAATACATATTAGATCAAGATGCATGACACTAAATTCAGGATGAGGAGGCATGGTTGATGTTGACATATATAGCTAACATTATCATTTTCAAATGCATGAAATCAGTTCATTTTATTGCATCCGTGCATGCATATGATGTGTGTGTCTACTTTCAAGTTCCTCGGTTCCTTTTGCGTCCAGTATCAATCTGAATCCAAATTTGATGAATAGGTCAATGCCAATTAGCTATTCTGATATCACTTCGGCTTAGCAGAAAGCCAAGGTGCGAGATCCCAAAGTCAAACGGAGAATCCTCGTTTTCTGATGAATACCCGCGGTCCGCGGGGGTGACACAGGTATTACTTTAGGCTGCTGGCTAGTTGCTACAAGTACGAAAGATTGATTTGATAGTTTGAGATAGAAATACAAGGTTGGGTGGTTCCGTTCCATAGAATCTCATAAAATTAAGTTCATAGCCAGTTGTACAATACAAGTTTGCCTGTTTATTTGCATACATATAGGCAACCACTAGTACATACCACTCTTTTGTTATTCCAAGCAAGCTCAAGTCAATGCTTCCATAACAAATATCCTAGGAAATGAACATATCAGCAAACCTCGTTTACATTTTGAGACAACAGGTCAACAGTTAAGGTTGGAATTTTCAGGATGATGTAATACCTAATCAAATTGGGTCTCAGAATTGTTCAAATAATAAAAAGAGAAAATAGCAAGGGATCACCTTGCCATTTTCCTAACTAGTAGTTCTGTTGCTCGCCTAAACCTTTTTTGCGATTTTTAGAGCTGAAGCAGCTCAAAGGTTTTGATATGCTCATCTGTGTGTATCCATGTTGTCAATGAATTGCTTAATATCAAAAGCAACAAAGCTTTGTTGTCCAATCCAAAACCCATGCATCTACTCATCCAATTGAAATCTATTCCAACATAACTAATTAAACTTGCCAGTACTGCAACTCTTTAAGCATGCGTTTGGTTCTGGAGCCAAGTAGGTTGGGTTGGCTCCGACCCAGTTTTGTGGGTTGGGATGAACCCATCTCATGTTTGGTTGAAAGGTTGGGTTCGTTCCAGTTTTTTGTTTGGTTGAATGAGTTTTGAGGGTTGGGTCGGATGCCATTTTAACACCGTTAGCGAGAATTGTCCGTGGGACCCATATGTCATGAGTAGGGTCCATATGTCATCCACTCATTCTTTTCTAATTTTTCTTTTTTCTTTTCTTCCCTTATCTTCTTCCTCCCAGAGGCACGGCACGGGGAGCTCGGCCATTCGGGCTTGATCCCCAGACTCTCCGCTCGAGCTTGGTTGGCGGCGGCAACCCCTCTCCTCGCTCCCAGATCGACGAATCTCCAACCCCAAGGCAAGGAACCAAAGGCCCACACGCCCAACCGCCGGCTGGAGGCTGGACCGGCGGACGGGCGTCGGCGCCTGGACCTGGGGGGCGCAGCAGCGCCTAGTGGCCAGACTAGCGGGCGCGGGCGGGCGGGCGGGCGGGCGGCAACACAAGCAGAAGTAGGTCCCTTTTGATTCCCCAATTCCCAATTCCACATGACCCATATTCTCAATTTGAATCAAACAAATTGATGTACGAGATTGTTCATGCCACATTTCATGGACCTGTACTGGGATTACTCAGTGACGAGAAGGGTATTGAAATCCTTTTACTCTCTTGCACCTACGCTGATTCTACAATTAGAAACGACATTGCAATCCTTTTATTCTCCTACTCCTGCGCCTATAATTCTACCAAGGCAACCTTCGGTAATCACAATTACAAACAACAAAAGTACAGCTAGAAACAGTATCAACGGGAGTTAGCAATGTGAATGGCTAGCACATAGAAACAGAAGGAATGGGTGGTCAAAATGTTGAACCATATCAGAACTAGTTTGGTACCATTTCAAGTTTTTTATCAAGTTTTTTGTACAATTAGGCTTGGAATTAAAATACTCTTAATCATGTATTTCATGCTTTATTACCGTTACTGACCATTATGTGGCTTGGTTTGGGTGGTTTAAGCTCTTAGTTAGTGGCCCTAGGCGTGAGAATCGCCAGCTCTGCCACTGCCTGCAGCTGTCCTCCACCCTCTGGCGAGGAGCGGAGATCCATCTGGACTTTGAACCCACTTTGCTCTTTCCTTTGTAAGAAGCCCTAGCTTGCCTTGACGTATTGGCTGTGACAGTTGATTTTTGTTCTAGTTCTCCCTCTATTTGCTGTAACTGTGGGCATCAAATCCAATGTAATGTAGGAGCGGTTATATTCAGAAAAATCACTAGGGTTTCAGGAAACAGCATGTCCCCATCTTAGGTACCCGCCTTTTAGCTGCTTGAATGTAACTTTTGCCATGCCTGATAATCTGCTACTATCTGCAAGTGTGGTGCCTTTTGATGCTTGGCTACGAATTATTTTAAATTACCTGAAATTGTGATTAACTCTGCCTTTTCTTTTAGCAGGGGGCAACTGATGCCGGACAAACGCAAGTTTGAGCACTGAAGATGTCTTGATGGCGACCACTTCGTGACCTTTGTTTCTTCTGGAGCAGAAAACACTGTATTACATTATGAAGAGCAGTGATGGAAACCGGATCAGATTACAGCCAATGTGGAGAAAAGTTGCCTATGGGGGAAGGCAACCAGGATATGATGACAACTACACTGACGAGTCGTTCCTTGAGGAGATGGTTATGAATGCCAATGTCGTCAAGAGGGACCTTCTGAAAGTGATGATTGACTCTGTCTCCATTTCGCAATATCTCTGCATCGTTGCCCTTGTGGTTTCGACATGGACCCTGACATTGAACTTGGACATTGATGAGGTTACTCTTCTCGAACTAGATGTTGGTCTCCTACTGGTTGGGTTCTCTGTTCTCTTGCTCACGACTTGTCCATTCTCGCTGAAGCTTCTGACAAAGTATGTCCTCAACATATCCTTCTTCATCAGTGGTCTTTATGTTCTTGCACCAATTTATCATACCCTCACTAGGTCCATCAGTTCAGACTCAATATGGGCCCTTGCTGTATCTCTTCTGCTGGTTCATCTCTTTCTGCATGATTATTCTGGTTCAACTATAAGACCTCCAGGAGCACTCAACAATCTGAAGTTAACCAGCAACATCTCCTTGAATGCGTCGATTGTAGCATCTGTCCTTGTGGCTTCACGTCTGCCATCAAGGTTGCATGTATTTGCAATCATGCTCTTCTCCTTGCAAGTCTTCCTGTTTGCACCCCTCATCACGTTCTGTGTCAAGAAGTACCACTTTAGGCTTCATCTGCTTTTCTCCTTCGCATTGATGGTTGTGACCTTGAGTGTCACATACCAGTTGCACCGAATGTTCTTCATTCTACTGTTGGCACTTCTTGTGTTTATTTCAGTCGTTTGCCCTTACTGGCTTATTAGGATTCAAGAGTACAAGTTTGAGATCAATGGCCCCTGGGATGAAGCAAAACTCTGCTTTGATATCACAGAGTGAGCTGTGCTAAACCTTTTTTAAGAAATGACGTGCTGAGGATCGGTTTGATTATATCAATTTATAACTGATGTGCTGCCAGTGGTCTTTAGTGTATTCATGTGAATGTATACTCCTAACATATTTGTTCTGTTACCGTGATTCTGGCCATGTTTGGTTTTCTAGTCTAGGATCTAGCGCGGAGGGAATCTTTCTTGCATGGAGTACTAAATGAAGTCTATTTGCAAAACCTCTTCACGGATGAGCGTAACTTTTCGAGACGAATTTAATGAATCTAATTAATCGATGATTGGCTACAGTGATGCTACAGTAACCATGCTCTAATCATGCGGTCAAAGGCCTCATTAGATTCTTCAGGGTTTCTAGTGCAGGGGTTTTTGTAAAATACCTTTATTTAATACCTTTAATTAGTGGTCAAAGTTGTGCTACAGTTATAGCACTGGAAAACCAAACGGGGCCATGATACGCCTTTTGCTTGCTGGAATCTCGAATGATGTCAAGTCTAACTATTTCTGGTGTGACTGATTTAGATTTTAATGTGCTGCTTTGTAAGCAAGAACTATCCTTACTCTCATTTGCTACTTGACTACAAATGTTTAGTAAAAGGATGTCTTCTTCATTTCTTTTGTCGTACACATGGAATTCTCGCAGAATCCAGTGCGTCATGAGGATTATTGGAAAATGCTACTGAGTCAGGAACATTTTTGACTCTATCCCCGGAGATGGAAGTGCCCCTCTAACGGGCTGTCATAACTCATAAAGCTGAAAAACAAACTAGCTTTGCTTAGATTTTATTTCATTTTTGCATGTTTTTTTAAAACAACTTCACGCAACAGTGTCTCGTTTTGCGCAAAACAGTGAAACTGGAGCCGCCGTAAGCCCTACCGTTCTTTGAGTTGCTGGATTATATGCAAATTTGCGTTCAAGGCATTCCTGCAAATACAGGCATTTGCCTGGTTAGATCTCTGTGAACAGAATATGTAAGATTTGAAAACACGCGTGGGTAGTCCTTGTATTTTGCATGTGACTTATATCTGTGTTTAGCCCACATGTAAATTCAAAATCCAGAAAGGCCTCCAAAAAAATTCTGAATTCAAACCAACGCAACCGTTCTAAAGCAAGAAAAGAAACTAGTATTACGCATTGGACTGTAAACTGCTAGGTTTTTTCAGATCAAGTCGGGTAAAAAATGCTATTTCCTGGCTTAGCTTACAACCTAATCTCCGTTACGAGGATAAAGTTAATTTCCTGCTGTTGCCACTTTCACGTACTTATTTACATCCCACCTTCCCACGGTCTTGC
Organism: Alloteropsis semialata; assembly: GCA_004135705.1. Taxonomy (NCBI): domain Eukaryota; kingdom Viridiplantae; phylum Streptophyta; class Magnoliopsida; order Poales; family Poaceae; genus Alloteropsis; species Alloteropsis semialata. The sequence continues at coordinate 22,727,860 of CM014274.1, read as the reverse complement.
ATCTGGATTCAAGAAATGATTGTTGAACGACTCGTCCAACAGGAGAATCGTGTAACTTTAGTATAGTAACAAAATACCAACCAAATTTTAGTTTTATTAAGAAAATATAAATATAAATAAAACATGCTTTCTGAAAAGTTATTTTGAATTCACTTTGCATAGGCGAAATGTCTATCATGCCCCTCCCCTTTGCATACACAAAAGTTCAGCTTTCACAGAAATATCAAAGGTAATGCAAGTCCACTGAAATGTTTCATTTCATTGACATTTTACAAACATTAACACCATTTTGACCCACACTGCTAAAGACTGCAGCCAATTCTGGGTCCCTCGTAATGGTGTGCAATATGCTTCTGTGGCCATTTGGAAGAACAGTTTACTGAAATAAATGAACCAAATCATCTGTGCCAAGATCCGATGAGCATCATTATGTGCAGATCGCAGCATCATGTATAACACGGAATCATTTAACTTGCTCGTCGTAAGCATCACCTGGAACGAGATGATTTCTCCGCAATTGAGCAGCTCAGATCTTTTGTCTGGTTAGAAAAAAATCATTTCCTCCTGTCTGCACTGATAGTAAGGCGTTCAAAGTTCCTCATAGTGGGATCTTCATGGATCATTCTTCCTGGTTTCGACAATGATATGCTCCTGCCCTCTAGTCCTGTTGACTGGTGAAGTCTTTGATTAGTTGATGGGCGGCTGCCTCCGCTGCTGGTCGGGACTAGGTGGTTACTGCGATTCGGGTCACTGGGATCTCCAGAGCCTCTGCTGCTTGACAGAAGGGCCTTCCTTGATGTGCTCCCATTCCGCGATGATGAAGGCCTCCTTCTATCCGAATCAATAGTCTGGAATACATGGTGAAAAATGTTCTGAGTCTAAAAGCTATCTCCATGGGGATTACAGCATCTCATAGCAACAAAAGAGAAGGCCTGAACATAACTAAAGATGGCAGGACAAGGAATTCAACTATTTAAAACAGTCAAGTCACATTATCTTCATGAAAGCTACAGCAATATATTTAAAGCACAGAAGGAACTTAATATTAGCTCCTACAAAAATAAAAGGAAAAAATTATATTGGCCATCCTCTCCTACCACCATTTGTAAGTATCAGTGTCCCAATGTTCCCACAAGACCACAAAACACAAAAGAAAAACATAATCCAATTTATCACCTAACATGAGATATTGTATAAGTACATACATGATAACCAAGTTTCCAGATTAAACTATCAATAGAATTGGATTGAGAATTTCTCACCGTCTTGGGTGCCAAAAGTGTATCCAATAGACTCCTGTGCTTTGTGTGTTCACCGTAATGGCCAGAACCAGAGCCGGTTCTTCTAGCAAATGCATCAACTGGACCAGGGAATCTATCTGGAACATCCTGTTTCGCTGTTAAAAAGCAAATAAGAAAATTTGAGCCTCCTGGTTTCCACCTTTCTTATTTTCTAAATGTAACAGTCCAAAACGAACATGCAACTGACAAACCTGCAGCCCGCTCAGCCCTGTCTGCAGATGGTCCCGCCAACACACCTCTCCCACTCAGCTGTAAGGAGGAAAAAAATGGTACACATTCAGCACAGTGAAACTTGCACTACCAGTAATTTCAGAAAAAGGAGTAGCAGACGTACTCGCAATCTGTTATTGTCTGCAGCTTGCCTTGCTACAGTCCAATCAAATACATAATCATGCTGGTACCCTGCAAGTATCAATAAGAAAACATGTAAGCAAATATATAGATGAGCAAACAAACTTTAGAAATATTGTATTGGCACAGATACCTTCACGGATGAATAAATCCCGGAAGAGTTTCTTCAAATACGTATAGTCTGGCTTATCTTCAAATCGCAAAGATCGGCAATAATGGAAGTATGTAACAAATTCTGATGGATAAGATTTACATAGGGCCTACACAAATTGAGAAAAATATGGGCAACAAGATTAGATTACATTCCAATTGAATGGTAAATGAAGATTGTTAAAAAGTGTGTCTCGAAACGAATCAATTACCTCAATTGAAGTTAGCATTTTCTTCTCACTAATTTTGTCATACTTCTGTTTCTTCGTGCCGGCTTTCAAGCCTTGCCAAGGGAGGCTGAGAAGACAAGTATTCAGTAATAGTCAGAGACAAAAGGTGATTTGAACATTAGAAAGCAAATGATTCTCCAACCTTCCTCTCAAGAAATACATCAGCACGTAACCAAGAGACTCTAGATCGTCTCTCCTGCTCTGTTCTGAAGAGAAAAGAAGCAATAAACCACATCAGAAGTCAGACCACCACAAAACTGTCATACAGCTAGCCAAAGCTTACAAGAAAAAAAATCTTTTTAGATTTCTGGGGAGAACTTTCTGGAAGAGCGATATTTTTTATGATTGGCAATGCATAGAATTTGGGTTACTTGTAGATAACAATTGCAGAACTAATTTCCAAATCTAGACACTAGACACCTAGTATATATTAGAACTATTATTGTCTTTTTTGTTTTATATATGAGTTTCCATTTTTGTTGGTGTCTCATGTTGGGTTTCATCTCTAGCCTACCCCAACTTGCTTGGGACTCCATTTTAAAACCTAAAACATGCTGGTTTCTGCTACAACTATAATTTTACCTCTTAGTACCACCTCTTAATACAGGTAGCAAGACTCACCTACTCCAAGATGGGTGTTCACACTCGCATATCGTGCTGTTCCTGTGAGATTTTTGTTCTCCCTACAGCAACAAAGGAAAACATATAAGCTTTGATGTGTATCCCAAAATGAATACGAAGATCTTAAGTAACAGGGAGGAGGGGGATCTCATCAATCAAAGAACTTCTATTTAATAGAACAAAGAACCGCAGTTAACTTCCTCATCGTGTAGGATTGCAGAAGAAAATTCAGCATGAAAATCATTCAATGTTATTGAACAGCTAACCAACTAAGATTCCATTTAGATTGCATAAAATGGCAGTAGATATAAACCAATATATTCACTAGAAGATATCATTGCATGTAGTGTGCCAAGCACAGCTATGCAATTTCTAAATGAAGGTGTAAATTAGATGGTACAAGGGTACAACCAAGGTGTTACCAAAAATAGGCAAAAAAATGAGAAGTGTCAAACAGAACAATAAGTTACTATTATTATTTTGCAAAACATAGCTCCTAAGGAGCACACAAAAAAGTGTCATAAACGAATGATACTAAGCACATAGATCATCGCAATATAAGTAACATACAAGAATAAACGCCCAGGTGTAAAGATAATTTATTTCGTAGCATTCATAAGAGCCATTTCTGATTACCTGTATGGTATGTGTCTGTGAGTTTGGAGGTCCCGATACTTCTTCGCAAGGCCGTAGTCAATGACATAAACCTGTTAAGAGTACCCTCAGTTTTCTTTAGCAGCTATCTTTGTTGAAGTAAAGACACATTATATTGATCACTTAAAAGGCATATGCTTATGGCAGTAGTTTATCTATTCATAGAAGTTAGGATGGCTGGAATTATTTTCAAGCACAATAAGAACTTTTACCCCCAAAGACTTGATATGTTTATGAATATCATATATGAATTACAGCAAATGTCTGCATTCAAAACCAGTTTTCAACAATTATACCAAGAATTCCTCATAAGAGAATGGCCCAAACATTTGTTTTATAGTATGTACTGGTGTGGTACAAATTCAAGCTACAGATACTCGAATGCTTAAATCAACTGAACCAATTTGTCAGTCACGGTGCATCTTGTATAACAAGATAAAAAGAATTAGGTTTTATTCAGTTATAGAGACCTGAAGCAAAAATGACATATGAGTATGACAGCAGCTATGCAGAGAAACAGTCTATGGGCGCTGTGTTAGAATTTTATCCTCTTGTGAGCCATTGGGGGACTCAATATAGCCACTACCAAACCAGTTTACAGTAAATACTCATATGAGTAACAACCAACCTGGCTTGCTTTACGGCCTAAGCCCATAAGGAAGTTGTCTGGCTTGATATCACGATGAAGAAACCCCCTCGTGTGCATGTACTCTACCCTGGTTATCTGTATGAAAATAATGGGAAGAAATTAACTTGGTGGTGAAAATCCACCAAATAAGGGTTCAAGATTCATTGAGATGTATTTCATAGATACAATACAGATAACAAAAATTAACAGAAAGCGGATGACACCATAAGAGAAACTTACCATCTGATCAGCTAGCATAAGTACTGTTTTAAGGGAAAATCTTCTGTTGCAGAAGTTGAATAAGTCCTCCAGGCTTGGACCAAGAAGATCAATGACCATGACATTGTACTCCCCCTCCACTCCGAACCACTTCAAATGAGGAATCCCAGCTGAAGTTTGGAATAAAAAATATATTAAAACCAGTGAAAATATATAAAACAAAGGAACCATGTCCTTGTATTGGTACTTACTTCCCCCTTGGAGAAGCATGTATAGCTTTGACTCATAATGAAGCTGAGGATGCCTTGATTTTACAGATTCCTGGTAAAACATGAGATGGAGAAAAACAATGAGGTCATATTTCCTGATGCTGGAAGGAGCACTGAGGCTGTCAAATCATATTGCTCCAAAAATGGTTAACCACATACTGTCTCAAAGGTGATGTTATAAGTTCAAGCTAGAAAAGTATTGCCTATAGCAATGTAAAATATATTATTCCATAGCACAATTTTTGCTTCAGTCAAGCCAGTCATCTAAGGAATAGTACAAAAAGGCAAATTTACAAGTCTCTTGACATACAGACCACAATAGATCTTATTGTTTCATTTGCTCGTATTGGCACTATCAAAATATGAGTTGTGACCTTCTTAAAACAAAACATGGGCTATTAGGGCATGTACAACAGTTTAGACAGCTGCTGTCTGTATACTATGCCATGTCACACATAGACAGTAAAAAAGACAGCTTATATAATGGGTTGTCTTTTTCTCTGTCTGCAAAATATTTAATGTGTTCGTTGACACATGAAACTAGAGGATCCGGTAAATTTTGATCTTTGTAGCCATCTTAGAGTTTACATGAGAGAAAACATAATATGTATTCAAACATATGAACTTGCTACATACACTAAACTTGTATAGCATTTTGATAACAGCCATAGTAAATATTAAATACTTTTTAGTTTAAGTTTAATATTTATATCATATATAATCACTCAAAAAATAATTTTTATGCCTACTTTTCACCCACCGTGAGAGCCCTGCCAGCTTCGTACCCTCGAGCTGGCCCTTATCCTTCTCCCTTCCTCGAGCTCACCCTTATCCGATCTAAAAAACAAATACTCGACCTTTATCCTTTTCACCCTGCCGTGATTTGCGACGCGGCGGCCGCATCATGGCCGGCCTCAGCACGCATGCAACCGGCGCTCGGCGAGCTCATCGCGCTCGATTCCGTCCAGGGCGTCCCTCCCTATCCCATCTCACCCCGCTTCGCCAAGCTCACACACCTCTGCGACCTCGACATCAACTCCATCTCCGGTCTCGCCTCGGGCTCCCTCCTCGCCGGCGTCGCCAACTTCAGCAAGCTCGCTGGGCCATCCCGACGCCTCTGGCCGCGCAATCCAACCAGATCCACCCGCGCCCGCTCTGCTCCGGCACAGGTGCCGCCAAGCCCGTCCTCCTCTGCTCTACTTGACCTCGGTCTGACCTCCTCAGCTCCGGTGCAGGCGCCGCCGCTGTTGCTTTTCTCACCGTGGCAGCTCCCTTCCGCGTTGCCGCGTCAGCAGTTCTCCGTTCTCGGGTCGTCTCCGCCGCCGCCGCTAGCTTCATATGGCACGGGTAATCTATTTACCGCCAAAGTGAAATCCATCCCCGCGCCCATCTCCCCGCGCGCGCATTGGATCCTCACGGCGCCGTCGACGAAATGCAGAAGTCGTACAACGCGTGCTGGGAGTCGGCGAGGAGCATCGGAGCACGAGCCCACGAAGTAGACGAACGAGACGACGGCAATCTTCTCTGTCTTCATTTAATTCCTGCCACGGAGGACAAATTTGCCTAGCTGGACACAAACAGACGGCACCCGGCTGACCGCTGTACGTGCCCTTATACAGCCTAACTAATGAATGGGGAACTGGATCCACTAGAAATATTCAATCTCTTTCCTTCCTTCCCTAGTTACTGGAACATACAATAGGTCAATTTTCTTGCAGAACCAAAAATAATTTTGGAAGTCTTGTTATTATTTATGATAAAACACAGGACAATTCGCCTTGAGAGCCATGGAAATGTTTGGGTGTCTAGTTCTTTTTCAATGAGAAAACACAAGTCAATTCGCATGTACAACCAAGGAAATGTTTGGAGGTCTTATTATTTGTCATAGCAAAACCATGACACGAAACAAGAAGCCATGCCAATCTTTATGCAAGCAATTACGAAACACCATTAACATTAACAATTAGGCTGTGCATCGATATCTACATGGGAGTTCTTCGTGAAGGCAACAGCAGACCAACGATATGTGTGCATCTGGGGCTAACTATGTGCCTAATGTCACGCATGTTGCCACGAGAATAGGTAGTATACAAATAGGATCAGATTATCACATACCAACTTGATAGCCACCTCCTCGCTGCTCTGTATGTTCACGCCTGCAACCAAAAGCAACCGACCGCATCAGAAACAGACGCAGAACGGACGAAACGGCGGCGCGTTGAAACCGGCAGGATAGCGTGAAAGATTATCAATCAAGAACCCGGGGAGGCGGCGCGTACCGAGGTAGAGCTCCCCAAAAGATCCGCTCCCAATCTTCTTCCCCAGCTTAAACTTGCCTCCGATCACGTGCTCCATCCCGGCCGCCGCCAAGATTCACCCACGAGCCGCGCCGCAGATCGTCCCCCTGCGACGGAGGCCGCTCACATTGCCCGCCCGCCCGCAAGATTCGAGCCCGGAACGCCCAGGAACAAGGGGGTGCCCCCGGATCTCCCAGCCCAAGGCTAGATTCCGAGTGCGGGCCGCCGCCGGCGACGGAGCAGCGAGGCGGACGGCGGGGTCGGATTGGCGAGCGAGCGAGCTCGGAGGTTCCGGTGGGTGGATTCGGGGCCAGGGCTAGGGACTCGCGACTCTGGTTTCGGTGGCGGAATCGGGGGGGCGCGTTAATAGAGAAGCGTGGAGGGGATGGGTGGGACGCGGCGGAAATCGTGGGAGACGGACGGGGGCGGGACAACGGATAGGAGGAGGGGAGGGAGGGATAGATAGGTAGGGGGAGCACGGCGACGCGTCCCCGTTTCTTTGTGCCTGCGGTCTCCGATTTCCTGCTCCTCGTCCTTGGTAACTCTCTTCTTCTCCTTGCCCTTCATGCCACCGCCTACCCTGCCCATGCCATGCACCCGCCTGCCCTCCATGCCGACGACACAATGGGCCACCGGCAGTCCTGGTTTTGTGAGCTCCTTCATCTACAACCATATCGCAATCAGCACTCTAATAGTCACATACAGGAACAATATTTTGGTAATCTCTACCAGGCAGCAAAAAAGGGAATTGCAGTGCATATACCTCTTGGAGCACCTAAAGGTGGAACTGACCTTCAGCCCTGTCATCTGATGAAAATACTATAGGATATAGAAAAATAAAAATATTTTAGTTTCCTACGTTGGACAAGAAAAAATAAAGTAAAATGATGTGAAGGAATATTCAGTGTATCGGCAACAAAACGCAGAAGATCAATGCGTGGACGGAATATGATCTTGGGCTTCTTATGGGACGTACCACGCATGGACAGATGTAGATGCCGGAGTCGGATGGAACGGGCGGTGCTGTAGAAACACACGAGGAGATTGGCCAGAATCGGCTGGTGTGTGGTCAGCGGGGCAAGGGGTCGTGGCCGGATACGCTGCCAGCATCGACGGAGCCCGCGGCTCCTGGACGCGGTCACCGCGGTAGAGCTCTTTGAACAACCTCTGCTGATGATGACCGAGACTGATAAGCGGACGACTCGATCAGTCGAGGAGCAGACCAACCACGACGCTAGGCAGGAGGGAGCTTGATACGAGGAGTGGCGGCCATGGCCATTTCCCACCCCTTGGTGGGCGCTAGGCCTGCACACGACAGCACAGGATTTTATTTATGGAGAAAAAGGAAAGGGTGAGGGCGTCTTTCTTTATTGGGTTATGCAATGGCGTCGGGGCTATAGATGTCCAAACGGGCGGCCCGGCCCGGCCCTGGCCCGGGCCCGGGGTGGCCCGGCCAACTACATGCCGGGCCAGGCCCGGCACTACACACGGCCGTGCCGGACCGGGCCAGCCCACGTGCTGTGCCGACGGCCCAGGCCCGGGCCCATGGGCCGATTTCGTGCCGGGCCAGCCCGTCAAGCACGTGCACATTTGCCGTGCCGTGCTGGCCCATGGCCCAATAACAGGAAATATACTTCATCTGTTCACAGCAAACTCAAAACTTCAAAAATCACATTCAAACATACACTAACAGTCTAACACAGGCAGATAATGAGACAAAAGACAATAGACAACAAACATTCAAAAGTTCACCACTCAGATTAGTGATGAAAGGATTATAGACCTGTTTGAACACTTGATCTGTGTGATCAAGTGTGGTTGCCTCATTAAAAACCTTCCTAGGTAAAACTCACCCTTGTGAGAAACCCTAGGAAGGAAAAAAGAGTACAACCCAGGTCTATAATCCTAAATAAGTTCATGAGTTCATGCTCATTACAACACATCAGTTCAGCACAAGCCCACAAGATTACAAGAATAGAACAGACATGAGACATGAGATAACTAAGTAACACCAGCAGGCAGCAGTCAGTCAGTCCATATTCTTGCAGTTGCAGACTTGTAGTTGCAGTGTTGCCAAAAGCCCAAAATTCTTGCATTGCAGTCTTCCATGTTGCTAAATAGACGGCGCTGAACCAGTCATAGAGGCAGTCCTAGCAAACACACAGACACAGGTAAACAAAGTTAATCAACAACCATAGTGAATAATACTAAAGCAAGAGTGCAACTGTACAAGAATTATGAGTTATGACTTACTGGTTACCATCAGCTTGCCCCTGTCCTTCATTTTCCTCTAATAGCTTGCTGAATGCATACTCAAGCTCTTGCATCCCCTTCTCAACCTCATGTTGTGCCCTTGCATCGCCCAGTTCCCAATCTTTGACGCAGGTCAACATCTCAACAGTTGTAGGAAGCAGTCGTCGCCGCCGCTCCTCAATTATCCTGCCAGTAAGACTAAAGCAAGACTCCGAAGAAACGGTAGAAACAGGAACAGACATGATATCTTTTGCAAGTATGGACAGAATGGGATAGGTCCGCTTGTGCTCATGCCACCAATTTAGAATGTTAAAGTCATCATCATAACAGGTGACAGTGTCACTGTCCAAGTAAGAAGACAGCTCAGAAACATGAGATATAGCAGGAGGAGTAGCAGTAGCAGGAGCAGATGTAGAAGTAGAACCTGGACCAGTAGCCCCAAAGATCTTACCCCATGCAGTCTTTTTCTTACCAGTAGAAGATGCTGCATTTGAGTGCCTGTTTAATCTAGTTCCACCAAACTTGTTCTCATATTTGTTAAACAGTTTATACAGCTCAGTTCTTACCTCACTGAAGTATGTGGTGTAATCAGTACAAATAGTTTGAGAAAGAAGTTGGAGAACATTCTGAAAACCTCTTATCTTGGCTCTAGGATCCAAAATAAATGCAAAGGAATACAAAAGAGGTATATTGTGCCAGTACTTTAGGAACTTTAGTTTCATAGGAGTAACTATGTTTGTAAGCAAAGGATCAGTTTCAGTGGCATGTAAATGACCAGCAATTTCAAGAATATGATGCAGCATCAAAGGACTAGTGGGGTAGTAAACACCAGACAGTACAACAGTTGATTCATAAAACATTCCAAGAAACTCCATAATTTTCTCAGCAACAGCCCAATGGCCATCACTCAGAAGTGGCTCACCATTCACCAACCCATAAGTTGCACCAATAAAGGAAGATAAGGTTGATCTGTATGGTATAAGATGCTTTAGCATGAGATATGTAGAATTCCATCTCACATCCATATCTAAACCAAATTTACGAGGTGTTACCCCCTTTAGAATGCAAAAGTTATGAAATTCAGCAATGCGTTGGTTAGAAGAGTTCAAATAAGAAATTGCAGTCCTAAAAGTCTCAAGATATGTCTTGATCCTCTTCAGACCAGACTTGACAATCAAGTTTATAATGTGACAAGCACAGCGCTGGTGCAAGAGACCACGCAACCTCTTATCCTGATTGTCAAGTGGTTGAGGATCAGGACCAAGGTAACCAACAAATGCAGGAATGAGTCTACCCATGGCAGAAGCATTTGAAGAAGCATTATCAAGCGTGACAGAAAAAATCTTATCTTTCAAACCAAACTCAGTAACAACAGATTCAATACGCTCAGCTATGTTAATGCCAGAATGTGAGACATCAATGAGACGCAGGCCAATCACCCTTTTTTCTAATTCCCAATCAGCAGAAACATAATGGATAACAACTGAAAGGTAATCTTCCTTGCATTTTCAGACCAAATATCAGATGTAAGGCAAACAGAAGAAACACAATTCAAAGATTCAACTAGACAAGCACGGTGATCAGTGAAGTATTTTTCAAGATCTCTAGTCGTGGTTTGCCTAGAAACTCTAGCAAAACGAGGATTGTGAGCTCGCTGAATGTATTCCTCAAATGCATCTTCATAACCAAAACCTAGAGGCAAATCAAGTCTAGCAATTAAACGGCACAACTCTCTACGAGCAACATCAGGCTTATACTCCCAAGTATGCACAGAACCATCAGCATTGAATTGCAAACGAGATTGAACAAGAGCAGCATGTTTGGATTTAGCAAGGCATACCTTCTGGTGCCGGAGCAGATGCCCAGTACCAGCAGAAGAATGAGCAGAAAGCACAGTAGAACAATGATGGCACTTGGCAGCAATTCTCACCGGCTTGCCACCAGGGATGGGCGAGTCCTCAAAGATCTCATCGAAGTCGTTCCAGGCACCAGACCTGGGACGCTTCTTGGTGTTGCTGGTGCCTGTAGAGGCTGATGGGGTCGAGGAAGGCATCACGGGGGTGGGCGTCGCAGCAGCAGCACCTGCACCTGGAGCTCCAGCATCATCACCGCCATCAACATTGATCGGAGCAGCAAGGCTGCCGAACAATGCCTCGCCGCCCGACGCCAGGTCCTCATCGTCGTCGCCGGGAAGACCACAGGCCCTGAGGTCGTCATTGATGGTATACTCTTTCATGTCCTCCATCATGAAGACCTCGTGTTGCAGCCTGCAGCTCGCCTCCGCCCTTCAGCGGCTCCGTTCCTCGACGACGCGCGGCCCCGCGCCGGCGCACCGCACCAGCCCGAGACCTGCAGCAAGCCAGCGAGACAGAGAGTTAGGCCCAGAGCAGATCTAGGGTTAGCACTAGGTTAGGGTTAGGACCAGATCTTACCTGCGCAGTCGGAGCCCAGAGCCGGAGAGGGACGAGAGGACGACGGCGAGACGGCAAAGACCAGCAACGGCGAGTTGCGGACTAGAGGTGGAGGAGGAGGAGAGGAAGAGGACAGGGAAGCGAACGGCGAACGCGAAGCGAAGGCGATCGACGAGGACGAGCCGTGGCGGCGAGGCGGCGAGGCCTACATCATCTACATCTACTCACCGGAGATGAGGGGGAAGGGGCGGCCGAATCGGGCGGCGCGTGGTGGAGGAGATCAGGCGGCGAAGCCGCGGAGGCGGAGGCGGGCAGGAGGTCGACAGAGAGCTGCGGCCGGGAGGGGAATGAGATTAGGGTTAGGCCGGGAATGGGGGGCCAGGCCAGCGGCCGGGATTATATACGCTGGCCTGTTGCCCGTTGGACTGAGGCGCTGGGCAGCCGGCGGCCTGCCGACCGTTGGAGGTGGCCGGGCCTTAGCCGGGCCTCCCCTTTTTGGCCGTGCTGGGCCGGGCCGCCCGGCGTGCTGGGGCGACGGCCCACGCCCGGGCACGACGACCGGGCCGGGCTAGCCCGGGCACGTTGAAGGCTGGGCCAGGCCGGGCTTGGGCCGGGCCAAAAAAAAAGGGCTTTCGGGCGGGCTAACGGGCTGTGGGCTGTATGGACATCTATACCTACGACTACGAGACGAGCGTGGCTTTGGCTGCGCCGACGGCGACGCGCACCTACCCTACCCGCCGCATGTTCCCGTTGGCCCGGGCACACACTCGGCGCAGGGTCCGGTGCGGCGCGCGTGGGCGGCGCGTGGCTGCACTGCTGGCGCCGCGCGTCCCCCAACTCGAGGCCCGGTATAAATGCCACGGCCCTCCGCGGTTTTTGCTAGCGATAGAACAGAACCCAAACTCTCTCCATCGGGATCCGCGCACGCCGAGGCGCAGGCAGGCGTCGACGTGCCGCCGATCGACTGGAGCCGGCGATGGGCAGCGTGGCCGTGGACTCTGACTACGGCGCGCCGCGCGTGCTGTCGGCGCTCCAGAAGGCGCGCGCGCTCTACCTGCCAGAGCTTCCGCCGTGTCTCCCGGTACTCCTAGTCCTCCCTTACCTAGCGCGCGACGGCGACGCCATTGCCGGCTGCGGCGGCGGGCGATCGATCCCTCCGCTCCGGATCCGCACATCGCCGCCGCGCTCGGATGATGGCGGGTTGCTCCCCCGACCCTGCGCGTTGTGCTGTTCTCTTCTCTGCCCAGATCGATCGATCGATCGATCTCGCCGTGGCGGGCGCGCGGGGTTGTTCCGGTTGGTGCGGTGATGGTTATCCGTTCCGAATATTTTCCCTCGCTTTCAGACGGATGCGGGGTGGGGTACCATAACAAGTAGTGTGGGGGGTTAGGTGCACCAGTAATGGCCCGACGCCGGTGCGCACTGCCGTCGCCACCCACTCTCCAGTCTCCACTGAGGACTGGCATGGATCTGGGATTCCACGGCTGGGAGAGCGACGACACAGCAACACCGGCGTAAACGAGGCAATAATTCACTCCTCCTTTCCCGCTTGGTCCTTGAGGAGAGTTGGTGACTTGGTGTGCCGTTCCTCCCCGCCACGTAACAAGGGGAAAGTGAAAGCATGCCAATCATTAGCCACTAATTAATCTGGCATTATCTTGGTGCCAACAAAAACGAGTCTGCTCTATCTTATTTAATTGCACTCTTTAGCAGTGGATTCGGGTAATCTATAGTATAAGGATTTTGTACATGATACAACATGGCTGCTAAAAGATTAAGTTCTTGACTGACAGTGATTGATGGCCTTTTTTCTTAAATAAATGTCTGAACGGTATTCAGGGTACCACGGTGAGGGTGGAGTATGGTGACACAGCGATTGCGGCGGATGTAGCTGGTGCGCATGTCATCAGCCAGGCCTTCCCTCGCACATATGGCCAACCGTTGGCGCACTTCCTCAGAAAGACGGCCGCTGTGCCGGATGCTACAATCATAACAGAGCACCCTATCGTCAGGTACATTCAGCTTCCACGTTCGTGTTTTTAATTGTGTATAGCAATACCTTTTTCAGTGCTGCACGGTTGAGCTTTTCAGTTGTATCCCGTGAGACATAGTCCTTTGTTTGCTGACTGTAGTATTTAGTTTGAGAATAGCTACAAGAGTCTTCAAGCATGTGATCCAGTACAGGAGTTCACTTGTATCAGGAGTTCAGGACAAGAAATTGCTTCAACAGTTGATTCTTATAATATTCTTAATCGCTGACAAAACTATGCATGTTTTTCCTTGTATGGATGTGTGGGATGCAGGGTTGGCATCGTCTTCAGTGGGAGGCAATCCCCAGGAGGGCACAATGTTATATGGGGCCTCTATGATGCTATAAAGGCTCACAACTCAAATAGCAAGCTTATCGGTTTTCTTGGTAAGCGCATAGGTTAATTCAGGAGCCATGGTTTAGTTACAATAATTGATTGGTAACTTTTGTTACTTGCATTTCTTGTTATTTGTGCAAATTGTGCTTGTTAATTAGGTTACATGCATGATGTGCTCTGCTTTTTTATCAGTAATTGTTGAAGGTTTTGTGCTTCTGCTAATTAAATCATGAAAATTTTTGAATATGGCAACTAACATATTTTAAAACTAGTAGTAGGTTGATACATTGTAGATTATAGAATATGTCAGTGAGATCAACAATACCTAGCTGCAGTCCTTTTTAAAATAATAGAATGTAGGAAATGTTAATCCTGGGAGCTTACTGGCTCTCTGTCCCTACACATTTTCTTGTACAATATCTTCATGAACAGTTGATCGTTTTCTTGTACAATATCTTCATGAACAGTTGATGGTGAACATAGAAGAATCCTGTATATGCTCCAGCAGTGACTTATTTCTGTTTTTTTTGTTCACGCAGGAGGAACTGATGGATTATTTGCACAGAAAACTATGGAAATCACAGATGAAGCTCTTTCATCCTATAAAAATCAAGGTGGTTATGACATGCTTGGTCGGACAAGGGATCAGATCAGAACGACTGAGCAAGTAAAGGCAGCAATGGCTACTTGCGAAGCATTGAAGTTGGATGCCCTTGTTATAATTGGAGGTATTATTTGTTATATTAGTCTGCTGATTTTTATCTTTTATTTACATTATTTACATTAGATACAAGCTCATAACATCTTTCTTTGCTCTTTAAAGGTGTGACGTCTAATACAGACGCTGCTCAGCTTGCCGAGACATTTGCTGAGTCAAAATGTCCAACAAAGGTTGGGGCTTCTGCTGTTTATTTTTTAATTCCTTATTTTTCTATACATAAAGTCGTTTTTCTTTATCCTGTATTTTCCATAGATAATGAATAACTAGACTCAATTTCCCCTCATTTTTTGAACAGGTAGTTGGTGTTCCTGTAACTCTGAACGGAGACCTCAAGAACCAATTTGTTGAGACAACAGTTGGTTTTGATACCATATGCAAGGTAAATAATTTCATGAATCAAACTATGTTCTTCTTGTTTGCTTGTATACAGCTTATTATCAATACCATTATGTTAATGCGCTAATTGCATATTTCTTATTCTTTGCCATGCCCTTGTATCAGAAGTTTGCTTAGGAAGATAGATAAGGAGTTTCTTCATTTTGATAATATTGTATAGTTAGCATACATAAATTTAATGATACCCTTATATTCTCCTTTGTTTACTTAACTTTTGAGCAGTGACAACCATATATCTTCAACCTTTTTCACAGGTGAACTCGCAGCTCATAAGCAATGTTTGCACTGATGCTCTTTCTGCTGAAAAGGTAAGATCCATCCTAACATTCATTAGTCTGAACACTTTCTTGATTTTCTGGACTGATATAAGATAAATTGTTTCCATCATAAAAGTATTGCAAGCACATAATGGAAACAAGGAAAAATATATATTGGTGCTCTTGAAAATAATTAGTACAGTCCACTTGTAAAATTTGAACCAACATTGTGTGGCTATTCTACACTGCGACTTCCACTCCAAATCGACAATTACTTTCTTGAATTTATCAATTGGTCATAGATTAGGGAACTTCTATTATTCTCCTAGAATTTTCAAATACCTATTATCCTTAGAATTGTTGATTGAATATTTGATTTTATTTTATAAGGTGTTAGTGATTTCCCTACCTGATATATTTTATTCTTTTATGAAAAATAAATTTATGTTGGTCATATATATTGTTTTGCCTCCATAAAACTCCTTTTTCTTCTTCGTAGTATTACTATTTTATTCGGTTGATGGGACGGAAAGCATCTCATGTGGCATTGGAATGTGCTCTTCAATCACATCCAAACATGGTCAGTAATCATGCTATTCCGTTGTATATATATCTGGTTTATTTATATGCAAAACTTACTAATATTCATCTAACATGAATAATGCTCAGGTTATCCTAGGCGAGGAAGTTTCTATGTCAAAACTTACCATCTTTGATATTACGAAGCAGATATGTGATGCTGTGCAGGCAAGGGCTGAAAAAGGTAGGGGTTGAGTGATAGCTGAGGTCCCTGTAGTTATTATCTTGTGCACATATATGTCATGTGTAGGGATGAAAACAGATATGTACATATAAACAGATAGTTTTTTTTTTGTCGGATTGGATTCAGATACGGATAGTATCAAATGTGTCGCGGATATTAAAATATGTTCCATATCTATATCAGATATTCAACTTTGAGTACCCAGATTCAGATACAAAATGGATATTACATCTCTGAAATCGGATATCGGACTATCGATATAGTATCTGAACCCCCTCGGTCGGAGGACGGGTGGAAAATATCACCACCATTTTTATCCCTAGTCATGTGTGTTGCACTTATTCCTATGGTCATGTCATATTGTGCAGACAAATATCATGGGGTTGTGCTGATTCCTGAGGGTCTTGTTGAGAGTATTCCTGAGCTGTATGCTTTGCTTCAGGTCTGTATCCAGTAACTGAAAACAAAGTACTGGTTTATTCTTTAAAAGCTTCACTAAGGTACATTTATTTTTCCAGGAAATTCATGGGCTACATAATAAAGGTGTTTCGGTTGAGAACATCTCTTCCCATCTTTCATCTTGGGCATCTGCACTGTTCGAATTTTTGCCTCCATTTATTAGAAAGCAGGTACATTTATTCTTCTTATTTCCCTAATATTCAGAAACCCATAATTTAGCAAAAATTACCATGCTTCAATCATGTTGTTTATGTGATGCAGCTGCTTCTCCATCCTGAATCTGACGATTCTGCTCAACTTTCTCAGGTACTATGGTCATTCATTCAAATTTTAATAATTTTTCACTGACCTTGCTCATTGCATTCTTTTTATACAGAAACTTTACCTGTCTATATTTGCAGATTGAGACTGAGAAGCTTCTAGCACAATTAGTTGAGACCGAAATGAACAAACGCCTTGTAAGCAATTTTCAGAATTCCACACAACTATTCATCGTGCATGTGTGAAGCTTATTTGTAAAATAAGCACTAGAATTTACTGTTTTTGGCTTCACTTGCAGAAGGAAGGCACTTACAAAGGAAAGAAGTTTAATTCAATATGCCACTTTTTTGGCTACCAAGCAAGGGGTGCCCTGCCTTCCAAATTTGACTGTGATTATGCTTATGTAAGATCAACCTCATTTGACTGTTCTCTTTGGAATGCACTACCCAGTCAGATCACTGTTTCATTGTTTGGGTTTAGGTTCTTGGGCATGTATGCTATCACATCCTAGCAGCTGGTTTGAATGGCTACATGGCCACTGTGACAAATCTCAAGAATCCAGTGAACAAGTGGAAATGTGGTGCTGCTCCTATTACGGTGAGTGATTAAGGACCCTTTTAAATTGAATCAATTTCTCTCAGTTTCGACTCCAATTCAAAAGAAAGACCAAGTTCTGCTCAAATTTAAAATAAAGCTCAACGCTTACTACATTTTATTCATTGCCAGTCTATGATGACTGTAAAAAGATGGTCCCGTGGTCCTGCTTCCAGTCAAATTGGCAAGCCTGCTGTCCACATGGCAAGTGTCGACTTGAAAGGAAAATCATACGAGTAAGTATGAAAATATAACATTCTATTTAATCACGGGCTCTTTCTCTAGTCTTTCGGACTTTCTCCTTTTCTTCTGAATCTGTACGTTCTATTTTTTCTTGTTTATGATGTCTTTTTTTTTCCAGGCTGTTGCGACAAAATTCTTCCAGCTTCTTGATGGAAGATATCTACCGAAACCCTGGGCCACTTCAGTTTGAAGGACCAGGTGCTGAAACAAAGCCTATTTCACTGTGTGTTGAAGATCGAGACTACATGGGAAGAATCAAACAATTGCAGGAGTACTTGGAGAAGGTACTTTACAAACTTCATTGTTTCATTTTTGCACTT
>CM014274.1:22687973-22699516 GCA_004135705.1 Alloteropsis semialata | reverse complement strand
AGCTTTGTTGTCCAATCCAAAACCCATGCATCTACTCATCCAATTGAAATCTATTCCAACATAACTAATTAAACTTGCCAGTACTGCAACTCTTTAAGCATGCGTTTGGTTCTGGAGCCAAGTAGGTTGGGTTGGCTCCGACCCAGTTTTGTGGGTTGGGATGAACCCATCTCATGTTTGGTTGAAAGGTTGGGTTCGTTCCAGTTTTTTGTTTGGTTGAATGAGTTTTGAGGGTTGGGTCGGATGCCATTTTAACACCGTTAGCGAGAATTGTCCGTGGGATCCATACGTCATGAGTAGGGTCCATATGTCATCCACTCATTCTTTTCTAATTTTTCTTTTTTCTTTTCTTCCCTTATCTTCTTCCTCCCAGAGGCACGGCACGGGGAGCTCGGCCGTTCGGGCTTGGTCCCCAGACTCGGCCGTTCGAGCTTGGTCGGCGGCGGCGCGGGGCCGGCCTACCGCATCGAGCTCGGCCGACGGCGGTGCGACGCAGCCCGGCCTACCGCGGCGAGCTCGTCTACGCGGGCGGCGCCAGGTTCTACGTCGCGTGGGTGCCAAAGATGTGGAGGCCGGGCAGCCATCAGCGGCCCGGTGCGGGGAGCTCGGCCGGCAGCGCACGGGGAGCTCGACCGCCGGAGCTTCGAGCTCACCTGTCATCCACTTGCCCTCGAGCGGCACTGGATAGCCCCTGCGCGGCCCCCCCAAGCTCCGCTCGATTCCCCACCCCCAAGCTGTCGCGCGCCCGGGCCATGGCAACCTCATCCTCCCGAGCTTCCCGACCGTGGCGGCCCGAAGCTCCACGCGCCGCCGCCGTTCACCAGGCTGCCCGAGCCCCCCAACCGCGGTGGCCCGAAGCTCCACGCACCGCCGTCGTCACCAGGTCACCCTGAGCTCAATCCCGCCCATGGCCGGAGCTTGCCCTTCCCATGGTAGCCCTTCCCCGACCGGCGGCGCCGCTCTCCCAGCGCAGGACGGCCTCGCCTCGCTCGTCACTCGTGGCGCACGAACGGAGAGCCGGACGGTGTCAAAGTGGGTCGAGATGATCCGCTCGATTCGGAGGGATCATCTCGACCCGTATCTCAGGGGAATATGCCCTATAGGGATGAACCCAACCCACATCTCTACCAAACCAAACACATCAAAAAATGGGTCCAACCCAACCCAACCCTCAAAACAAACACATACTAATTTGCTCAGGTTTGTTCTCAGTAGTTTTGCCCTTTGAGACCCCAGAGGTCATGCGGGGTAATTAACTAGATAAAACACTATGTCATTTTGCCTAAGTACAAACGCAGCGTTAGTTTGATTAACCCTATACTATATGCCAGGATTATACCATGCTTGTCTAGTTACATCTATGAACCTAGACTGTGTTTTGTGTAAATCCAAAATAGTACAAGTTTTCTAGTTGCAGCTATATATGTGCACACGTACTTTCCAAAGGATCTCCAAATCTTTATGAGGCATAGTTTCATTTGGTGAAGCATTATCCCAGTGGAATATATGTGATGTTCCCATCTTGCTGAAAAACCATATGCTGGTGGCCATCTTTTCCTTGTCCCCAAAAGTATATGCTGGTGCCTTTTGGCTGTCATGATCTTGGCTGTGGTGGGGCCATGTAAAGATGGGCGTGGTTCGGTTCGATCCATCGGATCATCGAACTGCTCCAAGAAGACGAGTCTAATGGGCCACCGGTTCGGCGACGGACGAGCGATGGTTCGACCCAAGCAGAACCCTGGGTTCGAGCGGATCGACCCAGTTTTTTTTTTCAATCGACTCCTGCCGCTACGCTTTCCTCATCCAACACAGCATGACGATGGAGTCATCCTTCCACGTGCGCAAAGGAGTTTCCCTCGCCTACTCTGCCGGTGCTGGTGTATTCTGTATAAAAGACATGAAGAGATCGATTATTCATCTCCAGCAGCAACGGAGAAGAAGGTTGAGATCTAGCTATGAGGTGCAGGATAACGAGGATCCCATCTTGGTGCCACGGTGAGCTTCTGGTAGGAAAGGCATCAAGTCCTTGTTCCATCTTCTTGCACTCTTGACGAGGGTCTAGATCAGGGGTAACCGATCAGGCCCCTAATCTACGACACGACGCCAACCAACCCTTCAAAAACAAAAGCTGAAGACCCAGATCAAGCAGATCTTCCATATCCGAACAGTCTCAGATTCGCCCGGGGAGTCTCCGCCTCCGAGGAGTCTCAGATTCGCCCGGGGAGTCTCCGCCTCCGAGGAGTCTCCGATTCGCCCGGGGAGTCTCCGCCTCCGAGGAGTCTCCGATTCGCCCGGGGAGTCTCCGCCTCCGAGGAGTCTCCGATTCGCCCGGGGAGTCTCCGCCTCCGAGGAGTCTCCGATTCGCCCGGGGAGTCTCCGCCTCGCCCGACTGGTCCACTCGGCTCCATCCCACTTTTGCCCATCCCTGGCCGTACCCACTTGGTACTAGATATGTCAGAATGGGATGGACGTCGTCCTTCGCCACGGCGGCCACAGGAGCACCCGTCTCATCCGAACAGGAACATTACAGTCCTGGGGAAGGACACATGCACACCCAGGAGGGGACACCTGGAATCCAAAGGTGACACCTGGAGCCCGAGGAGGACACCTGGAGTCCAAGAAGGCACAATACAAGTCAACCACGACCCGAAAGCTACTCGGAGACGTACCCGAGAAGCCCCATACTCCAACCACCCGGGTATGTACGATCCGAGTACATCTCGCCTCATGCCTTGCGAGCCAAGTCTTCTCCATTCTTATCCATTTAAGCCAGGGATCCTCGTGGGCCGGCCTGGGATCGGCCCACATCCTTGTCAGATGTGGGACCAGGCCGACTGGCTACCCGGTCGGTAGTGGGCCCAGGGGTACCCATATCCCACATGTACTTTTGCTCACATTTACCTTGTAGTAATGAACTTGACCTATACTCTGTTTTTTCTGAAGTGCATCTCGTAACCACAGGCTTGTAATCCTGCAATGCTCACTTTGGAGGCTTCATACCTATACTCTGTTTTTTTTCTAAAGTGCATCTCGTAACCACAGGCTTGTAATCCTGCAATGCTCACTTTGGAGGCTTCATTTTTCTTACGCTATGATGAGCTACCATTTGGGCATATTTCACTTTCAGAAGAAATAGTGATCATACCATTCCATAGTAGACACGTGAAAGCCACTAAATGCTTTGCTTAGAGGGACAAAGCAAAACCAGTCTGAGAACAAGCAGGCATCAATTCTGTGTTGTTTCCTACAAGAGACTAGAGACCATCTTGGGTGCAAATTAAACAAGCTGTTTTGAAGTATGTGTTAACTGCAACATCTCTCGTTCTTCTTAATATTTCCCTCTTGTCGCTTTATGTTTAAGCGCTATCACTAGTTAGCTGTAATGGCTTGGTTCTCTTGATCTGTGCTGGGTCGATCCACGCGATCCATTGGGGCGCATGGATCAGCACACGCTCTAAAATGGTTCGATCCATTACCCCTCGTCTGTTATTTGGATCACGTGGAGCTCCAATGGAGCTGCCACGGTTGACCCACCCCCATCTTTAGGGCCATGAAAAGCTAGCCACTTATTAGTTTGATCTTTTCAAACGTATTATTGGTGCGACCACCAATATCTTATGACATTTTTAAGTGCCTCTCCGGCCCACTTGTGAGATTTTCTTCATCTGTAGATGTCATTTGGACTCACACGCCTGTTTCTAGCGAAACTGCGGCTAGCTCCAATTCCACCGTTTGAAAAATTGCTAGAAAACAACCATAGAACAAGTAATGTGTGCGTGACAGGATCTTTTTCACACCATCATGTCATGTGACGTTTTCTTGAGTGATTAACCCTGGAAGGAGATAAGAAACGCACGTTTGTAGCTGAACAGCAGCATCCGTCGCATCGTATCAGGTTTTGAAAACTTTGCTCCACTAGAGGACTCTAGAGGTAGCTTGAGCTGGGTGCGACAGACAATACTACTTGGAGAATCATACAGGATTCCTGGCTCGCCAATAGGATTCCTCGGATCCCCCGGAGTGGAGCTGAGGTAGTTCCTCCACCCACGGCCTGAGGAACTGATGTGGCCTCCAAGGTCAGAGGTCAGAATCTTCTTCCCTCCAGCCCGGTCCACTTGTCCACCCCCGACAGCGACACCATCGGAGAGCCGCGACGCACCGGTGATGGAGCACACCGCGGCCGTGCGCGCCGGCCTTCCACTGGCCCCATAAGATCGCCCCACCTCACGCGGCAAATCGCTGCCCCCTCGCCGTCCCCAACAATCAGCCCCCGCCGCGCGCGGCGGCCGGAGCCGCCCGCTCCAAGCTCCCCGTGCCGCGCGCTATATAAACTACCAGCACCACAGCATCGGTGCAACCACGCACCCGGCAGTGAGTTAGGATCGGAGTAAGAGTGCAAGACACCGCGCGCGAGAAGCAGGCGGCCGGCAGCATGGCGGATGGTGAGTTCAAGCCGGCGGCGATGGGGGTGGAGGGTGCGGAGGCGGCGTCGAAGCCGCGGTTCAGGATGCCGGTGGACTCGGACAACAAGGCCACCGAGTTCTGGATCTTCTCCTTCGCGAGGCCGCACATGAGCGCCTTCCACCTCTCGTGGTTCTCCTTCTTCTGCTGCTTCCTCTCCACCTTCGCGGCGCCGCCGCTGCTGCCGCTCATCCGCGACACGCTCGGCCTCACGGCCACGGACATCGGCAACGCCGGGATCGCGTCCGTGTCCGGCGCCGTCTTCGCGCGTGTCGCCATGGGCACGGCGTGCGACCTGGTGGGGCCCCGCCTGGCGTCCGCCTCCATCATCCTCCTCACCACCCCCGCCGTGTACTGCTTCTCCATCATCGACTCGGCGTCGTCCTACCTCCTCGTGCGCTTCTTCACGGGCTTCTCGCTGGCGTCCTTCGTGTCCACGCAGTTCTGGATGAGCTCCATGTTCTCGCCGCCCAAGGTGGGGCTGGCCAACGGCGTCGCCGGCGGGTGGGGCAACCTCGGCGGCGGCGCCGTGCAGCTGCTGATGCCGCTCGTGTTCGAGGCCATCCGCAAGATCGGGAGCACGCCGTTCACGGCGTGGCGCGTGGCCTTCTTCATCCCGGGCGTGATGCAGACGTGCTCGGCCATCGCGGTGCTGGCGTTCGGGCAGGACATGCCCGACGGCAACTACCGGAAGCTGCACAAGTCCGGCGACATGCACAAGGACAGCTTCGGCAACGTGCTCCGCCACGCCGTCACCAACTACCGCGGCTGGATCCTGGCGCTCACCTACGGCTACTGCTTCGGCGTGGAGCTCGCCGTGGACAACATCATCGCGCAGTACTTCTACGACCGGTTCGGCGTGAAGCTGAGCACGGCCGGGTTCATCGCCGCCAGCTTCGGGATGGCCAACATCATCTCCCGCCCCGGCGGCGGGCTGCTCTCCGACTGGCTCTCGAGCCGGTTCGGCATGCGCGGCAGGCTGTGGGGGCTGTGGGTGGTGCAGACCATCGGCGGCGCCCTGTGCGTGGTGCTGGGCGTGGTGGACTACTCCTTCGGCGCGTCCGTGGCCGTCATGATCCTCTTCTCCTTCTTCGTGCAGGCGGCCTGCGGGCTGACCTTCGGCATCGTGCCGTTCGTGTCGCGGAGGTCGCTGGGGCTCATCTCCGGCATGGCCGGCGGCGGGGGCAACGTGGGCGCCGTGCTCACGCAGCTCATCTTCTTCCACGGGTCCAAGTACAGGACGGAGACGGGGATCAAGTACATGGGGCTCATGATCATCGCCTGCACGCTGCCCATCACGCTCATCTACTTCCCGCAGTGGGGCGGCATGTTCGTGGGGCCGCGGCCGGGGGCGACGGCGGAGGAGTACTACGGCAGGGAGTGGACGGCGGAGGAGCGCGAAAAGGGGTTCAACCTCGGGAGCGTGCGCTTCGCCGAGAACAGCGTGCGCGAGGGGGGGAGGTCGTCGGGCAGCCAGTCCAAGCACACTGTCCCCGTCGAGTCGTCGCCGGCCAACGTGTGATGTGTGGAAGACGGCATGTTAATTTGGTGCTGCTCGTGCAGTCAAGGTCCCGGCTCCCGGCGTTCGTGAACCGTGGTGGCGGTGGCACTGCCGTTCCACCCTTTGAAAAATTGGTGTGTGCTAGCTCTTTTATTGTGCGTGCTACTGTGAGGTGCAGCCGTGTGGTCATTACTGTTTGAAGGAGAAGGAACCGCCGGTGACGAATTTCGGCAAAGGGAGTGGTGTTTTGTTTGATACTGCGCCACTCCGGTGATTTCTTTGTTTTCACATATATATAAATATAAATCAGCTTTCTTCTACTCCTCGGTCAATATCAAATAAGAAAGTATCACAGCACAATCCCGATGATCACAAGAGCGACTGAAACCTGAGAAGAATTAGTCAGTTTATTTATTACTATAATATAAATCTCGTACTATTCGTGATTGCAACGTACAAAATCCTTATACTACATTAAAGATTGTGTTATATGTATAGCCTATCAGTGTCCAGCTTTTTTTATCCTTCAGTTGCAGCATCCTTTTGCATTTAGCTACAAAGTACGGGGCAAAAGAGAATGAAAAGGAAGATCACGGCGAGCATAAATATGGTTGTGCCCATCACAAATTCACAACCCATTTGGAATTGGTGGGAATGCTTATTTCCGACTTCGCAGACGATAACATGCCATGAAATTGTCAAATAAATATAGAGGCCTTGTCTTCTGCATCCAGTCCTGCTTCTTGATTTGTAGAAACTTTCACTTCCTCTCGTGAGCTTGTAGACACTTAATCCTTCTTCAGACCTGAAGCATCCGGATCTGCTAACATTTTCTCAATTTTCTTTTCCGCCGCCTTCTCCTTCCTCTTTGCCTTTTTCTTTGCATTGATAGCCTTTCTCGCAACCTTTCGCTTGTACCATGCCCTGGCTTTGTCGATGCAGGGTTGATTTTCGACCGGAAGATAATCCATGGTGAGGTAGATACTGCTTTCTTGAGACATTTCAAATACCTTCCAGGTCGCTTGGGGCATTTGTTTTAGAACCTCCTCCTCAGATACCAGTAGAAGCAGGCTGCCGTCATGCTTGTGAATCACATCATATCTGTTACGACAGAAAATCATCCCAGAGCTATCATCCTTTACCTCCTTAAGCAAACAATCGAAACCATAAGCCGTTAGCTGCTGGGCTGAATAATCATCCAGTAAAGCTCGAATTTCTGCCACCCTGTTGCTCTCTCCCTCTGAACGTAACAGTGTGGTGCAGTGATCTTCCAACTCATCACGACTGAAACCTTTGACTGACTCATATATGCTCAATTCTGGACTTACAATCCACCCATGAAACAAAGGGATGAAGAGACGGCGTATTAACCTCAATGAAGGGCTTGATTCGAAGTCAGAAGGGCCGCTCAGACATGGGCTGAGACTGAACTGGGTTCGGATGTTATTGACCACACCCTGAGATTCTCTCATTTGATCTTCAGTCATGTCACCTTCCATGCTTTAGATAAAAAAGCGGAAACCATCATGCTTTCAGATAACGAGATTAACCTAAAACACTACCTAAAAGAGAGATTAGTTCGCCTCCTAAGGGAGGAAGAGATGAAATGGTATGAAAGAGCTAAAGTAAAAGGCTTGTTGCAAGGAGACGACAATACCCGTTTTTTTCATTTGGTGGCCAATGGCAAACACCGAAAACAACACATCTTCAGATTAGAACAAGAAGATTGGATAATAGTAGATGATGCTGAATTGAAAAGGTACATAACAAATTATTACAAAAACATTTTCGGGCAACCAGATCTATCAGACATTTCTCTAGATGAAAGTAGAATTGCGGATATTCCACAAGTGTCCGACACGGAAAATGATTTACTCACTTCTGCTTTCATGGAGATGGAAATTAAGGAGGCAGTGTTTCAAATGGAACATAATAAAAGCCCCGGTCCAGACGGCTTCCCACCTGAATTTTATCAAGTTTTCTGGAAAGTAATCAAAAATGATCTAATGGCGATGTTCAGAGATTTTCATGAAGAACGCCTTCCTTTGTTCAGCCTGAATTTTGGAGTAATTACCTTACTACCAAAGATAAATGATGCTAAACAAATACAACAATATAGACCAATTTATGTCCTGAATGTCAGCTTTAAGATATTTACAAAAGTTGGCACTAATAGACTAACAGAGTAGCTCAAACGGTAGTCAGCCCTTCTCGAACCGCCTTTATGCCGGGGAGATATATTATGGAGGGGGTTGTTATTCTCCATGAGACTATTCATGAGCTGCACACCAAAAAGAGAAACGGGGTCATTTTCAAAATAGATTTTGAAAAGGCCTACGATAAAGTAAAGTGGTCGTTCCTTCAACAAACACTCAGAATGAAGGGGTCTTCCCCAAAATGGTGTAGATGGATAGAAGAAATGGTCACAGGAGGAAGTGTTGGGATCAAAGTCAATGATGAAGTTGGTCACTACTTCCAGACAAAACGGGGGTTACGACAAGGTGACCCGATGTCACCAATCTTGTTCAACATTGTAGCGGATATGCTAGTAGTGTTGATTAAGCGTGCAAAAGAGGATGGCCAGATTAGTGGAATAATTCCACATCTAGTGGATGATGGTCTGTCAATTCTGCAATATGCAGACGATACGATCATTTTCCTTGAACATGACATAGAACAAGCAAAAAATATAAAATTATTGCTTATAGCCTTTGAACAAATGTCAGGGCTCAAAATCAACTTCCATAAAAGTGAAATCTTCTGCTATGGACAAGCTAAGGAGTTTGAAGATGATTACATCGAACTCTTTGGATGCAATGCTGGAGAATATCATTTTAGATACTTGGGTATTCCGATGCACCATAGGCAACTGCTTAATGCAGAGTGGAGCAAAGTAGAGGAACGCTTTGAGAAGAAGTTAAGTTGTTGGAAATCTAAACACTTATCGTATGGAGGAAGATTAGTACTTCTAAACTCAGTGCTTAGTAGCTTACCTATGTTTATGATCTCCTTTTTTGAGATACCCAAAGGTGTCCTCAAAAATTTAGATCAGTACAGATCGAGATTTTTCTGGCAAGGCGCCAAAGATAAGAAAAAATACCGCCTTGCAAAATGGGAGATTCTGTGCCGTCCTAAGGACCAAGGAGGACTCGGGATCGTTGATCTTAGGATCCAGAACAAGTGTCTATTAAGTAAATGGATTATTAATTTACTTAATACACAAGGGACGTGGCAGATGATGCTCAAAAATAAATATTTGAGCTCGAAATCATTGACACAAGTTAAGGCCAAACCTAATGATTCTCATTTTTGGAGGGGATTAATGAAAATTAAGGACGAGATTTTATCTTGTGGGTCCTTTGATGTAAAGGATGGGACTCAAACGAGATTTTGGGAAGATACATGGGTAGGTCAGATACCTTTCAAGGATCGCTTTCCATCTATCTATAGGATTGCTCATTACCCTCATGCTACTGTAGCAAATGTGATGTGCACCGATCCGATTAATGTAACATTTCGGAGAGCTTTGATCGATGGTAAACTCAGAGAATGGCAAGACCTGGTAGCCAAAATTAGTCATATCAATTTAGATCAGGGGACAGATAGATTCAAGTGGAATTTACATAAAAATGAAACGTTTACCGTATGTTCGATGTATCTTTATTTGTTAGACCAAGTTGTTCGCTTTAGTCATAAATTGATATAGAAACTAAAAATTCCTCTTAAGATAAAGATTTTCTTGTGGTTCCTCCAAAGAGGAGTGATCCTTACAAAGAATAATCTACGAGAAAAAACAGGAGGGGAAGCCAAAAATGTTGTTTTTGTAATATGAATGAAACAATCCAGCATCTCTTCTTCGAGTGCCATCATGCGAAGGAAATCTGGCGCTTGATTTTTTTGGCTACTGGCCTGTCTCCACCTAGATCCAGCTACCATATGCTAGGTAGTTGGTTAGCTAATCAAGATAGTAAAAGCCAAAATAATATATTGGTGGGGATATCAGCAATTTGTTGGGCTATTTGGAGATGCCGCAATGATATTGTAGCTGTAGATCCAGAAAAGGTAGAAGTAGTATCCAACTGGCAACAGCCCACCAATGTGACTGAGATCAGAAGCTTTCTTGGATTAGCCGGATATTACCGGAGATTTATTGAAGGATTTTCCAAGATAGCCAGACCCATGACTGAGTTACTCCGGAAGGATAAAAAGTTTATCTGGACTGAATCTTGTGAAAAGAGTTTCCAAGAACTGAAGAAAATATTAACAACTGCACCAGTACTGACCTTGCCAGATATTCAGAGAGATTTTATTATATATTGTGATGCCTCAAGGCAAGGGTTAGGATGTGTGCTCATGCAAGATGGAAAGGTAGTAGCATATGCCTCCCGACAGCTCAAGCCTCATGAGCAGAACTACCCTACCCATGACTTGGAGCTTGCCGCAGTAGTGCATGCTCTTAAAATTTGGAGACATTATTTGATTGGAAATAAGTGTGAAATATATACGGATCATAAGAGTTTAAAGTATATATTCACCCAATCAGACCTGAACCTAAGGCAAAGAAGGTGGTTAGAATTGATCAAGGATTATAATCTGGAAATCCATTACCACCCGGGCAAAGCTAATATTGTAGCTGATGCCTTAAGCAGAAAAACCTATGAGCCCAAGAATGCTCAGTTGCAAGAGGAGTTAGCACAGTTAAATCTTCACATAGTCCGGCAGGACCAAAACTACAACCTTAGTGTGCAACCCACACTGGAAGATCAAATTAGGCAAGCTCAGAGTAAGGACAAAGAATTGATGAAAATTCGTACCCATACCGGGAAAACAAAGCCCCAGATTTCAGAGTAGATGATAAAGGGACCTTATGGTACAAGAACAGGATTTGTGTACCTAAGAAAGGAGAGTTCAGACGAGTTATTATGGATGAAGCCCATAACTCGGCCTATTCCATCCACCCAGGAGCAACTAAGATGTATATGGACTTAAAAGAAAAGTATTGGTGGAATGGAATGAAAGCAGATGTGGCACAGTTTGTAGCTCATTGTGATATTTGTCAGAGAGTCAAGGCAGAACACCAGAAACCAGCCGGTTTGCTTCAGCCGCTACCTATCCCAGTTTGGAAGTGGGATGAAATAGGCATGGATTTTGTCAATGGCTTACCCAGGACTCAGAAAGGAAATGACTCCATATGGGTAATTGTGGACCGACTCACTAAGGTCGCACATTTTATACCCGTGCGCACCTGCTATGGTGGAGCTAAATTAGCTCAGCTTTATATTGACAATATTGTCAAGTTGCACGGTGTACCCAGCAGAATAGTCTCAGATCGAGGGACCCAGTTCACCTCGAGATTTTGGAAAAGCTTACACAAAGCAATGGAAACCAAGTTAGATTTCAGCTCGGCTTACGACCCTCAGACCGATGGTCAGACAGAAAGAGTAAATCAAATCATGGAAGACATGTTGAGAGCATGTGTTCTTACCTATGGTAAAGATTGGGAGAAAAGTTTAACCTACGCAGAATTCTCCTATAACAACAGTTATCAGGCCAGTTTAGGAATGTCACCCTTTGAAGCTCT
>CM014274.1:22661674-22687669 GCA_004135705.1 Alloteropsis semialata | reverse complement strand
CTCCGAACATTTCCCATTTGCGTAAATTTGGATGCGCTGTGTACGTACCCATCTCACCACCCCAGCGAACTTCGATGGGTCCTCATAGGAAATTGGGGATCTACGTGGGTTACTTATCTCCGTCAATCATAAAATATTTAGAACCTTTAACAGGGGATCTATTCAATGCCCGGTTCGCTGATAGTATTTTTAATGAGGATCACTTCCCGGCATTAGGGGGAGAATTGTACCCAAAAGAATGCCAGGAAATTGATTGGAATGCAACAGGCATTTCATTCTCTGATCCACGTACTATAGAAACTGAACAACAAGTTCAAAGAATTATTGATTTGCAGAATATTGCAAACAATCTGCCAGACGCCTTCTCTGATTATAAAGGCGTTACAAAATCTCTTCATCCTGCAAGGAATGTGCCCGAAAGAGTGGAGGTACCTAATAAAACCACTCAACCCCAAATTGGAAACAAGAGGGGGAGAAGCACTTCCAAGAAGCAAAATGTGATTGCTAATAAGCAAAAGAAGACTGAAAATACAACTCAAATTTCAGTTGAGAGACACTTAAAGGACATACAATGTCCTGTGGATAGATGTGATCCACAATCCAGCTCAACTATGCGCATAAACACTGAGGCTGGAACATCGGAAGTTCCTAGGTCCATCATATTGGGAAACAATGATGAACCTATAAGGGTAGACGAAATTGCTATAAATTTCATAGATACTGGAAAAACTTATGATCGTAAGTCCACAATAGTCGACTGTTATCTCTCTGAACAAATTGCGAATATCCTTCAAACTGATTTGGATCCAAAATCTCTAACGGAATGCAAGAAGCGCCCGGACTGGGATAAGTGGAAGGTAGCAATCGAAACAGAGATTGCCTCGCTTTATAAAAGAAAAGTGTTTTCGGCTGTAATGCCAACACCTCCTGGTATCCTTCCTGTGGGATACAAATGGGTTTTCGTTCGTAAAAGAAATGAAAAAAAATGAGGTGGTAAGATATAAAGCAAGGCTAGTGGCACAAGGTTTTACGCAAAGACCTGGCGTTGATTTCAACGAAACCTATTCTCCAGTAATGAGTGGAATAACCTTCCGATATTTAATATCACTGGCAGTACAAAATCGTCTATCTATGCAGTTGATGGACGTAGTGACCGCATATTTATACGGTACACTGGATTCTGATATATACATGAAAGTTCCTGAAGGAATTAATATACCAGAAAATAAGGCAAATCGCAACATGTATTGCATCAAGTTGCAGAAATCGTTATACGGTTTAAAACAGTCTGGCCGAATGTGGTACAATCGGTTAAGTGAATTCCTTATATCATTAGGATTTATAAACAATGATGACTGTCCATGTGTCTTCATTAAGAATTCTTCAAAAGGATTTTGTATTATATCGGTATACGTCGATGATCTTAATATCATTGGCAACGAAGCTGATATTAATGAAGCACGTCATCATTTAAAGACGGAGTTTGAAATGAAGGATTTGGGTCAAACCAAATTTTGCTTAGGATTACAACTTGAGCATTTCCCTTCTGGTATATTTGTATACCAATCTGCCTATACTCAAAAGATATTAGAAAAGTTCAATATGGACAAGTCATATCCAGCTAAAACTCCCATGGTTGTAAGATCCTTAGACATTAAGAAGGATCCTTTCAGACCAAAAGAAGAGGGAGAAGAGATATTGGGACCACAATTCCCGTATCTTAGTGCCATTGGTGCACTAATGTATCTTGCTAATAGCACCCGACCTGATATTGCATTTGCAGTAAATTTATTAGCAAGGCATAGTGCTGCACCTACTAAACGTCATTGGGTAGGAGTAAAGACGGTATTCAGATACCTCAATGGTACTAAGGATCTTGGATTATTTTATGGTAGAAATCAAGATCCAATTTTGTTAGGATATACAGATGCTGGTTATTTGTCAGATCCCCATAATGGCAGATCACAAACAGGCTTTGTATTTTTACAAGGAGGAACAGCGATCTCTTGGAAATCTACAAAGCAGACACTAGTATCTACTTCCACCAATCATTCTGAAATAATAGCTTTGTATGAAGCATCACGCGAATGCGTATGGCTTCGCAGAATGATAAATCACATCATACAATCATGTGGTATTGGTGCGATAGATACACCAACAATTATCTTTGAAGATAATTCAGCATGTGTTACTCAAATGGAGTCTGGTTATATTAAGAGTAATATGACTAAGCATATTATTCCCAAGTTATTCTACCCCCATGAACTTCAAAAGAATGGAGAAATTGAAATCTTACAAACTAAGTCGTGTGATAATCTGGCAGATTTATTCACAAAATCTCTACCATACTCTTCATTCTATAAATGTGTTGAGGGAATTGGTATGAGAAAACTTAGGGACTTGCAAGAATCAGGGGGAGAATCTCTCTAAATATAACTTACTTCAAACATCACATTACACTCTTTTCTTTATATAAGTTTTACTCTTAGGAGATTTCTCATATAAAGTTTTTAATGAGGTAATGATGAACACATGGTATATATATCATGGTATTTCTCCTTATTTTTCCCACTGGGTTTTAAAGGAGTTTTTGCCTGGTATATCAATATACTTTGGTTTTTCTTCCCACAGGGTTTTTCCAAAGATTCAAGACTATAATAGTTGAACAAGTAAAAGCTTCTACAGAACCAATTGATCAAGGGGGAGTGTTAAGATTAATTAGTTTAGTGATCAATTAGGATAATTAGGATAATTAGTAACCACTCCTGGCGGTTCCTCCGTAGGGACATTTTCGTAGAGTCACGCCTTTACATCTGGCACCCCTTGGGGTTGTATATATTGTAATACACAGTTCAACAGAATTTGACAGAGAATCAGTTTTTCCATTCACTTTTCATCTAACAATATGTATAGCCTATCAGTGTCCAGTTTTTTTTATCCTTCAGTTGCAGCATCCTTTTGCATTTAGCTACAAAGTACGGGGGAAAAAAGAGAATGAAAAGGAAGATCACGGCGAGCATAAATATGGTTGTGCCCATCACAAATTCACAACCCATTTGGAATTGGTGGGAATGCTTATTTCCGACTTCGCAGACGATAACATGCCATGAAATTGTTAAAGAAATATAGAGGCCCTGTCTTCTGCATCCAGTCCGGCTTCTTGATTTGTAGAAGCTTTCACTTGCTCTCAGGAACCTGTGGACACTTGATCCTTCTTCAAAATTGAAGCATCTGGATCTGCTAACATCTTTTCAATTTCCTTTTCCACCGCCTTCTCCTTCCTCTTTGCCTTTTTCTTTGCATTGATAGCCTTTCTCGCAACCTTTCGCTTGTACCATGCCCTGGCTTTGTCGATGCAGTGTTGATTTTCGACCGGAAGATAATCCTTGGTGAGGTAGATACTGCTTTCTTGAGACATTTCAAATAGCATCCAGGTCGCCTAGGGCACTTGTTTTACAGCCTGTTCGCTTGGCTTATCAGCCACCAACGTTGGCTTATCAGCCACCAGCCAGCAGTACTTCAGTCTCACAACAAATCAGCACCAGCCACCAGCCAGCCAGCAGTACTTTTCTCTCACAACAAATCAGCACCAGCCACCAGCCAACCGAACAGGCTGCCCTCATTCTTGTGAATCACATCATATCTGTTGCAACAGAAAATCATCCCAAAGCTATCATCCTTTACCTCCTTAAGCAAACAATCGAAACCACAAGCCGTTAGCTGCTGGGCTGAGTAACAGTCCAGTAAAGCTCGAATTTCTGCCACGTTGTTGCTCTCTCCCTCTGAACGTAACAGTGTAGTGTAGTAATTTTCCAACTCATCTCGATTGAAACCTTTAATATCAGCCTCCTGGGACTGATAATTGTATCACATTTAGTCTCTGCTTAGGCAGGGACGCTTCAACTTAGGATGGAAAAATAATTTTAGGCTGGCTTAGATTAAACTCTTTTGTTCCTTCATGTTGCACTCGCGGTGATTGCTGAACTCTGTAATAATTTTGGGCCATATATGTTTCGTAGAGGCCGGATGTTTATCCATTTTCTTAAAAAAAAATGTTCTCCTAGGCGCATCTCTGGGCGTAACTCAGTAGAGTACAGAGGTACTCTTTGATGCTTCGTTCTAGAGCTATGATTTCAGTCGCATTAGGATTACCATCTTGAATGAAAGTGATGGTCTTTTTAAGGGCGACCAAGCTCGAAAGCCTGCCCGGACCTTGGAGAAGGATGGCCCGACAAGGGGCTAAGCCCTCGAGCTCTGAGGTCTTGGAGAGCTCGCACTTCACCCTCCTATACCTCGTCATCGCCTCCGTCGCCACGACGCCCTAACACAGAAGGGTGTCAGCTAGGGCCAGGGTTCGGAGCCTCATGAAAAAAAAACCGGCGGTGGCACTATACGAAACGGGGAGAAAGGGAGAGGCATAAATCGTAACGTACCAAGTGGGGGAACGACGAAAGCCCCCGGGAGCCCGGCGGGACGGAGGCTGATGGTGACCCCGACCCGATGAACCCTAGCTTCGAAGAGTCTGTGTGGCGGCTGTAGAAATCTAGGTGAGCATGGCAGGAGACCCGTGTGCGGGATGGCGACGGGGTCGACGTACGGAAACCTACCAACCTAGGCAGATGCGGTCGGCGGTGGCAGAGGCACCGAAAGAATCGGGAGTTAGGGATGAAAACAGAAACGAATCAAATGACAAGATCCTACAGTATTCATAGGAAAAATCAAAATCGGGAAAAATTCTAGAAAATCTGGAGAAATCGGGATTGGAATCGGCACCGTATACGCTATACCGGTTATCCTGATCGATTACTGTATCCTGGGCTCCCAATTTTATTGGAAATTCTCATTTTTTTAGCCGGATTCTTCCCGACTTATCTCTGCCCCGTTCGGTTTGCACGAGAACGATTCCGAGATGAACATTCCTTCAATGATTTGCGCTAGGCCGGAACTAGGTTGACCACGCTGGCCAATGAACTTTAGAAAGGGGAAACATAAAGAAAACCAACAAATAACCAGCCGGTGGAGAGGTCAAAACTGTACAACAAAAAGACAACTCACAACACAACAGCAAAGGGAAGCACCACAACCCCACTGGCACACCCAAACCAACACAACAACAGACAAAAAACAAAAAGAGGCTGAGCCCCCACAACACGACATCACGAGGTTCGTAGCTCCTATTGACTCCTGATGGTGAAGACCGATTTATGCAGCTGTATCCATTATGAGGAGCAGCATTGTCTTGCGCCATTGAATCTTTGAAATTGGTGTGTGCTAGCTGTTTTACTGTGTGTAAGTGTGTTGCAGCCATGTATGTGGTCATTTATGTTTGAAGAGAAGGAAAAGCTGGTAACGAATTTCGGCAAAGAGAAGGACGTTGTGAGGGATTATTTTATTTTTAGGTGATTTTTTTGTTTTCTTATATATAAATCATTTTTTTTTGTACTCATAGGTCAATATCCAACAAAAAAAAGTTACTTATTACAACACACTTGTCATGATCACAAAAGCGACTGAAGGCTAAGAAATTTATGGTTTCATAGCAAATTTGCCTCAAGCACTATATAATAACTTACTTTTTTGAGAGAGCACAACCTATACCTAAAAAAACTTCCGGAAGTACGTAATGGATTTCCTCGGACAATCGACTCATGGAAAATCCTACTGGGCCTATCTAGCGCATAACCCACCAATTGAACTGGGGAAAAGTCCATTTTACCTCCCTCAACTATCACCAAAGTCCAGCTTTCATCCCTAAACTCCAAAACCAGGTAACACGCCTCCCTCAACAATCAAAATCATTTGTTTAACCTCCCTGCTCCGATTATAAGCGGTTTCAAAAGCGGTTTTGTCTTCTTTTTAATTAAAATAAATCTAGTACATACCTAATGAGACTATTAAACCACGAAAAGTATCCCTAAGTTTCTAGAAATTCTAAGAAAAATCATAGAGATAGTTTGAGACATGATAAACCAAAATACAATTTAGATCTGATCTTCCAAAAATTAGATTTATCTCAAGTAAAATAAGATAATTTCCAAAAAAATTGGAAAACTACCATAATATTCTAATTCATGCATAAAAAAATTAGGAACTTTTCATAATATAAATATGACATATAACCATCAATGTAACATATATTGACATTGAATGCAGATGCATATACGCTGAATGTTAATATATGGGGACCCCCGTCCCGTTGCGATGACAAATATATTCAGCATAAGTGCATTCAATATTAATATATGTTACATTTATAACGATTACATCTCATATTTATATTATGAAAAGTTTCTAAATTTTTTTAGACATGAATTAGAATATTGTGGTAGTTTTCCAAAAAAAGATATTTTCTTATTTTACTTAAGCTAAATATAATTTTAAGAAGATTCTATATATATTTTCACGAGATCTAAATATGTTATTTGGGTTTATCATGTCTATAGTGGTTTAATAATACCTCATTAGGTATTTACTAGATTTCTTTTTAAATGAAAAAGACAATACCGCCTCTGGAAACCGCTTATAATCGGGACAGGGAGGTTAAATGAACGATTTTAAAAGTTAAGGGAGGTGGGTTACCTGGTTTTGGAGGTTAGGGAGGAAGGCTGGATTTTAGGCATAGTTAAGGGAGGTAAAACGGATTTTTTCCTTGAACTGGCAACTCGTTTTCTCAGCCCAATCGCGGCCTGGTTCAAATACACAAGGGCCCCACAGAGACCAGCCCACTCACTTTTGTTGTGCGGCACTGCGGCCGCCGAGTTCTCAACTCACCAGTCGCCACACCAAACGGACCGGGCCAACCCGAGCCCAGGCCCAGCGGCCACACTCCCCCTCCTGCATCTCTCTCTGCGACTGCGGACCTGCCGGTGCGACCGCGGCGCCCGTCCCACCACCGTCCGCCTCCGCCCCCACCCTGCTGCCGCCCCCTACTGCAGATAACACTACGGAAGGCGGACGCCGATGGCCGCCGTGGCAAGCCCCTCCCTCCAGCTCCGCCCGAGGGCCGCCTACCCGTCGGCGCCCGCCTCCTCCGCCTCTCCTCGCTGCAGCTTCGGCTCCGTTGCTTACTCCTGTTTCAAGGCAATTCCTCCCCTCCTGCTCCTTGAACATCTAGAAATTTTCCCCTGGTTGCTGCTTGTTAGGTATAATAGTTTGTTTGGCTGGGAATTTGGTAGGTTTTTGTGTACTTATTTGGCGCACACTCGTAGAATCCCTCCTATACATATTCATATGATCTAGCCGAAAGGAAGACTCAAATCTCTCTTGGGCCGGGTGCCGAAGTAGCAATGAGTTTGTCATGAAATTTTAGAGATAACATCCATAATCTGCTTTACATGCCCACAGCTGCTAGTGCCTAATTTATACTCCATAGATTTGTGTAATTCTGCACGATATTAACTTGAAGAGATGCTTCAAATTGTTTGATTTTGTTGCATTGAGTATTGACAAGTGTACTGGCATGGCTTATGTATCTCAGTTTGCGAGGCCATTTCCAATTCACAGAGTCAATGGAAGTATCATGCAGCATTTAGGTACTCTAAAAGGTACTAATTCCTTTACACCCTCCTTCTCCTTTCGGGAAGCACCTTGTTTAATTCGAGTAGCACTTTGTGCTGATTTTTTTACCGCACTAACAGGCCAAGTTTTAAGCAGCGCTGGCAACCATGATGGAAGGTTTCATATTAAGTGTCCTATATGCTTTGCTGCTACCGACAAGCAGGAGCCAGTCGTTTCACTTACCTCGGACACACCTGTTTTTCAAGAGGCAGAAAGTGGTAATGAAGTGGCCCCTGCATCTGGAAGCTGCTCCTACTTCACTGGCAGAGGTGCAGGAAAGCCTGGATTCATCTCATTTCAAGGAAGCAGCTTCCAAAAGACATCTGTGGAGAGTGTGCCACATCCTGGCAAAGAAGCATCTAGATTAGTTTGGTTTATTGGCCCTACCATCCTTGTGTCGTTCTTGGTTCTTCCATCTCTTTACTTGCGCAAAGTACTCTCAGCCGTGTTTGAGGATTCCTTGTTGACAGGTATGCTTTCTTTGATAGTTTCCGGACAGTGGTGTTTCCTTTATAGATTATGGATGTTTCAATAGCGATTGTAATTTCTCTCTCATGTTTTGTTAATTTCATACTTTCATGTTGTAAACTTAGATCTATGCATCTCTAGTTCCATTATGCTGCTTACACTATCGCCTTCCACAGTCAGACAAATGCATTACTTGATGGATTCTTACTTCTTGTTTGCAGACTTCCTTATACTATTCTTTACCGAGGCTTTGTTTTATGGAGGAGTTGCAATTTTTGTCTTCTTGATTGATAAAGTCTGGAGACCTCTGCAGCAAGTAGCACCGAAGAGTTACATTTGGTCAAAATCCAGATTTTTCCGCATTTCCTCTGTAACAACAATGGTTCTGAGCTTGATAATACCACTTTTGACAATGGGCATGGTGTGGCCCTGGACCGGACCAGCAGCATCAGCGACTCTTGCCCCTTATTTGGTTGGACTTGTTGTACAGTTTGCATTCGAACAGTATGCACGCCATCGGAAATCACCTTCTTGGCCAGTTATTCCTATTATCTTCAAGGTAACTTTGTTCTTGAGTTTATTGCGGTATGATTGCATTATGAAGTGAGTGTGTTAGTAATTGTGCTTTCTTGTTATAGTCAAGTTCGGACAGGTTTAAATCCTTTTATTCCATCTCTAGTTTGTGATCTCATCAGTCAGGCCAGATGTTTGTGATTTTGGGATTTGGGAGTGATTATCAGTATATCCAGTAGTTTTCTGGGGCAGCATTTTGAAGAATCGAATTGCAGCAACCATGTCAAGGAAATGTGGAAGATAAGAAATATAATCCAGTGAATTAGTATAGTAGATTAGTTTATCGTATTTTTATATTTATACAAAACAAGGAAAAGGTGCTCTGTTGTTCTTCCTTTGGAAATGTGGAGTGACACAGATCAAAACAGTTGATGCTTTTGGGAAATAATCCGATGGTAAGGCAATAATATCCTTTTGTTGATATAAAAATTTGTAAGCTGATAGAGGGTTTATTAAACTTTAAAGACACAAAGGAGAACTTGAGAATGACATATCCAGATTCCTTTTTAGTCTGTATATCTGTGCTGTTAACATCTTTGCTACCTCTATCTAAAGTGTAGGTGCATGCTATGTTTTCAAGCATGGTTAAATAATGAGCATGAACTGTCTGTACAATGCCCTTTTGTTGCTTACCATGATTAGCTGTTGTTTGCTGCATGAATAACCTTGAGACTTGTGTGCCAACTTATATACTAGAAGCTAGTGTCAGGTTGCTTGCAGTTACTATATCTTGTTCTTGTGATTCGTTGCTGGTTTCTCTGCTCTTGTTCATTTTGATCAATCAAGCAATTGCAAGTTTATGTTTTTTATATGGATGGATAAGCACTTAAATCTAAAATGATGGTCTCATCTGTCATCTCCAGTGAGATGCTTAGCTCTCAGCATGTTTCCCCCCTCTTTCCAGGTGTATAGGCTTCACCAACTGAACCGGGCAGCTCAGCTAGTAACGGCACTCACATTTTCTGTCAGAGGAACAGAGACAACA
This sequence comes from Alloteropsis semialata, assembly GCA_004135705.1. Classification (NCBI taxonomy): domain Eukaryota; kingdom Viridiplantae; phylum Streptophyta; class Magnoliopsida; order Poales; family Poaceae; genus Alloteropsis; species Alloteropsis semialata. The sequence goes on along the minus strand of CM014274.1, from coordinate 22,678,086 downwards.
AATCAAACTCTGGCTATCATGAACTCATTAGGAGCATTACTGACTGTTCTTCAAATTCTTGGCGTTATTTGTGTATGGTCTCTCTCAAGCTTTCTGATGAGGTTTCTTCCCTCTTCAGACATTCCAGATCCCTGACTCGTGCAGCTTTGGTAGAACTTTGTAACATGGGGATAACTTCCCTATTGTAAATTGGTTTACACGGAGCCAATCGACATGTTTGCAAGGTTTTAGCATTGCTTTAGGGCTTCTTGATGCATTCAACGGCTGGGTCTGCAGAGATATTGTTCAATTGGTAGGAATGATGCTGGTATCGAATAATCAGCAAATAAGATGTCTGAGCTATGCACACTGTAGTCTGTAGAACTTTGATGCATAGCATGACGCATTTCCATGCTCTTCTTGTGGATCAATTTTTGCCCTAAAGTATGTGTAGATTTAGTCCATCAGATCCTTGCTAAACAAATGTAAAAATAGAATTCACAAACTGTTGGTAATCCAGTACATTTTGGGGTTGAGTCCGTCCCTGTTGATGGATACAGTGGAGCTGAATCCAGATAATTCAAATTTCTCTGATTTTCTTTCTTTTTGTATCGGGAATTCCCTCCTTTCCTTTGGGAAGACATACTTCATGTATGGTACTGAATCCAGTTTTCTCTGAATAAGGCGCACCATGAAAGTGAGTCACCTTTTCTATACATAGCAAGGAAGGTTCTTGGAGACTTGCTGCATGTGTCAGGCATTGTTTTGAAACGGCTCTCCTACTTCTTGGCTACGGGGGTGTTTAATTCCGGTGAAAAATTTTGGTGAAAAATTTTGCAAGAGAATCTTACCATTTAGGAGTTATAGATCTCGCCTGAAAATCGCGAGACGAATCTAATGACGGTAATTAATCTATGATTAATTGATGAATAGCGGACGGTTATTGTAGCATCACTGTTGCAAATCATGGTCTAATTAGGCTCATTAGATTCATCTCGCAAATTTACCCAGGGTTATGGAATAGATTTTGTCATTAACACATGTTTACTACTCCATACATGTAAGATTCCGCTTAATGTGTGACGCCACAAGCAATTTCAGAAAGGAAAAAAAAAGCATGGCTTATTAGTTTCAATCACGCGGGTCGATTGTGTGCGTCAGACTTCCGCTTAAGCTCATGGACCATATCTATCAATATTTTTCATCTTATCAACAGTGTTGGTTTTGGACTTTTGGTGAGAAGACTTTTGTGCTTTAAACAGTCACCTCAGAAAACAGCAGGTTTCAGGTTTCTTTTTCTTGAATAGTGAAACCAAATCGTTCTCGCTGCATCGTCCACGCCGTGTTTCAACTACGTTCACACTAGCATCTAGGCATCTAGCAGTGCCATCCGTTCATCAGTTTGGGCTTTTCTTGAACACGTCATATAGCCATCATAAAGTAGCAGATCCAAGGACCTTTCTGCCTCAACAAGAAAGCAGAATCCCCCAAAAAATCAAAGGATCTTCCAAAACATAAAAGGCTTCCCTTTTCAGAAACAAGGGCAAGGGGGGTAAAAGGAAAAAGAACGAAAGTGATGTGAGCTCGCCTCATCTAGAGGATTTGGAGGCAGATGAACTCCAAGCCTCAAACAGGGTGAAGCAAGCGCATCATTATGTGCAAAAGGTGGCCGGGCTGCCCAGACGAGATTCGTCGCAGCCGGATTGGAAGTTTTTGCACCAGCACACACACAGACCCATGTGTTCCACCAAAACAATAGCCACAGGGAAAAGGAAATGGAGCTCAAAACATCGCATGAAGAAAACCATAGCGGAAAGAACACAGAGCTAGCTGCTGACTGCAGAAGAGCACGGACTCACCCGGACACGCAAAAGAGCACAAGAGATAAGGTGAAATCCAATGCCCGGCTACTCTCTATTCTCTACCAACCAAGAGCGGCGCAACGAAGATGTCCCTGAAACTCTGAGCCTGTCCTGCCTTTTATAGGGAAACTCTCTTCGGGGAAATGGTTGCTCCCAGGATTAGTCGCTAGGGTTTCGGGCGGGCAGCCCGGGCAGGGGCAGCGAGCCGGGCAGTGCCCCAATTGGCATTAAATTACTCTGAAAATTGGCATTATTATGAATTTACGACAGACAGCTCAGCCGTGTTTAGATTGGCTCTGAAAAATTTTTCAGGGTATTAAATGCATCTTTGACCACTAATTAGGGGTATTAAATAATGTCAGTTTACAAAACTACCTCCACAACCTCTAGTAAATTTCCGAGAAGAATCTAATGAGGCCTTTGACCGCATGATTAGAGGATGATTAGAAGATGGTTACTGTAGCATCACTGTAGCAAATCATGGATTAATTAGGCTCATTAGATTCGTCTCGGAAAGTTACGCTCATCCGTGGCTGGGTTTTGCAAATAGACTTCATTTAGTACTCCATGCAAAAAAGATTCCCTTTTGCAAATTTTTGCAAAAGGCATCTAAACACGGCCGACAACTTGCCCCTCCTGGCCGCCTTGTAGCCGCTAGGGGGTCGGTGCAGACGTGTAAACGGCACAACGAGCTAGGTAAAGTAGAAATGCACTTTTTTCCAAAAAACAGAATACACTTGCAAGTCTCATATAAAAAATACATTTACGAGTTGCTACCAATGTATGCCAATATTCTGATATTACTCGGAGTGACTGTCAAATTTTATCTACTCCTCTAGGAAACTGTCAAGTTTAACTTTGTTTCATCCGGAGGAAATGGTTCGAGGTTTACACATTCTAGTATCATGTCTGGGTTTTTTTTTTCTCGAGGTCTATATATACTGAGCGGGCTAGATAAATTCGTATTAAGGTCCAACAATTGTTGCACACTAGGGGGCCTCAACAATTGGGCCCATAGATACCACGGTGCCGCCAAGTATTGCGCGACCAGCCCACCCCTCAACCTCCTTCTAGAGAATTTTTTTATATTTTAATCTTTTAAAAACTAATTTTTTTAAAAATAACTTCAATCAAACTAATTTTTTAAAAAATAACTCTTTTAGTCACGCCAAAATACGTGGCGTGACTCGTAAAAGAGTCACACCAAGTTACGTGGCGTGACCAAATGGCCACGGTGGACAGAGATCCGATGTGGAAAAGACTTGAGTCGCGCCATGGGTGGTGGCGTGACTGACAGTGTCCCAGCCTATGCGTGGAGGAGCTATGTCAGCTGATATGATATGATGTCGACAGGAGGTAAAAAGGTAGCAATGGTAGCTAACGTCAATTTTTTACTATCAGGGAAGTGCAGACTTTAACGCCTCACACAGAAGACAGTGTACTGGCTGCTTTTTTACCGGCTACTCCCTCCGTATTGAAATAGAAGTCGTTTTGGACAACGACACGGTCTCTAAAATTTAACTTTGACTTATTATTTTTTAAAAAATATTTATTAAAATATAATATATTTATATTTTTATAAAAATACTTTTCAAGACAAACCTATTTATATAGTTTTCACATTTCCAAACTCAACGAATTAAAAGTTATTCGTGATTTATGTTCCCAATGTTTGACTAAAATCTTGTCCAAAACGACTTCTATTTCAATACAGAGGGAGTACTAGCTAGCATGGCCTCCTTTATTTCGTTAGGGAGTGTTTAGATGCACCCATTATGCATAGTATTTATGCATTAGGTTGCGTACATAGAAAGAAGAAATGAACTGACACGGTTCTCAAGGTGAAAACTTTATGCAAAAGTTGGGGAACTAAACACCCTCTTAATTAATTATCTAATGGATGCTCAAAAAAATTAATAATATAATGCACTCTAAATTTCTCAAAACTCGTCAAATATGGGGTACGCGTTAGTATGTTCTATTTTGAGTATTTGATACCAACAATACTGTACTCCCTTTGCCAAAAAAAAGAACGTAAATTGTATTCATATTTATAGTTTTAAATAAATTTATTGTAAAAATATTTTGTAATCAATCCAATATATTTATTTGATATCATAAATATTGATACCTCTTATTTATAAATTGGTCAGACTTAAAATATGACATTGTGCAATTGATTGCACTCTTTTTTGAACGGATGGAGTAATATTCAGTATGTTTTCACGGTATCTTGGTCCTAAACATTATAGACGGTGACGAGATTGATGAAGTCACCACATACACTTAGTTATCGATGGTGAAGTCATCTATCAAAAATATGTTCACAAAAATACTTAGCTTCACGTTAACAAAATAAAAATATCTTTTTTCTAACACTAGGAGGATAGGCTATTACCGCTCAAACGTTTGCATCTAATAAATATTGTATGCTCAATTGGTATCTTGCAAATTCTTGTTTCTAAGGGCTATGATGTGTGGACATAGCATAGCATGTCCCTCTCTCTTACTCAAAAAGCTGCGCAATACTTTTCTCTCCCCGCTCTCGTTCCAAAAAGCTGCACAACTCTCTCTCTCTCCAAAAACCTGCACAGCATTCCACTCCTATCCTCCACTCTCTTCCCAAAAGGTTGACAAGACAAGACACTCCTTCCTCAAAACATCCCACGCACAACAGCTCAAGCCAAACTTGAGTCGCGCAAAATTTTTGGTTTGGCCGTGTTTGGTTTGGCGGCAAAATTTTTGCCGCGTAATAAATGCAACTTTGACCGTTAATTAGAGGTATTAAATAAAGTCAGTTTACAAAACTACCTCCACAACCCCCGGGCAAAATCGCGAGACGAATCTAATGAGACCTTTGACCGCATGATTAGAGAATGATTACTGTAGCATTACTGTAGCAAATCATGAATTAATTAGGCTCATTAGATTCGTCGCGCAAAGTTGCACTCATCTGTGAAAAGGTTTTATAAATAGACTTCATTTAGGACTCCATGCAGGCGAGATTCCTTGGGGCAAAATTTTTGCCCCAAGAGTGACGGCGTGACTCAGTCACGCCATTGCATTGCATGTGGCGTGACTGAGTTATTCACACGTCAGCTCTTTGTCTGTGGTGGCAATTTAGTCACGCCATTGCATGTGGCGTGACTCAGTTATGAGTCACGCCACAGTGCTGCATGGCGTGACCAAAAGGGTTATTTCTTAAAAATTTAGTTTGATCGAAGTTATTTTTAAAATATGAGTTTTAAAAGGATTAAAATATAAAAAAAATTCCTCCTTCTATAGTTTGACCGATGAGCCACCCTCGATAACAAAAACTCTAACCCCTCCGCCTCCAGCTCCGATAGCACAAGGCCGACCATTAGTACTGTTTTTTTTTTTGCGAAATAGTACTGTGTTGTTTTGGAGGTGTCGTTGTTTTGTTTCGCAGTCTCCCACGGAACGTCACAGTCCGTGCATGTGGTCCCTGCATTTCTGGATTGGCACTGAGCGTATTGATATTGATGTAGCATTGACAAAGTGTACAACCATATCCACCGCCTTGATTGACTGATGTTTATGTTCCACGGTGGAGATGTTGGAATGAATTTGGGAAAATTCAATCGATCTAGCTCAGCAGCCCCAGCACAACTATACAATGCATCCTGAGATCACGAAACTGCGTTGCTTTTGCTTATGACATTGACAGGATCTTTTTCAGAACGTTCCGTTGGCAGACGAGTGACCCTGGTACAATTCAACGCTGCTTTTTCAAGTCCAATTTGCCCGTGTGTTTTAGCCATTCTTAGGCCAGTTCTAACCAAGTTTTCATAGAGGTTTCAATCTCATTAAATATAATGACATGACAATAATTCTATAAAGAGAGAAGGGATGAGTTTCATCAAAATAAAACTGTGTATACGGTTACCAAAACTATAATGACATGGCAAGAATCCTATAAAGAGAGAAGAGATGAGTTTCATCAGAATGAAAATTGTGTATATACGGTTACCAAGAATATAAAACATGTTGGGCAAGAGTGTTTTATTTCATCCAAATTCGCGCCAATCCCTTGCACTGCATAAAACACTACATCTAGCCTAGCTATGAAACCATGCAAAATTGTGCATTATAGATTTTGTTTCATTCATCAACCTAAACTTCATTTAGATGACATGGCAGAGGCAGAGCTTCACAACTAAATGAGGGAGAGCCAACCTATAGAACTAAGCACTAGATATGTGTGAATAGTAGCTAAGTTACTGTTCATTCAATGGAGAATAGGCTAGGCCAGGAGGGGCCATGATCCCCTTTGGTCTCCAGAAGGCTCTGCCATTGTGGACACGGCACTCTTGCAAACCGCAAAATTGAAACTTCCACTAGGAATGCTTTAGCGTGGTCTCATTCTTATTAAATAAGGTGCCACATATACAAAAATAATGACATAGAAAAGTTACGAAGAGAGAAAGGGTAGGAATTTACCATGATGAAACTGGTTTTTACATTGTTTCCAAAATTTTGAAACGTGTTAAAACTAGCATTGGGAGTTAGAGAGTTCCATCTCATCCTGTTGCATCCAATCGCATGAACCACAATTAAATGTTATGACTAGTTTATGAAACTGTGAATGAAATTTGCGTACTGGGAGATATTGTTTCATCAGCTCATACCTATCTGGGTGATATGACACTCTTGATAACTTCAAAATAAAACTTTCTATTGGAATTGGCCTTAGAAAACAAACAAACACTACGTAAGAACCACAAATAGGTAACGGGCGCCAACACCTTATTCGTAACGGGCATCGACCCCGTTACCCTTTTTGGGTTACTAATAACAGCTCAAAGGAAACGGGCAAAAGTCTGTTACTGACAACACATATTTGTAACTCGCATTTAACAAATGTCCGTTACCAAAATCTGTTACCAGTAACCCAAAATGGTTGTTATTGTGGGCCCACAGACAGATATCATAATGGTTAGAGATTAAGGACCGTGACAAAATCCTCTATATCGTAACGGCCGTTTAGTTTCAATCGTTACAGATATCCGTTACCAATAATGCGCCAGGTCATCGCAACACATCATCATTATTGAAACCCATAATTTCTTGGTCAGTCATTGTGACACCCCTGGTGTCACTATAGTAATTAAGAACTATAATGAACTTAATTAAACCAATCATAACATGCATCATTTCATAATTATATTGTTTGTGCATTTGTGTGTATGTGTTGACTTATCAACCCATTTAAGCAAAAATAGTAAAAATATAAAAATTATACCAAAATGCCACAAATAATGTCAATTACATGTTTATGAACTCTTATAAGCATGGAAGGTTCAAACAAAAATTCAAAATTCAATTTTGAACTCACTTGACCATCATTTCATGTGTTGCAAGTTTTCCTTTCTACCCTTCTTATGAGGCTAATATCTTTAGATTTTGCCTAAACACTTGAAATTCCACCCATATGAAAGTTAGAATACAAAGCACCCTTTTTACAATGGTGGTGGTGTGGATCAAGGCAAACTTTGTTTGATCTTTCAAAATCTTGGTCAAAAACAGCTGCTAAAAATCAGCACTTAGCTGAATAAACTGTCTGAAAATCAGAGTTTTTGCCGATTTTTGTGGCACCATAACTTTCAAACCGTTGAGCAAATGGTATAACTCTCTTTGTAGAAGTTGTAGCCTAATGTACCAGCTACAACTTTTGTATTGGCCAATCTCAATGTTTATATGTAAATATTCGAGAAAAATTCAATCAAAGTTGGGTCAAAACCAATCGATCCAGCACTAGAAGTTTTCAGCCTCGTCAGTTTTGATCGATTTTTGGCCGGTTTTCACCACGGAATATCTTCCAAACCATTGATCAAACATTATAACTTCCTTTGTAAGAATTGTAGCCCTATGATCCAGCTACAAGTTTTACATTGGCCGATTTGGAAAGTTACATATGAAATCTTGAGTAATTCCTGCCCAAAGTAGAGCCGTTTGGGAGGGAAGAACTGAACTGAATTAATTCAGTTCGTAAGTTCAGACTGACAATGGTTGTTTTGGGCCAATATTTAGAGCATGGAATATCTCAACCGTGGCTCGAATCATATGGTACTCTTTACAAAAATTGTAGCCATTTATGTCTTCTACAACTTTCGTAAAGGAAGATTTCAAAGTTCTGTTGGAATATTTGGAGTTCAAGGCATGCAAACATGGCAGCAAAACTGTTCGTTTACTGAACCTTCGGTTCAGCTCATTCAGAACAGGACCGAGCCGAGCATCGGCCTCACGGCATCGCCGGCCGTGTGCCGTGCTGGCGCGCGCCCAAGTGGCCAAGGCCACGCGTCCGACGTCATCAATGCCAGTTTTCCCGTGCCAAGCAAGCAGCGCCATCGTGGCAAGACGTCCGCGCGCGTGGAAACCGGCGTCGCCAGCTCGCCTCCTCCCTGACCGGGCAGTAAAGCACCGGGGCCAAATTAACCTTCCTCGCTCGGTCATTCTTCAATTCACCGCGTCCTAGACTCACCCACCTCGTCCCCTCCGCCCTCCACCACTCCCCAACCTTCGCTGAAACCTCCCTCGCCGGGAATCCGAAGTTTTCCGGTCGCCATGGCCGGCACTGCCTAGAAGCTCGACCGCGCCGTGGACAGCCCGCCACGGCCACCATCCCCACGAACTGACCCCCAAAATAGAATCATCATGAGTCACTGATACTCCCCGACCCTTTTTCCCCTTCCCTTCCATCTCCGTTGAGCCTCGCCACCACCATTCTCGTCACCGGCGAGCTGCTGCTCGCCGCAGATCAAGGCGCCCGGTCCTGTGCAGCCCCCATGCCCTTGGCGCACTTCCCCAGGCCAAGCCCTATCCATCCGTGACCTCCCACAGGCCCTAGCCCCGACCGGGAGCCGCCGCCGGTCACCTGCAGACCGAACGGGACGAGCAGAGCTCGATCTCTCGTAAGGTAGAAGAAGGTGGGGTGAATGGCAAGAAAATAGAAGCACGGGGGTTATGGGGAAATATACAGGGACTTATATGAAAGCATCAGAAAAGAATCGATGGAAATCTGCAAAACTACTTTTTCTTTTCGTAATTGTTTTTGTGGAAAGTGGCTGAAACTTTATAAAATCGCTATAAATCACAGAAAAATCGTAAAACCACAAATTTGGTCTTGCTGGAATCCTTGTGAAATTATCTTTCTAGTGGTATATAATATGCATGTGTAAATTGTTGTGTGCAGATTGTATTACTTTATATATGAATATATGTTTGAGAGCTTGTTTATTATTTCATAAATGCTTGACATGTGCAAAAGTGGTGAATCTAGCTCTGGTGATGTTGTTGATTTTTAGTAGAGTAGATTTGAGCCTTTGTTGATCAGAGTCTATGCCTATTTTTGATAGATATAGATTTAGTTGAGTTTTTGGAGTGAAAAATGAGATAAATAGTTAAAATGCTCAATAAAACTTGGAAATTTTTGTTAGTGCTGTTCTGGAGCTTAGGAACACTCACAAAAAGATTCAGTTCAGAAAGTGTGTATTTTAAAGTTATGATTTAAATTTGTTTCTAGCTAGTTAAATATTGTTAAATCACCAAATATTCTGTATAAAATAGAAAAATGTGAAAAATTCACAGTAGAGTTCTCTGATGATAAGTAAGATTTAGTAAAAATTTCAGCTCAAGAAAGTGTCTGTAGATTTACTTATGATTTTCTAACTAATTGCAACTTGTCTGTGTTAAAATAAATAGAAAACAGTAGGGTAAAATGCTGAAAAATTCTTGAAAAATATGTTAGAGTGATTAGTTACAGAAAACATGCTCACCATAATCTGGGTTACTAAAAATCTTGCTGTTTGAGTTTAAGTGCATAAAAAGGGATAGATTAATACATAGGAAATAAATAGTATTGTGCTGTTAAAAATCTAAAAATTTTATGACCACATATTTAGGTGCTGGTAGATCAGTTTAGTCTTTGAGCACACTAGTTAGGATTGTTTGTGTTGATTGATGAATTTGTGTAGCTAAATAGGAAGTTAATAACCTTTAAATGCAATAATGGAACCTGCTTAAATGCATAAAATGTTTAACTTTCCAAACTGAAACTGAAAAGTAAAACTGATCACCAACTATGTTACTTTGTGAAGTTTTGTTTGTTAAATACTTAGTAATTGGTTGGTATGTATATGTTTAATTTGAGTTGTTGCATTCCTGCATCTCATGCATCTGCATCGCCATTTGTAGATCATGCGATAGATGTTGGCATATACGAGGTGATCCGCGAGCCGTCGACCATGAAGCCGGAACTAGCTGAAGCCACAGAAGACCCGGGCCAAGTCCGGAAGGGCCCAAGGCCGTTGCTGAGCAGGAAGGCAAGCCCCGGAGCATTAACCTCAGTTCAAACTAACACTTTTGCTTTATGCCTTACTTTGTGCATTTAAGTTTAAGAAGTTGTTTGAAACCCTAGTTGCATGATCCCTAGGTACCCATGTCCTAATACTAGTATGTGTAGGTCATTTAGAACGCCGTGCTTAATTAGGACCGGTAGAAGTCGAGTGATTGCCTTGTCACTCGCGAGATATAGGCTTTTATTTTATGTTTCTTTATGAAGTTTGGTAGGCGGGGCTTGTGCGATATTACTGTTTGGTTGAATGTCCCGCTTGCACAGATGGATGTTGGCTAAGGCATTGATTGTGTGGCGTTGTTGGTCAAGCTTTTGAAGGTACTAATCGTATGCCGGGAAAATATGGTAAACTGGTAAACCTAGTACTTGATTCAAACTGACGTCTGACGGGACTTCCTACTCCATTGGGCGAGGGGTTGATGGCGAGTGTAGCAGTGGTCGCGGCACAGGTTTGCCTAGGGCACCTGGGGTTCGTTGGGGCGTGCACTCGGGTGGAGTGGGCCCTGATGGCAGATGGCAGGGAGAGATGGGAACGGTTGCCTCGTGATGTCCTGGATGTCTCTCACGGGGCGTGCGATTAGGTTGTCCCATGCATGGTAAAATCAACTCGAGTTGTCTGGGTGTCTCTCACGGGGCGTGCGATTAGGTTGTCCCATGCATGGTAAAATCAACTCGAGTTGTCCGTCCTTCGTGGTTACATGAAGCTGCTTGATCGCTTGTCGCACATCAGTGGCTTGGCCAATGGGTAGAGATGTTGTTGGTTGAGTAAAGATGATATCTGGTTAATCAATTATTTTTTGACACTGATTGTTGTTAGATAGTTTGGCAAAATTAGTGATGGTTAGTCTCACTTTAACTTGGCTAAAATATTAAAAATAGGGATCAACTTGTAGATGCTTTTTGGCAAAATAATTCCCTCCACCATAAAGCCTTGCATGTCTAGAATTTAACCTTGTCGGGTAAGTCTTGCTGAGTATTAGTATACTCAGCCTTGCTTGTGGCTTGTTTTTCAGGTGCTCCTGTTAGTTGGTCTTTGGTGTTTAAGCCGTCCTCCCCGAGCGAGGGCCGCGGTGAATGAGATCATGTGAGGGCTCCACATGGTTTCTTTTGTATCGACGTTAGAACTCTTTCGCTGTTTATAACTCTATGTTATAACAATTAAAACTTGTGCACTGTTTTTGTATATTATCCCTGTGAACCTGTACTTTAAAATTGGTGATGAGTTGTACCATCTGAGCTCACCTTTGAGTGGGACTTGCTGCTATTTTGTTTCGGTCAAGAATCGGTGATTTTATCGGGACGTTACTCGACAGACTGCACGATTAATTCGGTTTAAGCATGTGGAGTACCGCAGTAGAAGTGGTCCCATGCGCTTGAGCCGGGTTAATTGGGGCGGGCTGCCACAGTCATATCCTCAGGTCGCATCACAACGGGTGGGAATGCTTCATCTTCCTCAAAGTTATTTTCGCATTCTTCTTCCCCTGCAATAATGAGAAATCAAGGAGTTAATACATTCTGCTTTACCCTATGACAATGAGAAATCGAGGAGTTAAGACATTATGCATTTGTTTCACCTTCATTAAGGACTTCAACATGGCGTCGCGCTGCCCCTTCATTAAGGTCTTGAGCATAGCGTCGCGCTTCACCTTCATTAAGGCATCCTGCTTCGCCTTCATTAAGGCCTTCCTCACCATGCCTGTTCCAACACGTGTAATTCTTTGTGAATCCACGTGTGATTAGATGATGAAAAATGTTGTCCCGTTGTCCGAACTTCTTCTGGTTGAGACAATCAACAACAAGGGCAATACATTGAGGCACCCCCCGGTTTCTCATGTCCGCCTCGGCTTGAGCAATAAAACCATTGACCCCGCTTATGAATGACTCCCAAACTTGGGGCTGTTTATACATCCAAGCCCGATCAACAGCCATCTACAAGTTTAAAAAATAAATCTTTGTTAAGAAATATACCGCGTGCAAGAACTGGTAAAAGTCGGCATGAGAGCTAAGGTGGGGAGGAGCGAGGTACAATCCATACCACGGGAGGAGGAGAGGAGGCCGGGGAAGGCGGAAGCAGTGACGGGATGCCGGCCGGCGATCACCGCCGCAGTAGTAGCCACGCGCTCGCACCTCGGGCGGCGACGACACAGTTGCAGAGGAACCGCGTTCACACTGCACCTCGGCGTGCTTGAGGGTGCAGAGGAGGCACGACAAGAGGAGCTAGTGGTGGCGCGTGTCGCCAAGGATGAGGTGGCGACGGCGCGGAGGAAGGGGAAAGGCGGCGATGGCGGAGTGGACACCCGCCGGCTGCTGCTCTCCGCCGACAACAGCCAGCCGCGGGAGCCGACAGTACCATGGAGCTGGCTAGTTGCAATTATTGAGCTTCAAGTTTGCTAACGGGCGTTACATGGCCACATGTCGGCCGGTTACCGGAAGCAATTTCTGTAACGGACATTAGAAGACCGTTACGTATAACTGCCCTATTGGTAACGGTCCTTAACTGACCGTTACGTATAACCGCCCTATCGGTAACGGTCCTTAACTGACCATTACGGATTATTGCATTATTCGTAACGGTCGTATTTAAAGCCCATTACGATTAACATTAGTAACGGTCCTTTACCGCGCCCGTTACTAGAGATCCCTCATCGATAACAGGCTTTGTGATGGCGAGGTTGGGCTCAGGCCAGCCAGGCTTATTGGTAACGGGCATTGTTTATTGCACGTTACTGATGACAAGCCTTGTAACGGGCCTCATGGGACCGTTACCAATGCCGCGTTACCTATTTGAGGTTTTCACGTAGTGAAAATTACGCATGTCGATGCGCTGTCCCTCTATCACACACTCCTGTAAACTCCAAGTTGAAATATTTCTTTAACGAGCGTGGGAGTAATATTTTATGAACGAACCAATAATGTTAAACTCCACTAATGGAATTAGACACCCAGTACATTTTTCGTGTTAATAATGAGACTACAAGACCCATTCTACGTTTGCATAGCGCTACAGTCAAAGAGTTCCATACCCATTTTTGGTCTTCTCCAACAATAAGACCCAAAAGATAATCATCTCTGCGAATGGGTCTTCAGAAGAGAGGATACTCAGATTTAGATTATATCTCTCCTGTAAACCTATTTTGGGTTTAGGTATAGGTACTCTGTTGGAGGCTGAAACAGTATCATCGGAGACCCATTTTGGGTTTGGGTCTCCTTTTGAGTCTCCAAAACATCTACTAGAAACTATGATCCAATCAGTTTGGATGAAATTTGAAAGGGAAACGAAGAATGGATTTTAGAAGATAATCCACCTCGTCTCAACGCAGAAGAGTTGAATGAATTCCGCAATGAATTGGCTGCTTTGAGTATTCAGTGCAGTGATGGTAATGTCAACTTGTCAAGTACTTTGGAATCAATAATATTTTTCCTATGCTAGCTAGCATCATATTTAATAATCTATTGCAGATTTGGTGCTAAATTTGGATGAGGGGGAGGCTGACGCCATGGAAGAAAGTGAAGCCATGGAGGAGCGTGAAGCTATGGCTGTTAACCCAGAAAACACACTTGTTGACCTTGATATGTTGGGTGAAGATCTTGAAACAAGTCCTCGTGATGTGGCACCTGAAGCTGAAGAGGATTGGCCGCCATTTCACTGAGATGTTTGGTTGTGAACTCCCAATTCATGTCTCTGTTAATCTGTTTGTGAACTTGTCCTGTGCTTGTGAACTTGTCCATGTTTGTGTTGTCTGTCAGCCTGCACTGTTGTGAGTTTGTGATTGTGATACTGTCTCTATCAATTTGTGTACTTAATGTCTACTATACTCTTATAATCTCTTTGTGAACTTGTGATTTCCTAATAAGGCCCTGTTTAGGTTGGCAACTTTTGCTGGCAACTGGTAACTTTCTTTCCACTGACAACCGTGCCCCCCCTCACAGAACACGCTTTCCAATGGCAACTTTCTTTCCAAACTTCGGCCTTGTTTAGTTCCCAGAACTATTCAAACTTTTTTGAATCCGCAATTTTAAATCCAAGACTAGGAGGACTAAACATGATCTAATTATAAAACTAATTACACGGATGGACGGAAAATCGCGAGACGAATCTATTAAGACTAATTAATCCATCATTAGAGATTGTTTACTGTAGCACGACGTTGTCTAATCATGGCCTAATTAGGCTCATTAGATTCGTCTCGCGAAGTTACCCGGGGGTTATGGAATGGGTTTTATCATTAACACACGTTTACTACTCCATGCATGTAAGATTCCCTTTGATGAACAGTGAAGTTTAAAGTTTGGGGTGGGAACTAAACATGGCCTTCATCAAACTTTCCCAACTAAACAAGCCCTAAGTGAGCATATTTTCCTACGATCATGTATACAATATTGTTAATTATTATATGTATATGGTCCGGTTCAAAGTATGTGAATTCAACCGGTCCAAAACTGTTGAATCGGCGGTTCAACTGATTCTTAACGGTTGGACCAGTGAATCAGTGAACCGATGACATCACCGATTCGATTACCGGTCCGGTCCTAGTAACTATGGTTGGAGGCAGCCTGAGGGATTGCTAATGGGTGGCCAGGGCCCAGGTAGGTCACGCCACATGTGGAGGTATGGCACTGAACATCCTAGGCGCAAGTGCCCACTTCCTTTTCGCCAGTTCGCCACTGAACTCCTGAAGCTGCAAATGGATTTAGGAGAATTTCGCAACCGTGTAAATTTGCCCGTATGTGACAAAGGAGAGTAGATGTTACTAAAGATAATGGAAAAAAAAATTAGATGTTAGACCTTTTCTGAAGTCATGTGAAATGTTATACCCCTTCATGGGCAAAAGGGTGACGGTTTAAGTTGTCTGCACATTGAGTTTTACACAAAACATATAGTGCGATGTTTTAGGTTAAGGGCAAAATAAATATTGGCTATGATAGATGGTGTCGGTGTGTGTATAGAACCATTTCAAGTTCACCTGTTTGTGACACATGAGAGTAGGGTTCTCGAATTATCGGGGAGTCCGTTTCCCTTTCATTCTCGAATTCTTGTGTCCTCGAATAAAATTGCCAGCGACATTCTCGGCAGCTCAATTCTCGACATTGAAAACCCAAGTCCAAAAGAAGATAAGGACATGCTGCAACTTTGAGTAAAGCAACACCACGCAATCAAAATGACTGTTGCAGAAGATGTTGGAGTACTAGATTATGGTTATCTTCTCCTTTTCTCTCCAACTTTGCTTGCAAGATGCAAATCAGCGGTTGATTGATTTGATTCGGTGCGCGGCTGTGCGTCAGTGTGGGACCCTTGCCCCAACGGCAAGCGCCAGCTCATCCAGCCCCACCGGCGAGCACGCGAGGATGGCGCGGCCCAGCGGCTCGGCCTGCACGGCGGGCGCGCACGGCACCCACTCCCACCGCGCCACCGCCGTGGCGCTCCCCTTCGCCTCCCCCTCCTCCCGCAGCTCGTAGAGCACCGCGCCGCGCGACGGCTCGGCCGCATTGTACACGTACCCGCCCGTGGCGTTGCCGCAAACCCCGATCGACAGCGGGTCGGGGTCGATGTCATCCAGATCCTCTTCGTCGTCGATGTCGTCGTCGCAACCGAACAGCCGCTCCGACAACTCGGGCGGCATTGCATCGCTCGACGCGGAAGGGAGCGCCTCCAGAGTGTCGCCGTCCACCTCCCATGCCTGGACGACGACCGTGCACCCCGCCTCCTTGTCTGCCCGCTTCGCCCCGAACAGAACGAGCCGCTCGTCGGCGCCGACGCGGCCGGGCGCGACGCCCCACGCGGTGACGGCGGGGTCGGGCCCGAGGTGACGGGTGGGGCCCCAGCGCCGGTTCGCCGGGTCGAACCAGCTCGCCCACCCGGTGGCCCTCTCCACCAGGTACACCCGCTGGTCCGTGGCCGCCGCCGAGAGCCACGTCGCGGACGCCGAGTCCCTGAGCGCGTCGGGCATGGCCTCGCAGGGCGTCCACCCGCCGCCCTCGTGGACCTCCACCACCGCGTCGTCCTCGCCCTCGGCCAGCGCGAGCCGGCACGCGCCGCCGATCGCGACGACGCGGTCGCCCACCGCGGCGAACACCGGGTCAACGCGCCAAACGGCGGGGGCGCCCATGGCGACGCACGCGGCGGCCCCCAGCGGGTCGGCCGCGACGGCGAGGCCCGAGAGCGAGAGCGCGCAGACGCGGTCCCCGCGCGCCCCGCG
>CM014274.1:22595270-22660674 GCA_004135705.1 Alloteropsis semialata | reverse complement strand
GAAGAATAGGAGGAAAAAGAAAATGGGAAGGAGGAAATGGGATCTGCTGTAGTATTTCTCTCCAATATGTTGAATTGTTGAAAGGAGATTCTCCTATAACCAGAAAAAAAGGAAAAGGAAAAGGGGAGCTGTTGGAGATCCTCTTAGAGTACGATGTGGTTTAGCTCAGCTCGTCACACGCCGTGAACCGTCGCGCTCCAGCGAATAATCTGATGCCGCTACGCTAAACTATATAGCAGCCGTATGTGATCCACGATGTATGAATGCAAATACGCTCTAGATAAGCACCAACACAGGTTAATGATAGTCAGAAACAGGAGGTGCTATCATCAGCTACGTACTAAATAACGAGAACAATAAGATATTTTTGAGCGCAATGATCATAGATATTTGACGAAAGGCCCCGGCCAGACACATGTTAGGCGAGCAGATCGCAGCGCTAATAAGGAGCTAAATAGTTCCGGTGAAGCATCAGACGACCTGTCCAATATCCCCCAACAGTTTGCTCCATTATTGGCTGCTCAATAAATCAGATGCTAATTATCTCCACGGTGCGCGTCGGTGTCAGCCTGTCAGGCACTCGCACTACGGGAGGCAAGAGCCACCAGTTTTTCTAGAAGGATTTCGTGCGCGGACGGACCTGTCGCTGTCGGATTTTGGGTGACCGCCTTGGCGCGCATCTTTCTTCATTTTCTCAGTCTGTTCGGTTGGCTGCTGGCTGGTGGCTGGTGCTGAATTGTTGTGAGAGAAAAGTACTGCTGGCTGGCTGGCTGGTAGCCGGTGGCTGGTGCTGATTTGTTGTGAGACTGAAGTACTGCTGGCTGGTGGCTGATAAGCCAAGCGAACAGGCTGATTGTTTCTCTTTAATTTTGACGATATATGCCGCCACAATTTCCTCAATAATAACATGCGTTCCAGATTTGAGATAGGCGTCTGCACTTATCTAATGGATAACGTGTAGTAGAGACGCCACATGGACTACCACCGGTCTAGCAAGAAGGCGGGCGACCATTGTTTTCGGAACGAGGCGAATGCGTCCATGGTCTTGTGCAGCCGCAGCCCGCAGCAGCGCGGGTGGTTGAAGGCTTGAAGCCGCCAGGGTTTTGTACTTTCGTCCATGTTCGTCGAACAAAATCTCTGTAGTTGTTGGGTCCGTGCCTGCTTGCACTGGTCAGGCCGGCCGAAAACGAAGTCAGATTACAGCTGCAGCTTCCTAGTCGTCTTCGTCCGTCGCTTGTCCGTGCCAGAGTACCACGTTCAACAATTTGTCAATCGGCCACGTGATCTTTCTTACCGTATACTGGTAGTACATTGTGCAAGAGTTACTATCATGGTGGTGCAATTAACATTGTGCAATAGTTACTCTCATGGTGAACTTTCTTAGTTCTTACCGTATACTGGCAGTACATTGGGCAAGAGTTACACGGAGAATTAGTACATTTCGGGAATAACAATCAAATCGTGACATGAACATAATAAATCAATCCGGCCGGCGGCGATTTGTCGCTTTCAACAAAACATAGTAAGCTTCTCCTCAAAGCGAGGTCTAGTGATCGAATAATTACTTGCAGTAAGTATCTGCCGAAACAATAATCAAAGCCGCCGCCGGCCGGTTACTTGCGCTTGTTCTTGGAGGCGAAGCGGAGCACGAGGTAGAAGAGGACGCGGTAGAAGACGGCCCAGCCCATGAGGTAGAGCACCATCCACCACTTGCGGCCCTCCACGGTGCTGATGCCCAGCTGCCGGAGGATGTCGTCGCCGGTGAGCCTGGGGTCCGTGGAGAAGAGCCGCTCCCCGTCGAACTCGTTCATCAGCAGGCCCTCGTACGGGTACTTCATCGTCGACACCGTGTTCATCCACTTCCACGCCACAGGGATGCTGTGGCTGTTCAGGAAGTAGCCGCAGAAGAGGAAGAAGAGCGCCGTGAACGCGATCACCGCCGCGTACCTGTGTCGTCGCGTTTAGAATTTCAGATTCAGATTTCAGAACCAACAACGGCCTGCTCTGTCACGCACGCATCCCCGTCGTGCATCGACGTCAGCGTCTCTCACTACATAATGCTAGCTGGGCCGTTGTTTGGTGTCTATGGGGGTTTTATAGAAGGAAATTTTTGCGCGGTCCGGCCCACTGAACGAGTTGAGCTGATCTCAAAATAATAAGATTCTTACCCGAGGATGAAGTTGGGCACGACGGAGCTGATGAAGACGACGAAGGAGTTGGTGGAGAGGAGGGACGCGTAGAGCATGACGAGGAAGTAGAGGAACTGGCCGTGGAGCCTGAGCGCGAACCAGACGATGGCGGCGTAGGTGGCGGACTGGAGCAGGAGGAACGGGAGGTAGGTGACGAGCCCGGCCACGACGTAGGCGGAGGCGCGGTACGCGTTGTGCGAGGTCTCCCTGATGAAGATGAAGCGCTCCTGGATGAAGGCCGGCACGGCATCGTTGGACGAGAAGAAGAAGACGCAGACGGTGAAGATGAAGAAGCTGAGGCGGTTCGTGATGCCCTGCGGGTCGTCCTTGGGCCTGGTGAACATGGTGGCCATCAGGAACCCCATCACCGTCAGCACCATCAGCCGCGACAGGAACAGCTCCGGCGTGCGCCAGATGTTGGTGAAGTTGCGCCGCATCAGTACCCACACCTCCCCGACGTACGAGTTGGCGAACTTGCCGCGGTGGCCCAGCGCGTTGATGCCCACGCCGGGGGCGCCCGTCGCGCCCGGCGGGGCCACGCGGTGCGTCGGCGTCAGGTAGTCGTCCTCGTTCACCGTGTACGCGCTGCTCAGCGGCGTCGGCGTCCCCATCACGATCTCCGGCGTGTACCTGTGGTCGGGGTGCCCCGACGACAAGCCTGGCGGGCCCCTGTGCTTGGGCCGCCGGGACGGCGTCAGCTGCACGCCGTTCCACGGGGACCTCGAGTGCTGGCTCCTCAGGCTGTGGTCGAACTCCTCGCCGCCGGGGCCCGATATCGGCGTCTGGGGGATGCTGGACACGGTGGACAGCCCCTCGGCGCCGTAGGTGGCGGCGAGCTTGGGCGGCTTGAGGCCGGTGAGGCAGAACTCGGCGAGCGCCTTGACGCCGAACTCCGACTGCTCGTACTCCTGGATGACGTCGAGGAGGTGCTCGATGGAGTTCTCCCCCTTGGGCACCTTGCGCCCCATGCGGCCGAGGTGCGCGGTCACCTCCTTGGGCCCGCCGCTGTACATGAGCTGCCCGCGGGCCAGGATGATGAGGTGGTCCAGCAGCAGCAGGATGCGGGACGACGGCTGGTGGATGGTCAGCACCACGGTGCTCCCGGCGCACGCGATGTCGTGCACCTTCTCGATCACGCTGTGCGCGCTCGTCGAGTCCAGCCCCGACGTGGGCTCGTCCAGGAACAGCAGCGCCGGGCCGTGGATGATGTCCACGCCGATGGAGACGCGCCGGCGCTCGCCGCCGGAGACGCCCCTCGTGCCTTCGTCCCCGATGTACGTGTTCCTTGATGACTGCACCGGAGTTCCAATGACGTCGTCAGGGATTCACGCGTGCTCTGTTCTTTTATCATTTGAAGCAGAGTAGTAGTGCTCTGCCTAATTCGTGGCCACTAATAAAACTTACGGTGAGGCCGAGCTGCTCGATGAGGTTCTCTACGCGGAGCTTCTTGTCGGAGGCGGAGACGGAGGAGCCGAGGCGGAAGTCGGCGGCGAACATGAGCGTCTCGTAGACGGTGAGCATGGGGAAGAGGCGGTCGTCCTGCATGACGTAGGCCGAGGAGCGCTTGATGAGGCTGGGGCTCATCTCGACGCCGTCCAGCGCCACGCGGCCGTCGAGGCTGGAGATCCTCCCGGCGAGCGCGTCCAGGAACGTGGACTTGCCGGCGCCGCTGGGGCCCATGACGGCCGTGACGCAGCCCTTGGGCGCGTACCCGGTGATCTCGTGCAGCAGGTCCACGTCCTTCTTCTCCCACTCCCCGCCGGCGCCGCGCTGCTTCTTCACCACCGTGTACGTGAGGCTGGTGAACTCCAGCCCGCCCGTGAAGCCGAACCGGCCCCCGCCCGGCTTCTCCGGCTGCTGCCGCGCCGCCATGTCGATCACCGTCTCCAGGCGGTGCCCGCCGTGCCGGCCACTGTGCTGCGGGTGCTGGTGCTGGTGCGCCATGCTGTGCACGCGCCGGTCTCGTGGTCGCCTATGGTTTTTGTTGCCATGCATCTTGTACGGATATAAAAGGCACTAGCCTCTTGTCCGCGTGTCACTACCAGCTTCGTTGATTTGTCCGGTTGGTACATCCCTGGGGTCGGGCGACACAAATGAGGGTGGGCGATGCAGCGTGTCATCGGAGTGAACGTTTGTTGCGGTCAGTTTGTTTGGACCGTCGATGGTGATTGGCGGAAGCATGTCCTCGACAGTATCATGGCGACGTCCAAACAAAACTGGGGCAGCAATGCTTCTAGAAATGGTGAGCATTTTGGGTTATTAGATTATATTCTGCGTGCAAGGGATGTGCTGTATGCTATCTATGTTCTGCTATTCAAGTGTTGCTATTGCTAGTCACTGAACAGAGAGATCTAAAAGAAAAAAAAAACTGAACAGAGATGTGTGCGCCCTGAAGGTTGTCGACTTGTCATACTGAATTTGAAGACAAATTCGATCTGACTATATCAAACTAAAGCATATACTGAAATGGAAGCACAAGCAGATGAGCGAAAGTTCTGTTCATTGTTTGCTGGGGGCTCGAAACTGCGAATGAACAGAATTTTCATCCCTCTGCACTTCTGCAGAACAACGTCAAAGTTCAGACTGCCGGACGACCACAATTCCAAACCCGAAATGGGCCTCGCTTGACTGATCTGCAACCTAGCATTACAAAGGCCCAGCCCAATTCCGCCCAGAAGACACAAGAGAGGAGGAGAGCGAGGCCGAGGATAATGGACACGTCGCGGATTCACGGCCGCCGCAGAAAACGAGCGAGAAAAAACGGCTCCCTCCGTCGGGAAAGGTCAGAGAGAACTCGGAGGCGCTCGCTTGCCGTGCCTTGCCTGCGTGCCTGCCTCCTGCCCCCTTGCCCTCGCAAGCCAGCGCTCAAACAGACGAGATGAGATAGCTGGTGCACGACCGAGCCCCCATGGCGCCAGCCGCGGGCCCGTCCGCCGCCGCCGCCGCGCGCCTCCTCGTCGCCTCTCCCCAGTCCCCGCCCGCTCTCCTCCGGCTCCGCCGCGGCGGCCGCCGCACCGTGGGGCTGGCGCGCCGAGGCGGCTGGTGCGCGCGCCTGCGGGTCGTTCGACGCGGCGCGGCGGACGAGGAGGCCGGGGCCGCCGCGCCGGGGCAGCAGGCGGTGGAGGAGGCCGTGGAGGACCCGGTGCCCGGCCGCGACCTCGTCACGCTCGCCGCCTGCCTCGTCGGCCTCCTCACCGGCGTCTCCGTCGTGCTCTTCAACCTTTCGGTACGGACGCACCGTCCCTCTCTTCGCGAGCTCAACCATACTTCGACCATGAAACGTCGTTCCGTTTCCGTACTAGGCTTGGCATTTTGAACTATGGATGTGAATTGGTTGGCAACAGTGACTTGATCATGTATACCGTGTTTCCGAATTCTGACATCCATGAATTCCATCGTTGCTGAATCAGTTAACTGTTCTATCCAGTCACTTACATTTTGTTGTGACCAAGTCCTCGGGCTTCAAAAGCATTAGCTCCCCTCAATCACTGACTTCGACATCTCGGGCGCATTTTACTACTGAAGATTTCGTGTTTTAGTTTTCGTGCTGCCCATTTAAGTACCTCATTCTACATTTCGCGATTTAAGGTGCGCATTCTATTTCTTGCTATAGGTTCATGAAATACGTGACATATTTTGGGATGGTATTCATTTGCGAGGCGCTTCATGGCTAAGGGAAGAGCCAATCGGGGAAGTCTGGCAGAGAGTGATATTGGTTCCAGTCAGTGGAGGCGTTATAGTAGGAGGGCTGAACGTACTAAGAAGCTCTATCAGAACAAACTCAAATGGCACTGTGTCCAAGATCAGCAGTGCATTTAGGCCATTCTTGAAAGCTGTCGCAGCATCTTTCACTCTTGGAACTGGCAATTCATTGGGTCCTGAGGGCCCCAGTGTCGAAATAGGTTCTGCGATAGCCAAAGGGTTTGGAAATGTGTTTGAGTGGGATGGTGGGAAAAGGATGTCTCTTGTGGCAGCTGGATCAGCAGCTGGAATTTCATCAGGTCACTTTTATTTTCCTAGAGTTTTTATATTTGTTGTCAAGTTTTGTGCCATAGATATAATAAGTTTAACATGCCGTGAAAGTTTTCCGGATTTCTTCATGTCAATGTCAAATGCTTGTTACCAATCGAGTCTTAGCATCAATATTCCTTATACTTGGCCTAGTAAGTTTAACATGCTGTTTAAGTTTTCTGGGTTTGTTCATGTCAATGTCAAATGATTGTCACCAACCAAACATCTAAACATCAATATTCCTTGCACAGTTGTACTTGACCTATCATTGTAGATTACTCCCCTTAACTTTTCTCATTGTGATGCTGGTGTATGACGACTTTGTAATAATCAATTATGAATAGAATGGTGTGCTGGCAGAACATATGGGTCATTTACCCATAGCTTGCATCATATTCACAATACATTGATACTTGAAATGTTTAATAACTCAACATGTCCGTGCAGTTTTCTGCCTTCTTTCTGATTTCATTTACTTATATTTCAACTGATTGCCTTGTACCATAGGTTTTAATGCTGCTGTTGCTGGGTGCTTTTTTGCGGTGGAATCTGTTTTGTGGCCTTCTTCTACGGATTCCTCATCCCTTGCCAATTCGACACCTATGGTGATACTCAGTTCAGTGATAGCATCTGTTGTTTCAGAGATTGGTCTAGGTTCTGATCCCGCTTTCACCGTTCCAGAATATGATTTTCGCTCGCCGACAGGTACTTTGTTACAATCAAGATTTTCAGCATTGTTGATCCACTAAGTTTTTACAGAAACTTCTAATGGTGAAGATGTTTTAACCTGTTTTTGTTTCATAGCACTTTCAAAATAACTTTAGATGTCGAATAAAATAAAGTAGGTGTGCCCAACTGTTGATGTCTAGAGCTACTGAAACATGACACAAAATGTAATATTGCTGTAACTAGCTGATTTTTGGATTACTTTGTTTCAAATTGCATATGCTCTTGTCCTCCTGATAAGTTAGTTCGGGAAATGGGGAATAGTGTATATTCTCTGAGAGCACGAAAACCCCCTCTATCCATCCAAGTTTCCCAAAAAGTCCCTTATAGTAATAGTGTGCCTTTACAATCCTTACGATGATAGGTTAATTATGGTGTCTATTTAATGATATCCTCCTTCGTGCCCCAGAGATTGAAAGTATGAGGATATTTACATGACTTCATAAATGTCAGAACTTCCTCTGTATCTTTTGCTGGGCGTCTTCTGTGGATTGGTGTCAATCGCATTATCAAGAAGTACATCACTTGCTATGGAGACAGTTGAGAGTTTACAAAGGGCAACAGGACTACCAAAGGCTGCATCTCCTGCATTAGGTGGCCTTATTGTTGGTCTCCTAGCACTTATGTACCCTGAAGTATTGTACTGGGGCTTTGAAAATGTGGATATCTTGCTGGAATCACGACCATTTACGAGCGGCCTCTCTGCAACTATATTGGTTCAGCTCATCGGGGTGAAAATATTGGCAACATCATTGTGCAGAGCTTTTGGATTAGTTGGTGGTTACTATGCGCCATCGCTTTTTATTGGTGCAGCTACAGGGATGGCATATGGCAAGTTCATGAGGTTTACATTTACTGGTCCTGAACCACTCTTGCATGTCCCGCTCCTAGATGTGGCATCACCTCAAGCATATGGCCTGGTAATGTGTCTTCCAATTCAGCTCTTCATCTGCATTTTTTTGCTCTTCTCAACTCCTGAATATCTGTATTTTTGTAGTGTTAATACTCCACTACCTATCTCCGATTCCCCGAAAGAATGTTTGTATGTTAACTAGTTTTCCACTCCCTGTCTTGCCAATGGCAACTGCGCGTTATAATCTTGGACGACAATATTAAGCAAAGAATATGATCATTCCTTATGTTTTCTTCCTTTTTGTTTAATCTTTCGCAGGTAGGTATGGCAGCTACCCTTGCTGGCGTATGCAAGGTACCTCTGACATCAGTCCTCTTACTTTTTGAGCTTACACAAGACTATCGTATAGTTCTACCTTTGCTTGGGGCCGTTGGGTTATCATCTTGGATTGCTTCTCCTCAAAGGTTCTCGAAAAGCATTAAGAGTAAGGTAGATTCTCTGGAGGAGAAATCAAGTATTGCTCAACAGGCAAACAATACGCCCACTGAAGACAAACAAGTCGATTCCATGGATGCAGCTGATTCATCTCAAGAATTATGTAAAATTGAAAGCTCCCTTTGTGTCTATGACGCCAACGATGAGAATATGTTCAGGAATCTTACTGTTGCAGAGGCCATGAAAACAAACTATTTTTCTGTCTCAATGGCAACTCCTTTAGTTGAGGCACTAGATCTTATGCTTGCGGAGAAGCAGCCATTTGTTATGGTTACTGAGAGTAACAGATCTGTGATAGGTTTGCTAGCACTAAAAAATATCCAAGATTTCTGCAGAGCTGCAAAAACTATGAGGGCACAAGCTGAGGTGAGATGTGATTTGGAGTTCTGCATGATACATATGTTAGGCGAGCTAAAGGTTCAGTAGTTCTATTTGAGTTCTATAGATCTTTGGTTGTATCAAGTCAGTGATCATGCACTGCTGTTTTACTTATGAACCTGCACCAGTTTTGTTAGATATACCCAACTTACTTATGCTGTTTTAATTGCATCCATGCCAACTCTGGATCATATCATAGCTAGCATCTAGTGGGGAGTTGGGCATTCTAAGCCACATTACGGTCCAGATACACCAAACCTATGTTTTGGAATAAATTGTACCCAATACCATATGTTTTGGAATAAGTTGTACCCAATACCATATGTTTTGGAATAATACCCAGTACTATATGTCTTGGAATGTATCAAACAAAAAATTGTCAAGTTTAGTTAATTTTTGGGTGCCTGAACAATGTTGTCACCCCAAGTTTCTCTTATTTATGCATACTTCCGAGAAAATAAAATGGATTTAATGTTTGTTTGGTGAGATCAAATGGTAATTTAGAGGATGTCTAAGTTCATGTAACATATATTGCCAGATGATCATATTTGTTAATTGATTGGGAGCTTGCTAAATCTTGGTGCAGGAAAAGGAATTCCTGGTATCTCATGTTTACCAAGCAGGCAAGTTCAAACTGTGCTCTGTGATTCCTCAGATGCCACTTACTACCGCAGAGAAGATTATGGATTCTCATGGTGCGGATCATCTTCCTGTAGTCTGTGATCATGCTAATCATCAGGGTAGAGGACTTTTGGTCGGTTTTGTAGACAGAGAATGCATTGCCATCGCTCGAAGGTAATTGTAGGTTTCTTCTAAAATTAAACATGTTTGTGTTTCCAATTGGCAGTTTATACTTATAGTGTTCGTATGTCTTTCGTGTTGTGTTCTCCTCATTCAGAGCAATGGCAGTGAAAGAATTTTTCAATTCTACATATGAGATCGGAAAGGAAGAGAGATCTAGCACGGAGGGGAGATGAGATAACACAGAAGCCGCGAGCTGTATGATATTTTCAGCTTGCAGCCTTGCAGGTGCAGCCTGCAAACGGCAAACCTGGCCAGAGTTCATGTGGCATCTGTGCTATAACTGGTCAAGGCCTTCATTACGTTGGCTTGCTAACTTCAGAATGCAATTCAGATGTGTGGTTAAGGAGGGCCTATATTTTTCGGAAAGTATCTCCCTTACCACCACCTGTGTGTGTGCATATGCAAGTTTTTGTCGCGCTTGTGTCATTATAAATTCCCGATCAATGTGTCATTGTAATTGATAAACTGAACAAATGAGCTACTGGGAACTGGAAATATAAGCACCAAGGTCTCACCTTAGTTACATTGCTAATCTTCTTTCCAGTTTTTAAATAAGCACATAAATCAGAAATACAGGACAGCTTGAAAAGCATCCGTGAGCTTGATTTGCTCTATACATATGACCATATCCTGTCTCTGCGCGCGAGGGGTTGTGCACATGTGGAATACACGAGGTAACAGAAATTACAAAATTTGGCGTTATGGTCAAGATTGATACATCAGGTGACCTACTACATAATTGAATATATGTTTTTTGCAAACTAAATTAGAATATTCCAAGTGTCAGAAATTTCTGCTTCAATGTATGATCAGTGATGTTCTCAAAATCAACCCAACGACGTAAGGCTTTCTATAGCGACATTTGAATTACATTTATTTTCCTGCAAAGGTGAGACCTTGAGGGCATGCTGTTGCCGTATGAATGGGTGAAATTTTTTTGTTCCGCATAGTTGAACTATCAGGGGATTGGAAGTCCAGTCCAACCTTGTGACTATCATTAAGTCCGGCAAAATTTAGCTAATCATATTATGTGCGAATAGCGTGGGGTTGAAGAATGAACAGGTAGCTGATTCGTTCCATACGTACGAATAAGAAAAAGAAGGCAACACGAAAGGGACATGATGATACACAGTTAACATAGCTATCATGACTACAATATTTTTTTTTCACAAACGAACTAATTGGGCTGCAGGACGTACATGTCGTCAGGTTGTGATTAATACTACAGGCGAGTCTAAAGCTATACAAGAACAAAAGAAAGATACAAGTTGGAATGTTCAGAATCATTCAGCAAAAGTGGGCATCAGTAGGTTGCCAAAACTTTTGAAGTACGATTGATTCCCTATGATGATGGTACCAGACTAGCATGTTCGTTTGGCTTATCAGCCACCAGCCAGCAGTACTTCAGTCTCACAACAAATCAGTACCAGTTACCAGCCACTAGCCAGCCAGCAGTATTTTTCTCTCGCAACAAATCAACACCCGCCACCAGCCACCAGCCAACCGAACAGAGCCGGCCGGTCTCGTCAGCGGCGGCGAGGCCGGCCCTTGGCGTTGGCGCCGCCCCGGCCGCCGCGGGGCGGCGGATGCTTGTCCTTGCCGAAGATGCCGCAGGCCGCGACGCGCGGGGACGGCGGGTCCATCGCCGGCTGCACCGCCGTGGCCGCTGGACCCGCTCCGCTGCTGCTGCTGCCGCGCGGCCGGCGCCTCCTTGGCCCGTGCCGGCCTGGCGAGCTCCCCCGACGCCGAGCTTGGGCGCCTATTATAGAAGGCGAACCGGGGCCGTGCCGTCCGATGGATTTGCTGGACCAGGATTGCAAAACTTGCAAAGGAGAGAGTTTGCACCCGATTTTTTGTGCTACAAAAAACACGAGACCCGGACGTCCCCGTGCTTCGCCCCCACCGCCTCCCAACGTGTCTTCCAAGCCAGCCCAGGGCTTCGGCCGCCGCCGTCGCAGCGCAGAGCGACCCAGCGGAGGCAGGCGCGATGAGGACCTCCACGACGGACATGAACCGTGACCCATGCCCGGACCGCATCCTCGAGGACGCCGGCGGCGGCTTCGGGATGGGCGCGGTGGGCGGCTCCGTCTTCCACTTCGTCAAGGGCCTCTACAACTCCCCCAGCGGCCACCGCCTGGCGGGCGGCGCCACCGCCGTCCGCATGAACGCGCCGCGCGTCGGGGGCAGGTTCGCGGTCTGGGGCGGCCTCTTCTCCACCTTCGACTGCGCCTTCGTCTACGCGCGCCAGAAGGAGGACCCCTGGAACGCTATCCTCGCCGGCGCCACCACCGGGGGCCTCCTCTCGCTGCGCCAGGGCCTCGTGATCTCCGGCAGGTCCGCGGCCGTCGGCGCCGCCCTCCTCGCCCTCATCGAGGGGGTCGGGATCATGCTCAACCGCGCGGTACTGCAGGCGCCGCCGCTGCCGGAGGACCTGCTGCAGTACCCTGGAGGACAGGATTACGGCCAGCACCAGCACGCACCGCCTGTCTTCCTGGGAGTGCCACCGGCGTCGCCGGTCGCCGTTGAGGAGATCCCAGTCCCTGACTCTGGCCCGACTGGGTGGCTTGGCAGCTTGTTCGGGAGGAAGCAGCAGAAGATTTCCGGCGGGGATCGCAAGTCGGAGGTGTTGGAGATGGATTTGCCCCCCTCGGCGATTCCCTCCTTCGATTGAAGTGAGAAAATATTTTTCGTCTGGTTTTGCTCGTGAACCGCAGTAGATTTGCTATCTTCTTGTTGAATGCGGATGGGCACTGGTACTAGTATTATGTTCTGCCATGGAAAATGCTTATGGACGACAATAAGCAGGTTTATTTATCGATCTCTTTTGCTTGTGATATTTATAGTGTGTTGACACTGGGATCAATGTCAGCTTATTAGCTACTACTACACACGAGGCTCAAATATATCGTGAAATCAGTGAGAATGATCTCAGTGGTGTTTTTTCTTGCAAATTACATTAGAATAAACTAAGTGCAAAAAATTGCTGCTTCAATGTATGACCAGTGATGGTCTCAAAATCAACCCAACGCTGTAAGGCTTTCTATAGCGACATTTGAATGCTGCTGAGGGGGCATGCTGCTGGCTGCTGCTGTATGAATGGGAGAAAATTTTTTGTTCTGAATAGTTGAATAGAACTGTCAGGGGATTGAAGTCCAGTCCAACCTTGTTACAATTATCAAGTCCGGCAAAATGTAGCTAATCATATTATGTGCGAATGGCGTGGGGTTGAAGAATAAACAGGAGCTGATTCGTTCCATACGTACGAATAAGAAAAAGAAGGCAACACGAAAGGGGCATGGTGATACATACAGTTAACATCGCTATCAACATTTTTTTGTTCACAAAGGAATTAATTGGGCTGCAGGACATATACACATGTCGTCAGGTTGTGATTAGTACTACAGGCGTGACTAAAGCTACAAGAACAAAAGAAAGATACAAGTTGGAATGTTCAGAATCATCCAGCAAAAAGTGGGCATCAGTACGTTGCCAAAACTTTTGAAGTACATGCGCGACTAGGCGATTGATCTCCTATGACGGAATCCAAAAAAAAACCACTGTGTACTAAGAGAGCTGGGAAGAACAGTGCATAATGCGATCCATTTTGTACGAACACAAACACAAAACTTTTTCAGTTTTCTGCGGTCTCTGATCAGGCATGTATCCTCTAGCTTCTATCGTGTAAAACACAATACCGAAAGTTTTAGCAGAAAGAAGCTAACAGGACTACAGGAGTATAGCATAGCATGGACGTATAAAACCAGAGGTTGCCCGCCCGGGCCGGCTGGCCGGTCTCGTCAGCGGCGGCGAGGGCGGCCCTTGGCGTTGGCGCCGCGGGCCGGCGGATGCTTGTCCTTGCCGAAGATGCCGCAGAAGCCGCAGGCCGCAACGCGCGGGGACGGCGGATCCAGCGCCGGCTGCACGTGGCCGGTCCTGTACCCGCCGTGGCCGCTGGACCCGCTCCGCTGCTGCTGCTGCTGCCGCGCGGCCGGCGCCTCCTTGGCCTGTGCCGGCCTGGCGAGCTCCCCCGACGCCAACTGATGCTTGTCCTCCCACACCGTCCCCGACGATCCCGACCGCCGGAACGTCTCGCTCGACCGCTGCAGCCCCGCCATGTGCGCCGGAGCAGAGCACCACCACGGTCCACGGCGGTCCTCTCCGATCCCTCCCGTCCGAGCCGGCTCGTGACCCTTTTCTTGCCGTCCGCGCGGCCGGTGCAGCGCCTATATACGACCGCAGGCGCGCGCGGACGGGAGCTTGGCCTGGAGGAGTCAAATCAAATCATGTGCTGTGTGTGTACGGGAGGAGGCCGTGTTGGGTCGTGAACTGCGATCGGACCGCATTAAATTAAGCGGGGAAAGAAATGGTTATTGGACTTTGACCGCAGAAACGAGATACATATCGAGATAGGGGGCGTTTAGTTCACCCTCCTCTTTTCTCCATTTTGCATAATACGCGCTTTCCAATGCATTTTTTCTCTCTGTGGCACGCGATCCAATGCATAAAAATACTATGCATAGGCCGTGTTCAGATTGAGAGAGAAATTTTTTGCACCATACTTTGACCACTAATTAGGGATATTAAATAAAGTCAGTTTACAAAACTACCTCCACAACCTCTGACAAATTCGCGAGACGAATCTAATGAGACCTTTGACCGCATGATTAGAGGATGATTACTGTAGCATTACTGTAACAAATCATAGATTAATTAGGCTCGTTAGATTCGTCGCGCAAAGTTGCACTCATCTGTGAAAAGATTTTGTAAATAGATTTCATTTAGTACTCCATGCATGCAAAATTCTCTGAAAATTTTTTAATCTGTTCCGTCCGAATATGGCCTACAACTTCTAAACACCTCCGTAAGATAAGAGTAGGACGGATACGGCGGGTCAATGGAGCTGAAGCCTGAAGGAATGTGGTGTTAGGTTTCTGCATCGCCTGCGGCTGACCGACTCGCAATGGATTGAACTGAACAGGTGGAGGCGCGTTCAAGGGATGGGTGACCTGCTGCCCTCACTCGCTTGGGTTACTTGCTCACCAATTGTCCCGAGCCCTGCTCCTGGCCTCCTGGCTATATTAGTCAGGTGGACTTTGAAAGTTGAATCGGTTTGTCGTCTTCAGGAGCCCGGTCGTGACGGTTCATGTTTATTTAAACCGTGCAAGCACGGCATTGGCTCTCATCTCGCATTCTCGGTGAAAAACTTTGCGAAATTTACTGTAGCAATTTTAAATCGAAGATTAGAAGGACTAAACATGATCTAATTATAAAACTAATTACATGGATGGACGAAAAATCACGAGACGAATTTATTAAGCCTAATTAATTCATCATTAGAGATTGTTTACTATAGCACGGCATTGTTTAATCATGGCCTAATTAGGCTTAATAGATTCGTCTCGCAATTTCACTGGGGTTATAAAATAAGTTTTGTCAGTTATTCATATTTAATATTCCTAATTAGTATCTAAACATTCGAATCACTGTAGCGATGGAAAAGTTGGCGAAACTAAACAGGCCCATAGTTTATCTTTTAGGGAACAAAAACAAATGTTTACTTGATTACTGAAGTTGTTGCGGTATAGTGGAATGATTGATATAAATGCAAAGCGGAACGGATGCACAACTACAGGAAGAGGAGCGTGAAGTGACAGCGTGATACTGATTGATCCATGCCAAGACAAATGAGCGGGCTCTGTGAAGAGTAGGATCGTGAGAATGGAATAATCCATGTTTGCACTATTTGTTTGGATGGGCTACAGATTTTTTTATCTGATTTTGAGAATCCATAGCTAATTCAAACAGGGCCTAAATCCCGTCTGCGGTTAAGTGACATTCAGTGTTTGACCACGTTTATTTTCTCTCACTAAGGCCCTGTTTAATTCCCCAACATTTCTCTCTCCAAACTTTTTTTCAAGGAATCTTACATGCATGAATTAGTAAACGTGTGTTAATGACAAACCCATTCCATAACCCCTAGGTAACTTTTCATAACCTATCTAATGAGCCTAATTAGGCCATGATTTGCAATAGTGATGCTACAGTAACCATCCACTAAACATCCACTAATCATAGATTAATTATCATCATTAGATTCGTCTCGCGATAACCAGGCGAGATCTATAATTAGTTTTATTATTACTCTACATTTATTACTCCTAAATGGTAAGATTCTCCAACATTTAATTCCCCAACATTTCTCTCTCCAAACTTGTCACCCCAATTAAACACCCCCTAAATACTCCATATCTTCCCAATTCCAATGATCGAGAAACCACGCAAGGAGAGAACAACATCTCGATCCAGAGGCAAGAAACTGGATGACAGGTCCAGGAAGTTTAAGAGCAAGACAAACAGCAATCAATAGATTAGCCTTTTTTTCATAAAATCAAATATAATTCGATTTTGCAGGTTATCTTCAGGGGAACGTACTGGCTATGTTTCTGGGCGCAGCTGCAGCGTGATGAGCAAGCAAAGAAGACACTCTCCTTGATGAGCAGAAACATAGAGATTGTGGCGATGGAGCTGGTCAAAGGAGGGTGGAACCATATCTACCGTTTGCTTTAGTTTAATTTTCTGAGAATGGCTTGCTCGTTTGTTTTGACTTTGATGCAAACTTTGTAATAAGGGGCTGTGTACGTCGACAGACGTAGAGGCCGGATGTTTTGGTTCATCCTTTATCTAAAAAAATAGATTAGCCTTTTTCTCAAGGGAGACTGAGACTAGCCGTCTCGTCCGAAGGAAGACAGAAAGAAAGCTTGTCTTGGCCGTGTTCGGATGAGGTGATAAAAAAATTGATCCCTACTTTGACCACTAATTAGGGGTATTAAATAAAGTCAGTTTACAAAACTAACTCCACAACCCCCTGGCAAATTCACGAGATGAATCTAATGAGGGCTTTGACCGCATGATTAGAGAATATTTACTGTAGCATTACTGTAGCAAATCATGGATTAATTAGGCTCGTTAGATTCGTCGCGCAAAGTTACACTCATCTGTGGCTGGGTTTTGTAAATAGACTTCATTTAGTACTTCATGCATGCAAGATTTCTTGGGGACAAAAAAAAAAAATTGTCCTGGGTCTGCCGAACACGGCCCTTATTAGTTATTATCCAATTGTTCTACAACTCATGGGCTATCTAGCCCTTTGGAATTAGCAGTGAGGTGCTATATTCTGCTGGTAGTACTAGGCCTTTGGAAACTAATAACGGACAGCGGGACAGGTCTAGCCGTGGCCATCAGTCCATGTCCATCACCGTGGGATGATGAAATCGGTGGTTACGGACTGTCTTCCGTAAAACAACAGCACTGGACACGTATAAAATGCACGTCGGATTTTTCTGTGGAAAATGAAGGACACGTTGGGAAAAAAAAATGGGGAAGAAATTGGATGGTGTTGGACTCGTTGCATACGACGAAGACGCCGTGGAATTTCAGAGTTATCAAATGGGCCTGACCCATATATTCGAACATCCAACAGGGCCCTTTTTGAGTCGAACGAAGTGGCAACAGGGCCCTTTTTGAGTGAAACGAAATGGCAACAGATACCACCAGCGCCAAAACGATTCAACAAACAATGCCGCTCTTTTTTTGTTCTACAAAGGCCCTACTTAGGGCCTGTTTAGTTTGGAACCTTGCCGGAAAAAAGTTGCCATATGAAAGCGTGTTTGTGAGAGGGGGCACGGTAAACATGGTGAAAAAAGTTGTCATTTTGAGTGGAAAGTTTCTCAACTAAAAAGGGCCTGCGGTGAGAAAGTTGCGAAAATTACTGTAGCAATTAATCGAAGATTAGAAGGACTAAATATGATCTAATTATAAAACTAATTACACGGATGGATTGAAAATCGCGAGACAAATCTATTAAGCCTAATTAATCCGTCATTAGAGATTATTTACTGTAGCACGATGTTGTCTAAACATGACCTAATTAGGCTCATTAGAATCCTCTCGAAATTTCACCCGGGGTTATGAAATGAGATTTGTCATTAATTCACGTTTAATATTCCTAATTAGTGTCAAACATTCGATGTGATGGGTGAATAGTAAAAAGTTGCGAAACTTGCCCTGGGCCAAAATCGGACACCGACAGCCATAAGCCCAAAGCCCATAGGCCCTAGCCCACCTGCACGACCGGTGATCTAGGGGGCAGGGCAACTGCCAACTGCTGACGAAACTGCAAATTCTTCCCGTGCCTGCCGGCCGAGACTCAAAACTTGTTCAACTCTCCTGCGAATCCAAATGGAGCCGAGTCAAACGACCCGACAACATGGCAACAGATACCACCAGCGACGAAACGATCGCGACGAGCATCAGACCAATAATCATTTGCGAAAACGATCCCATGAGCTGTGTTATTTTGCTCACCAGCTCGCGCACAGCGTTCATGCACGCGCTTTCCGACCCAGTAGCCATGCCGGCCTCCGCCGCCTGCCCTCCCCGGCATCAGCATCTACATCAACTCCACCCGTGCGAGCACTCGCTCTCCTGCCGCCTGCTCTATATATGTTGACCCGCGTTCGCCCAACAACAACAACCAAGACAAGGACCCAACCCAACACGAGTTTGCGCGCATCGTTGTGCAGTCTGACCAAGCGATCTCATGGCTTCGGCTGCGCGCTCCTCCCTCGTGCTCCGCGCGCTGCTGTTCGCGGCGGCCGTCGCCGGCGCCCTCTCGGACCCGACGCCGCTCCAGGACTTCTGCGTGGCGGACCTGCAGGCCGCGGCGGCGGCGCCGGTGGACGGGTTCGCGTGCAAGCCGCTGGCGGCCGTGTCGGACGACGACTTCTTCTCCCGCGCCATCGCCGCGGCGGCCAGCACCGACAACCCGTTCGGCGCCAACTCCACGCGCGCCACCGCGTCCACGTTCCCGGGGCTCAACACGCTCGGCGTCTCCATCACGCGCGTCGACCTCGCGCCGGGCGGCCTCAACCCGCCGCACTCGCACCCGCGCGCCTCCGAGCTCGTCATGGTGCTCAGGGGCGAGGTCATGGTCGGCTTCACGACCGGGGCCAACCGCCTCTTCTCCAAGGTGGTTAGGGAGAACGAGCTCTTCGTCGTGCCCCGGGGCCTGCAGCATTTCCAGCTCAACACCGGCGCCGGCGACGCCGTGTTCCTGGCCATGTTCGACAGCCAGTCGCCCGGCGTGGTCACGCCCACGTTCGCCATGTTCGCCACCAAACCGGCCATGCCCATGGAGGTGCTCACCAAGACGTTCCTCATGGGCGAGGACGAGGTCAGCGCCATGAAATCCAAGTTCGCCGCCTTCTGACGTTCAAATATCACCAGTCCGCCGGCAGCAGTTCACATGCTAATTTGTCGCATCCAGTCACGTCAGTGTGTGTATTCATTCGTTTTTTAAAATTTATTTCTCTGTTTCTGAATCCGTTTTTCCACATTTGTGTTTCCACAAAAGTGTAAACTATTTGCCAAAACTGTAACCTGAATGTAAATGTAATTGCATCATCAATATTACTACGAGTTTGCATCAGAGCTGAACTCACGATTTCACACCTACTTGATCTAAAACCTCACGATCTTTTCCCTCTTTATATAGGTCATCAAAAGGAATACCAAGCCGTGGATATGATATTCCTTTTGATTGACCTATATAAAGACGAAAAGAGTAAAAATATGCCACTTTGATTATGAACTCCCACCTCATATATATATCGGACGTTTTATTACAAACAACTACCATAGTACCATCTCTCTCTGCTCCGCTTGTTTTTCACTAACTAGGAGCCCTTGATGGAGCATTTATCAAAGTTAGATACTTATACGAGTGTAAATCTCAACACTTTCTGGAGCAAGGTGATAACTTTATTTACGTAGTTTTGTGCCTAACTCTAAAGTAACCGACTATTGTGAACCAAAGGAAGTATGTAAATGATGACATAAGATAGTCATTATAAAATAAACGAAAGCAACAATAAGATCTTATTTTTGGTTAGTCAAGGGTGTTAAACGCACAAAAAAACACCATGAAGATGCTCTCAGTCACGTAATGCATGCATTCATTTGTTTTTGAACATAATTCTCTGTTTGCGAAATTGTCTTTATACAAAATATGTGTTTCCATCAAAGTGTAAAATAACTAATGCCATGAGTGTAACCTGATGAAGAATGTAAGTGAAAGTGTGTCAATAAAGTCAAGACTTCATCGCGGTGGCCGCAGATGGGATCCAACATGTCAATTCAACTATGGGAACAACCAGGATCATCGAGGTTTCAATAGTCCTCAACAGA
The DNA here is from genome assembly GCA_004135705.1 of Alloteropsis semialata. NCBI lineage: Eukaryota > Viridiplantae > Streptophyta > Magnoliopsida > Poales > Poaceae > Alloteropsis > Alloteropsis semialata. The sequence goes on along the minus strand of CM014274.1, from coordinate 22,640,973 downwards.
TTCATTGAAGAGGAGGCTCGGACGATGGGAGTCCAATGATGGACGGCTACAGCCAACTAACAGGAGGTAGGTGAACCCGGTGCAGCAGGTCTCACAAGTTGGGCGAGCATTATGTCAGTGTTTTTTCCACTGCGTTTTCAGTGCCTTCTCGTCATGATCACGGTATTATTAAGCTGATCGGAGGCAGTGCCCGCACGTCGATGGATGGACAAGGTCACAAGGGCCTCGCCTCGAGCCCTGGATTGAAGGATCGACAACAGTTCAGTACTTCAGGTTCGACGGAAGGGCCTCGAGTCGAGCCCTCGATGGATCCGGCACGAGGATGAGCAGTGTGCGCCGCGGTGGCGATGTACGATCTGCCCGAGAGCCAAACTGGCATTCGAGATGGCACGGCACGACAGATTGACATTCAAATATCTTGGTAACAATATTGCCAATTATTGAAAATATGCAACGCATACTTGAAATATTTAAAATGTGTGAGATATATCAAGACGCTAATTTTTCATGTATATGGATAAGATCATGGTAAAATAAGAAAGAGTATAGAAGTTAGATACTTTAGGTAGCCATGCTTCATGATGAAGTGTGAAATATTTTAGAATAGAGATATTTATATGTGGTGCTTTGGATGGTGGCCGCTTGGCACCAATCCAATGGTCATGTAACAATAAAAATAAGGGCGCTCTCCATCCCAAGATATTATGTCATGCTAAGTAGAGGTCATTTGGAAGATGACACACGTAGCCACTATGGAAGAGTACAGTGTGTAGGGTAGTCACGTAAGAAGTGTAAAGTTTTGTATTTTGAATAAAGAGTTTAGTTCCACATAGTGTTGGTCTCCCGTGTTGGTGTAAGTGTGAAGGTCTCCTCGAAATATTGTGGATATAGATATATTGCAGAAGTGGTATCACACTAGTTTGGGTACCACTTCTACCGTCGATGTAAAGGTTGGAGCGCCGATTTCTCAGCACCAATAAAAAACTATAGAAACTTTCACGATCTATCGTGGGCACACAAGTTAAATAAATTGTGATAGTTATGTGCGGTGTGGCACACGGGCGCAAGACATACACGACTTCATACATGGCATGACTCAAACAACAATTACTAATATCCATCATCATAAGATTAGACACGAAGACACAATTGAATGGACAAAATGTATTAGTACTACTACTAGTAGATATATAGCTAAATATAGAAGATATGCACTGGTTGCATCACAAACTTTGTCTTTATACTCGATTGGCGGATTCAGATTAAAATTTCCTTCAGTCATTTTGTGGAAAGAAAGTATTTTGTTCTACTGAAACAAAGTAGAATGATTCAGAGATCAATAGAATTAAGAATCATAGTAGAATGATTCAGAAACCAATAAAATAACAAATGAGAAAAATACAGAAATTAACTTACATGCTCTATTTTAGTTTGATACTTAGCTGACAGATAACTACTTGGTGGCTGATTATAAGACAAAAAAAGATAAATTGAATTCATATTGTTTGAACCATAGTCCGCGAGCTAATGCCATGACATTAGAGACAACTCAATAGCCAGCGCAGACAAGAATAAGCCCACAGGAAGCAGCTTGTACTACCTTCTAGTTGAAATCGCCAAACATGGAGCCAACATCCCTCTATACCAACACCAAAGTACACTGAAGAATCGATAGGAGGCCCAACTGTAACATAGAAATAAAGCACAATGCAATTGATTTTAGTAAGAGCTAGCAAACTCTTGGGACACCTGCACTACATAGATGGGCAACTAAGGAAAATTGGGATGGTTCGATCAGTTGCCTCGGCAACGTTATACTCCGCTGCCAGCGACGCGTCCCAGCGAAGATTCAGTCCTATGGGAGCGGTGCCTCGAGTGCTCATGACACGAGCCGGCATAGCAGAACCAGAGCCTCGACCATGTCGCCATGTTCCAGTTTGGGCAGTACTTGCCCATCACAACAACGGAGATAAGCGTGTCACCACACTGGCGAAGGCCCGACATACGGAGATCACCAGTAGTGAGAATGCCATCAATGGTAGCAAGAGGAAACAACTAATACTAGCTAGTACAAGCATTACCTGATACAACTCGCTTTCTGGCAGTGGTCTGAGGCGGTTTGCCACAATAGCCTAGAGTGCAAACGTCTTGCGAGCAGAACGGATGATCATCTCTTGATCATACGTGTTCAACGGCTTATCGAACATGCCATCCAAAGGAAACCACTCTTCCGCTGCAGGTTCGACTCCAGATTGTCCTTGAGCTCCCAGGCAAGGTCGAACTGAAAAGTGAACACAAAGAATTTGCATGAGAGAAAATACACAATGCATTTTGAATTGAACTAAAGTTAGACACTAGCACTCTGGCACCACCTTGTCACCATCCCAAACCTTCTCCTGAGGAGTACCAAAACCAGAACATGTAGGGGTAGTTTTAACACCCATGCAGGACGTGCAGACTAGACCTAACAACACACACAAAAAAAAAGAAAATAACAATATTACACAACTATGTACAGTAGAAATTAATCAACATTAAACAATTGTGAACCAAAGGAAGTATGTAAATACCGACATAAGATAGTCATATGATGTTATTTTTGGTTAGTCAAGGGTGTTAAACGCACAAACAAACACCATGACATTTTCAGAAAAAGAAACAAAAATTAGGTGAAAAAATTTGAAAACAAAATTAAATAAACAAAAATGCGGGTGAAAAATTGGGACAAAATAAAAAGTTTAGAGACGAAATCGACACAGGTGGCAGGCACGACACAGGCTGGCACAGGTGGGCGGTGCGGCTCCTGGCCAGCCGCGCGGCCCCAGGTGGCCGGCGCGGCACGGGCGGCTGTCAGGGGTCTGGGCCGTCGCGCCCGCCGGCTCCGGCGGAATTGGACGATGGCGGTGGCTCCCTCGCGGCCTTGTTGTCCAGGATGGGCCTTCCTTCGCAGGCAAAGCTCGTCTCCTCCTCCACTGTTGCCCCCTCTGAGCTGCGGGCGTGTTGCGAGCGCATGTGGCCTGTGTTGGTCCTGTCCCAACTCGGTCATCTACCCTTTTCTCTGGTTCTCTATGCTGCCCCAGGTCGCTGGCGATGTCCCACCCGGTCGGTCCTACAACGATCTACTCTCCCCATTGGTCGCCGCTGTGGACTGCTCCGATGGTTGCCGTTGTGCCGGTCCTGCTATCCTCCGTGTGTCTTTTTCACCCCTTGGTCGCTGGCAAGGACCGCTCGAGTGAGTCCAGCGCCGGATCTACTCTTCTCCGCACGTCGTTGTTGTCCCTTTCGTCTCTTGGTCACTGGTGCCCCTACCTCCCTCCCCTTTCTGCACCTTTCCGTTGGTCGCGAGGTCATCCTGCTTCATTGACTTTGGTTGTGAGGGATTGTTTTGGTCGAGTGCGTAGTTGGAGGGGTTCGGACGACATAGGTGAAAACTCTGCATGGCTTCTGCCAGTGCCAGCAATGGCTGCGCTCTTGCGTAGTTCTCCCTATTGGGGACATTGTCACGGTCTCCTACACTCTCCTCTAGGTCCGTCAGTTGAAAACCTGGTTTCGTCATTTGACAAGCGGTTGATGGCATCGCTTTTGCGTCGTACCCTTTCTGAATGCATCGTCCTACAGCTCCTACTGTGCCTCTGGCCTTCTGTTTTCCAGTTGCCTTCTCCATCATTGGCACGGTCATCTTCGCTATGGTGGAGCCTGTCGTTTGGTCGATACAGTGGTCGTGGATTCTTTGGTTGTCTCGACCAACTAGGTGGAGAGCTCTTCAAGGTCCCTTCTTTGTTGTGTCGTGGGTTGCAGTCTTCGCTCTTCGCCAATAAAGACGTGCTTCTGGAGCCGCAGTGCTTGTTTCTTGTTGCAATTGTGTTTGTTCTAGTGGGCGTTGTGCCGTTGCGTTGTTGGTGTTGTTGTTGTTTGTGTTGGCGTCTGTAAACCTCCTACTTCTCTTCATGAAACACGCTCTTAAAAAAAATTTGAGGACAAATCTAACACGATATTAAAAAAAAATCGGAGAGAGTATATACGGCCACATACACGGGCGGGTACACCGTGTTTTCCATCAAGCACTGCAGATATATGTTTGAGATCCAAACTGAACTCGGTCCCTTCTTCTCTCTGATCTTGGAGAAACTCACGAGCTGCTATGGCCGGGCTCGCGCTCCCGCTCCGCGCGCCCCCTTCCTCCGCTGCCGTGGCCGCCGCGTCCCGTACGTCGCGGCCAGTTCACAGGGCCATGCTTGTCCGTCCGCTGTGCCGGCGAGGCCCCTCGTCGTCGCCGATTAAAATGCAGCAGGCACGCAAGCGCGACGCGTTTCGCTCCCACTGCGAGAAGCGTGCCGATCGCCTCGGTGAGCCGGAGCCGGAGCCAGAGAACCACGATCCCGATAAGGTAAGCAATCCCATACACACTCCAGATCGGTCTCTCCGGACGCTTGAACATGACCCCCTTTTCGTTGTGTAAAAGTGTTTGCTGTTGTTTCTGGATCAGGCTGCGACCTCGAAGAACTGCCCCTTGGTGGAGGAGCTAACCAACTACCTAGATGCACTTTTAGCTGCTATGGGCGTGGTAATAGTTTCTCTGATTATCAACCGTTCATAATTTCGCATTGTTAGGTAGTAGATTTGATTGTGTTAGTTCTGAATTCTAATGCACATGTCACTGTTTTATTCAAGCGGGTGCCTCCTGATATGTTCATTAAAGAGAAGGAGCAGATTTCTGACTACATAATGAAGTTGTCTTGGTCAACTGACGGTCGGGTTAGTTCCGTTTGTATCATCAATTACGTTGGAATAATATGTTCAACAAATTCCTTTGTTACAATACTAGCAGTATATGAAATTGTTAGTTGTATAATGATAGAGAACAACCTGCTAAGTTTATTGGTCGAAAATATTATACGACGCGCGCGCGCCGTGACCGATCGCGGCGAGCGGACGCGTGGCGCTCGCGGAATGGAGCGACGCCTTTGCGTGTGGACCCCACCACGACGCAGCGACGCCCCTGCCTTATCCTCTCGGCTCAAGAGACGGCAACGGACGGGTGGGGAGGAGGGCGCGCGGCGGGAGGTGGGCGGTGCGGCCCGGCGGCGAGGGCGAAGGGGCCGGCCGGTCACCATCCTCTTCTTCTCAAACTCCGGCGGCTATAGAAGGGGCCGGCCGGGGGAGGCAGGTAGGCCAGGCGGTGGGGATGGTGGTCGGGCGGCTTAGGGCCCTGGCGGTGGTAGAGGCGGTCGGGCCAGGTCGGGGCGGGGGAGCTCGCCGGAGTTGGCGAGGATGGCGGCAGCCGAGCTCGCCGGATTTGGAGAAGGTAGCGGTGGTGGGGGAGGGGGAGGGGAAGAAGGAGGCCGCCGCGGCGCGGTAGGGTGTCGCCGGAGCTCCGCGGCCGCGGCTGCGACATCCTACCGCGCCGCGGCGGTGGGCGACGGGGCGGTGGCCGGTGCTGGACGTGGGGGAGCGGCGTCGGAGGAAGAAGAAACGGAGGGGATGAGGAAGAAGAAACGGCGGAGGGGATAAGCCTTATGGTGGGACCCACCGCTAGCTGCTACGCGTCGCGGCGCGCGCGCGCCAGCGAACAGCCCCGTTTATTGGTTTTTCGAATCTGATGCCATTAGCATTCTTTACAAATTGGATTCAAGACATATTTGTAAAAAGCAAATTATTTAGGTAGGTCTTACTACTTGTCCTGCATATACGTGGTCACCTGATCGAGATTGCTATACTAACTAGGGACTTTAGTGAACCCAACAAATAGATAATAAGCACTAAAAAGAGGTGTTCCTGACATATGTACCATATTTCATATGGTCAAAATATTTGTTGTGCCTCGTTGGTCTTGTCATAATGAACGCAATGTTTCAAACAGATGTTAAATTAGATGACTCTTGCCAAAACATATCTTGATGAGTATAGTTGAACATGTGCAAAGCTACAACAGTTTTAATTGATTTTTTTTCTTATACGTGGGAGAGGTTCTAATGAATGGTTATCTCGTTATCTTTTCCTCTTTGTCTGTTTGTTTTAGAATTTAGATGAAAGGGTTACGGCAAAAATAGTGTGCAGAAGAGCACAAGAAGCTTTGGATTTGGCTTCCAAGGTTATGGTAAGTCGGCCTAGGTGTCTAGCTATTTTTTTGCTCCTTTATTCATAGTGTTGACGCAGAATTAGGTCAACACACGAAAGCGCTAGAACGCGCAGCACGTAACACGATAAACCCGTAGCTTCCCTGCGTCGACCGGTCAGACCGGTCAGGGGCACCGGTCAGACCGGTTCCCGTCGGGGAAGAAGGGGGTAAACCCTAAAAACGCCTCCCGGAAGGATCCGTCAGGGAGAACGCGATCAGGGGTGCCCTAGGGTCGGCAGGCCACCTAGGACGCCTTCAAACGTCGCGGAGACGCAGGAAGAACAGCAAGTATAGGTTGGAAAAGCTAGGGTTTGGAGATGCAAAATAGTAAAGGTAAAAGTAGTAAATTTGATAGATTCGATTGTTGTGTGTTCAATCGGCCGAATCCCCTTATATTTATAGGAAGGGTAGGTCTTGTCCCGCAAGGAAACCAAGTTACAACTCGTTACAACCTCGGAATCCTAAATTAAGAGTCCTAGTCGGATTACAAAAAGGGTAACCGGTCTGACCGGTCCCCCACACCGGTCAGACCGGTCTGGGTCGGACCCCCTCGTCTTGCACGTCTTGCTCCTCCACCGACTCTTGCGGTCCTCTTGAATCCTAAGCACCGCAACTTTCGGTCATTACAGAGAGTATGTCATCTTTTGCTTCTTGCACCAATAATTGCGGTCCTCCTGAGCCCTTAACACCGCAATAGTCGGTCATTCCAGAGACCATGTCGCTTCCATCGAGCTAGGACTGATTGTTGCGGTCTTTAATGCGTTAGCACCGCAACATCCTGTGCCAGACCGGTCATGCTAACCGGTCTGACCGGTTGCCCTGGCCTGTGCCAATTTTGGTTGTCAACATATGCCCCCCTGTTTTTTGGTAAAGCTTGCGTACCATAAAACACATCAGCACCAAAATTGTCACCTAAGGACGATGTTTTAACAGAATTCATCGGCCATTATATTTTTCTAAGGGCGATATCCAAATATCGGCCATATGCCACTTCATGCCTCTTGCCAAACACTTGGATAGTACTTCTTCAAGTACCTCCCATTCAGTGCCTTAGGCAAACGTCCTCCTTGCAGCGTCTCCACCATATAGGAATTCCCGCCATTGATCTTGAATATTCGATATGGACCTTCCCAACTTGAAGATCACTTGCCGAATTTATTATCTTTAGTACCAAGTGGCAATATTGTCTTCCATACTAGATCACCAACTTGAAAAGTTTTCTCTTTAACCTTCTTGTTGTATGCTCTAGCAACTCGGATCTTGTCTTTCTCAATTTTCTTAAGAGCTTGTAAACGCTTATCGGTCACTTCATCAATGTTGTCCATCATCAAGTCATAATATTCACCAACCGAAAGCTTATTTTGTTTAGCAAGTCTATAAGCGTCCAGATTTACCTCAACGGGCAAAACGGCCTCTTGACCATAAACAAGCTCAAAAGGAGTGACTTTAGTAGCACCATGTCTAGATATGCGATGAGCCCACAAAGGTTCAGACAAGACTTCATGCCATCTTCGGGGATTCTCCTCTATCTTCTTCTTGATCAATTTAATCAAAGTCTTATTACTAGACTCGGCCTGACCATTAGCCTGAGCATAGTATGGAGATGAAAGATGTGCCTTGATCCGTAGTTAAAGTTTGTGGAATGCCGAATCTATGAATAATATACTCAGTAATAAACTCAATTACCTCCTTATGGGTCATATTCTTGAGAGGAACAGCTTCGGTCCATTTAGTGAAGTAATCTGTAGCAACCAACACGAAGCGATGACCCTTTGAAGAAGAAGGATGTATCTCTCCAATAAAATCCAATCCCCATCCTCGGAAAGGCCATGGTTTAATAATAGGATGAAGTAATGCAGCAGGTACCATCTGAATATTACCAAACTTCTGACATTCTTCACATCCTTTGTAGTAACGAAAACAATCGGCCATCATAGTAGGCCAATAGAAGGCAGCTCTTCTAAGTAACCACTTCATCTTAGGAGCCGATTGATGCGTTCCACAAATTCCTTCATGAACTTCACCCATGGCCACTCTAGCTTGATCAGCACCCAAGCATTTAAGTAATAAATCATCGGCGGTGCGACGATGCAACTCATCGTCAACCAAAATATATTTGAAAGCCAAACGCCGAATTTTTCTGTCTGTTCCAGAACTAGGATTCTTCAGATACTTAATAATGGGCGCTCTCCAATCATCTAATTCGGCTTTCTTGTTTTGAAGATTTTCAGTAGCCGAATTTGGACCAGAAGGCGTCGGACCGGTCTGACCGGTCTCTGAATCGGTCTGACCGGTTCCTGGACCGGTCTGATCGGTCTCCGCAGCAGTCTGACCGGTCAGGTCTGGAACTGCTGCGAGCGCTAGAGCTTCACTTGTGACATTAACAATCAACGGCCTTTTTCTATGAAAGTGTCTCTTTTGGACATTATAGCCAGATGCTTGCTGTGCCAAAGTATTAGCTCTAGGATTTTCCCACCTTGGAACGTGATATATGGTGAACTCATCAAAATATAGTATAATATCAAGGCACTTGTCAAGATAAACATTTAATGAGCTTTCTAAGCATTGACAAACCTTAGATACTTGCTGTACAACCAGTAATGAGTCACCAAAAGCTTCAACATGTTTTACTCCCATGTCATGCAAAATTTCTAATCCGAACAATAAAACTTCATATTCTGCTTGATTATTTGTGCACTAAATTTCTAAACGGCTAAAAGCTTCAAAAACAGCTCCATTAGGAGAAACAAAACGATTCCAATGCCACATCCGTTCTTGCAAACCGATCCATCAAAATGCAATTTTCATGGAGTAAAAGTCATGTAATCAATTTCTAAATCATGCTCATCATTAATCCGATGTTCAACAATAAAATCAGCTACAATTTGGCCTTTCATAGATTTCAAAGGTTCACAAGTCAAATCATATTCAATAAGAGCATATGCCCACTTACCGATCCTACCGCTCAAAATCGGTCTATGCAACATATACTTAATAACATCGACTTGACATGCATCAATGCAAGTACTAGATAACAAATAATGCCTCAATTTTGTACAAGCATAATATAAAGACAAGCATAATTTTTCAACAGGTTTGTACCTCGTTTCTGCATCCAAAAGTCGTCGACTCAAATAGGTAATGATGTGTTCCTTGCCATTTGTCTCTTGAGTGAAAACAGCCCCAATAACATTATCTTCGGCCGAAACATAAAGCTTAAATGGCACCACATTCTTAGGCGCCTTAAGCACGGGCGGCGAAGATAAGTATCTCTTGATTTCTTTAAAGGCCTCTTGTTGCTTTGCCCCCCAAGTAAAATCGGCTTCATTCTTTAACCGAAGTATAGGAGTAAAAGCACTAACTTCCTGGACAAGTTAGAAATAAACCACCTCAAGTAATTAACTTTGCCCAAGAATTTCTGTAAATCATGCTTGCAAGTAGGCGCTTCAAGCTTATCAATAGCCTTTATTTTCTTAGGATCTATCTCTATGTCCCTTTCATGAACCATAAAGCCTAAAAACCTTCCAGCTGATGCACCAAAAGCACATTTCAATGGGTTCATCTTTAAAACATACCGACACATTCTTTCAAAAGCAAGACGCAAATCAGTCAAGTGAAAATTTAATCCAGCTGACTTGACGACAATATCATCAATATAGACTTCTAGGATCACACCAAGCAAGTCATGGAAAATCAAATTCATCGCTCTTTGATAAGTTGCGCCGGCATTCTTTAAACCAAAAGTCATCACAACCCATTCAAATAAACCAACAAAGCCGGGACATTTAAAGGCCATTTTGTATATGTCTTCCTCGGCCATAAAGATTTGATTATATCCCGCATTGCCATCAAGAAAGCTAATAATCTTATGTCCAGAAGCATCATTAATAAGCATATCGGCTATAGACATAGGATATTCATCTTTGGGAGTTGCTCTATTAAGATCTCTAAAATCAATGCACACTCTAACCTTATTAGAACCCTTCTTCTCAACAGGCACAATATTAAAGATCCATTCAGCATAGCGATATGGCCGAATAAACTTAGCTTCAAGCAAACGATTAACCTCTTCTTTTATGCGATCATAAAATAAAGGATTAAATCATCTATTGCCCTGTTTATATGGCCTAAAACTAGGTTTAATTGGTAATTGATGTTCAACTAATTCACGACTTAAAACCAGGCATCTCATGATACTTCCAAGCAAAGCAATCAGAATATTCTTTCAACAATTCGATTAATTCAACTTTATAATCGGCTTTCAAATTTTGATTTACAAAAGTCGGCTTTGGTATAGAACCATCACCTATGTCTATCTTTTCTAAAGGATCAGCCGACGTAAATCCTTGTCCTAACTTCTCTACTTCTTCAAAATCATTAATGGCTTCACATGCATCGTTCATGTTTGACCGATAATGCTCCACCCTTTCCTTTAGCCACTTCTCGCTTGCATCCATCTACTCTTCATTATCTGAATCAACCAATCTTTGAACCGGCCTTAGAGCAGCGGACACAAAGCCATCCTTAGTACAAGCAAGGAACTCAAAGTCCGAAATATCAATTCCGGTCAAGCACTTGACATTATCATGAGCTCCTAAAATAGATGCATCGGCCATAGCAACACATGCCGAAGTATCCGCATGAACCACCTCAACTTCATCACCTACCCATTGAATTAAGCATTGATATAAGCACACATTGATTTGCATGAATCCAATCGCGCCCCAAGATCACACTAAAGTTACCTTGCACCTCTGTGACGAAGAAAGCAGTCGCCAGCGTCTTGCTCCTTACTGTAAGCTCCAATGATGCAACTTCCTTGGCACTCATTGTCGGGGATAGACCCCCGGGGGTACCCAGAAGGCGGATTGGCCCAACCAGCAAGGGGCGGCCTAATCCGAGTGCTATCGGGTCGGCTTGTCAGACTGGAGGGCCTATCAGTCGGGAGGCCCACCAGTCGGACGAACCGGGATGAGTACGACGGCGCGCGGGACAAGGAAGGAGACGGCGTAACTCGCAAGAAGATCGGAGATCAAGATAAACTAGTCGGAATTTTAGGGAAAGATATCTGTAATCGTTATTGGATCGAATCCTTGTATTCCAGGTAAGTTACGATCTCTAGCCGACTTGTAACTCAAGGCAACCGGACTATATAAGGTGCCTTGGGACCCCCCTCCAAAACACGACAGAACCCAACTACGGAGATCCTTCAGGAACTTCATACACAGCAATCCATACACCCAACACAGGACGTAGGGTATTACGTCATCTTGATGGCCCGAACCTATTCAATTCTTGCGTCTTGTGTTACCATCGACTTGTGATCCTCGATCTGTCTCTCAACAAATCAACCACATAGGCTACCCTGTGTGGGCTGCCGGGTCCATAAATCCGACAGTTGGCGCGCCAGGTAGGGGCTGATCGATGAGATCAATCTACAAGCTCGATGGCATCTACTTCCGCCGTCATCACGCCGGTATCTGCAAAGATCTCCATCGCTGAAGGGGCCATATTCTTCTTCGGATGGTCTTCACCGTCGGACCCAAGGGAGAGCTCTCCTTCAGCCGCGACGCCACCCCGAAAGAGACCGCGCCACGACTCGACGCTACTCCGGACGGGGTCGTCACCATCACCTCTCCGCCATCAATGATCGCCGACAACTCGACGATCGCGACGGTTGACGCCTCCCTCCCAGTTTCCGAGGGGAGCCCTCTTCCGCCTACACCGTCGACAGCCTCGTCTACTCCACCTCCCCTACGCTGGGCTCACGTGACACCCGAGGAATGAAGGAGGTGATGGGCCGCACACCAACGTGAGTTCGAGGCAGACATGGACCGAGCCATTGCCTCCGTCGGCGAGTGCATCGAACTGGCCGAATCCGCCCGCCAGGACATCCTCCCCCGACACGATTCCCGTTCGGACTTAGGAACAGCGGGGTCGTATACCAGGAAGCACTCGGTGAACGGCCGAGTGCCGACTACTCTCCAGAAGCAAGCGGGGCAGCCAACTCCATCACGATCACCCAGATCGAATCTGCTCCGAACGTCACGACAACGCAACCTCCTCGTCGTCAAGACGTGCCGACTCCGCCCGAAGAGGAACCATCGCCGACTTTCCCGAAAGTCACGCGCATCCTCCCCCCAAACAAGAGGATCGTGCCTGCCAAACGGGAGACGTTCGTCTCCGACATATCCGCCGACGAAGCCACAGTCCAAGGAGAGGATCAAGCACAGCGTGACGCCAGGATCAGGCGCAATGATGAGAAAAGGCAGCGCCGCGACGTGCGACGAGACCGCCGAAACCCCAGGGCCACCCGTAACCTCAACGATGATTTCATCCAGGAAATCGGCGGCGTAGGCGTCTACGCCACTCCGTCAGCCAACCTCGCCGCCGCACATCATGAACTGGAAGGGATCCCAGAAACCCCGGAGCTCAACCGCATCAAGACCAGGCTAACCGCAGCCGTGGGTATGATCAACGCCCAGAAGGCCGCCGCTTCTTCGTCTGGTCACTCCAGGTCGGCTAGCCGTCGTGAAGCCGATCAAGACGTGGTCGACCAGCCGGACCTCCGTGAACGACTCCGCAACCGCGACCTCCGCAGAGACCTTGATGACCGCCACCGGCGAAGGGACAAGGAAGAGCTCCGACGACGCGCCGAGTACAACCGTGAACACGGCGCCCCGGGGTTGGACCGCGACACCCGCCTGCGCCGAGAACTGGAGGCCAATGAGGCCACGCGCCGCAGCGAGTTCGACCGCAAATACGGACCTCCACTCGAGCAGCACAGGCCGCCACGGGCTTGCACCCCTGAGGATCTCTCCGCTGATTCGGGACACGAGAACACCGAGAACCTCAACGACTGCGACGGCTTCCCAGCGTTTACCGCCTGAGTAAGATCCATCCGAATGCCTGCTAACTTTAAACCTACAGGCATAGAAAGGTACGATGGGAAGGCGGACCCTACAATGTGGCTTCGGACGTACAGCATCGCCATCCGCGCGGTGAACGGCGACCGCGACTCCATGTGCGCTTACTTCCCGGTCGCCATGACCAAGGTGGGGCTAAGCTGGCTCCACAGTCTCGAGCCCGACTCCATCGACAACTGGGATACACTCTGCCGCAAGTTCAAGAGTTACTTCCAGGGCAGCTCCGTCCGGCCAGGCACAGCATGGGACTTAGGGAAGGTGAAGCAGAATCGCGGGGAGAGCCTCCGCGACTACACCGACAGGTACATGGAGAACCGCAACCTCGTCCCCGGCTGCTCCGAGTCCGAGATCATCCACTACTTCCTTGACGGCTGTTGGTATTTTTAACGATCACAGATAAATCCGCAAGCGTACAGATACCGTTGTAGCCTTCACCCGAGAGTATTCTAGGGTATCGAATCCACAGGGAACGTGTGTGTACTAGTGACGATTTAAGATCGACCAAGGACAAAAGAAGTGATAATTGTGTAGAAGGTAGAGAGGGTTATTTCTATGTATTCTGGATAATTAAGGATTAGCTCAAGGTATTACGATATTACTTGCTTCGGGACGCTCAACCGTCAAAATCCGGAAAGGGATGCGAAGGGGACTAAGCAAGCCAAGCAATGGTCCTACTGACTCTAGTACTTCTCACATGGTGGACTACGTAGGCCGTCAGGGCTGTCACCACCTGGGGCTACCACTACAAATCCGTGGCACTAGGCGCACTCCAAGGTATTCAAAAGACTATACACCACGTATACTCAATTAAATACTATCTTAGCATTGCAAGTACTAAGACACTTATCACAGCAAGGAGCCCACAAGTATAAAGTAAAGCTTCAACTATATTAAATAAATATTAATCCAGAAATACAAGAGAAAATACCCAGATGAAACTCGAACCTGAGTCGCACCCGCCGAGGAACAAGAAGAAGAGAGGAGCCGACATCCCCGGCTTCTCCCGGACTCTCGCCTCACCTCTCACCTATTCTAACACTATATTGGATCTAGCATTGGAGCTTGGCTTCACTTCTTATGTGTTGAATGAGAGAGTGGGGGCCTTTATTTATAGTGGAGGAGATGCCTTGGGAGAGTGGAGATCCTTCCTTGTTACGATCCTTCCTTGTTACTAGAGAATATTCCGCTTCTCTTACTCTCCTTGTGCCACCTACCTATTGGGAACCGACTCAGGTAACGTCGGTGGCAGGAAAGACGCGCGCAGGTGTGCTTTTCCGGTTGAATCCCGGGTGTCCTTTCCTTCTTAATCCGCGTGACGATTCTTTGGGCCAATGGCCGTCTGCCACGTCACTGATCTTGCGACTGCCCATGCATGCGCCCAGGGAGAGGCGTTCCGTGGCTTGGCCGCTAGCCAACCGACGTGCGCCACGCGTCCCTGATGCAGTCAACCCGCGGGAGAGCCGCCCGCTGGCCTGTGTGGGCCTTGGCCAAAGGCCATGCATGCACCGCACCGCACCCTGCTGGTGCAGCAGAGCCCCGCCTGGGCCTAGCTCCTGCCCATGTGCGTGCGTGTGCTGTGGGTCACCTGGGGCCCACTGTGTGTTTAGTTGGTGGCCGAAAAAATTTGTAAAAAGGAATCTTTCTTGTATGAAGTACTAAATGAAGTCTATTTGTAAAACCTCTTCACGGATGAGCGTAACTTTCCGAGACGAATCTAATGAGCCTAATTAATCCATGATTTGCTACAGTAATGCTACAGTAACTATCTTCTAATCATCATTTAATCATGCGGTCAAAGGCCTCATTAGATTCGTCTCGGAAATTTACTAGAGGTTGTGGAAGTAGTTTTGTAAACTGACATTATTTAATACCCCTAATTAGTAGTCAAAGATGCATTTAATACCCTGAAAAAATTTGCAGCCTCCAACTAAACACAGCTGGCCTGCTCCCGGCCGTGACCTGCAGCTAGGTCCTGCCTGACCGTGTGCTCCCGCCTGCGTACGGTTGAGCTGCGTCAGCGCGTGGGCCCAGCTGGGTCCCTCCGTTTTTGGTTATCCTTATATATATATATATATCCATATATTTTATATGCGACCTCAGAATCACATAAATGATATATCCATCTAAACCCTCTTGACGAGATCTTGGCACTGGTATAATTGAATTAGACATTTGAGACAATTTATGACGTTGAAATATTTGGATTCCATCTCAAACCATTAGTGCCATTTTGAGCATTTACTGCAAGACAGTTCAAAACACCAACACTCGTGGAAATCATTAGTATTAAACCCTATCACTATGTTTGGTGTATATATTTGATGTATTTCTGGCAGGAATTGACGGACAAAAGTGGTACTTATAAGGACCGTCAACAAGCTCCTCCACACTTAGCCTTTACTTGTCCTCGAGTAAAGTTGAAAGACTAATGTGGAACAAAATAACTCTTTGATATGATGCAGGCATATAAGTTATTCCAAGACATACCTGTACTTGTGATTTTTGTAGTGTCTATCATGTCATCTTGGATGGTTGAGAAATGGAACGGCCTCGATTCGATTAATCTCCGCTCTTCTGGTGAGTAACTTGGGTTTTTGATAAATTTTCAAAAACAAAACCTTATCTAGCTCCTCAATTGATTCTCTCGAATCGCTCAACGAGTATAATTCCTCACCAAGGCATTAATTTGCCTCCTTTCACCCTACTTCTAAAAAGGCTTATGTGGAGCTCATGGTAGGGGTAAAGATAAGGCATACTTGTATTACATATATTGCAAAGTCAAAGAGTGGATCCAAGAAGAAAACTATTCATACAATCTGATCAAGATGTGCATGTGTGTGGTAAAGTGGAAGGTGTATGGCAACTCCTTTTCGTATGATCTCTCTCCTTTGTATTTATTTTGAGAACATGGCTATCTCCTTTTTTTTAATGCTCAATGCATTTATGAGCATGTAATTTTTTTCTCTTGAACCTTCATGTGTCCAAAATATTTTTCTATAGCCATTTTTTTTGCAAAGGATATTGGGAGAGAGATTCATAAAACACATGGAGCATTTATTGGGTGGATGAATGGATATTGCTAACTTCCAGTGTAGAAATTTAGCATATGTATGTGAAGTGTACGTGATCTTGATCAAGAAAGCATGAGGAGCATCTTACAAGGGTCACAACAATTTGACAAAGCTCAATGCAATAACAAGCAGCATATGTATAAGGTTTCAATGTGAGCAACATATGGCTTTGGTAGGAAGAATGGAATATCATTGAGGAGCTTTGCAAGGCTAGAAGTTTTTAAAATTTTGCAAGAAAAACATCCCAAGTACTATATACAGAAAGAGCATGATTCATCTAATCATACCATATCTCATTCGTCAACCATTTAGATAGCATGTTTTCCTAAAGATATATTTTCACAAGCAACAAGATATAGAGCGAGGAATAAAGAATATGCAAGCCAATCAAGGATGAGCATATAAACCAGAGGAGCTACAAATTCATTTGATTTTAATTTTAATGATCATCTCAAGATTATGTTAAACTCATGAATGAGAGAGAGTGAGAGATTGGTGTGCAAACTATCGCATTGGACGAAGTGGGAGATGTGGCATGCCAGAAGGCCTTGAGTTGATGAAGAGTTCATTCGAGCCCTTCTGGTGCCCGATCGTCGTGATCTTTTTTTTATGTCGGTCCATGCTATGTTGTGAGGCGTAGTTGTGGATGGTCTCGAATGAGTGTACGTCAAGAAGCCGGAGAGACCCCCACACTTGTTCTTGTACCATTGTTCATCTTGCTTCATTGTGCAAATTTCTTCCATGCGACGATGGGTTTCGGATGTAGGAGTTATGCTTGCCGCCCTTTAGTCATCACTTCGTCCCTGCAAAAAGTTAGTGGACAACAAATACCCGAAGGACTATATTGAAAATATATCATTATTGCCATAGGGTTAGTTGTTCACATCCACACTTCAAAACAAATTGGTCCTTAACATATTAAGCGTAGATCCTGTTTTCCTATATATATATTCTTTTATATTCATTTTCAAATGTTCTCCTTCTTTTTCAAATTTTATTTTCACCATTTTCTTTTAAGCACAACTCAAACAAGGCTGAAATGCATCAACATGATCACAAGGGAGTTTTGCAATATACTCACAGCGAACCTTCAATAGGTGTTGTACTTCCTTGTATGTTGTGCAACATTGTTACAGTGCATCCCATGCCTTGGTTTGTCTCCAATTTGAATCAAGCTTGACGACTTACCCGCTCAAATTTTGAAAGTTTGCCTACAGGGGTTAGTCCATATGTACATCCAATATCTATAAAAGCATTTGCTCAAAGGTTCATCAATCAAACTCGACACCATGCCTTATTTGATTAGACAAGACCATTTTAACCTAAGCACCACGCTTAATTTAAAAGTGGTCTATGAATGTATTCCGCGTATGTACATTCAACCAAGAGCATACAAGCATAGATAAAAGAAGCATGAGAACATGACCACCAATCTTCTTTCCTCATGAAAGTGTGCACAAAACCAAGGATGCAAGGCAAGGTGGAACAGGAGGCATATGGGGACTACCGAGGTGCAACAACACTGCGGCTTGCACGCCCAGATATCTTAATCCCATTGAGCCTCGCTGACTATATATATATTTTTTTAGTTTTTTTTAATATGCAATCATGGTTGGGAAATAAACATGCCAACTAATTTAACATGGATGAACAAAACAAACATGCTGAGTGATTAGAAACCCAAATGAGAGAGAATTAAAACATGACATGCAATTTGTAAGAAACTCGAGGCCTGCCATTTCTCAAGCGCGACTGATCAACCCTTATCTCTAAATGACGTGGTGGGAGCCAAATCCCTTTAACCCTATTCGACCGGTCTACCAACCACGTGCTGGCAATTAACCGACCCTATAGGGACTGCATGAGTTGGACTAGGAATCCGAATAGATAGGTAATGAAAGATTTCGCCACCCACCTAGACTAGGCACAGTGCCCAAATATAGTTTAAAGCCGAGGAGCCACCCATTCATAAAGAAGGCACAAGAGTTTGCTTGCAAATGATGTGCAACATGAATAATTCGAAACAAATATGATGTGCAACATGAATGCATGCAAATGCAAGGGATAATGCCTGGTTACCTCCAGGCAGGCATTTGGGATTTTTTTAATAGCAAGAAAGGGATACATGAACTAGCATCATCTATAAACCAAGGATAAAATTTGGCATTAATGGAACTTGTCATGAGATAACCACAAACCTCCCCCACACTTGGATTTTCGTGTCACGAGACAACAAAATCCTTCGAGTTTTGTTCCATTACCAAAACTTACCATTGTGTTGCAAATGATGCAGCTCTCATGCTCTTAAGCATAGTATACCCGCCGTTCTTTTCAGTTTCAACCTGTACTGGTTAGCGACCAAAAAAAATACCCGAGGGACAACTCAACCGAAGAACATGCTCTTGCTATTTTTTTTTGTGAATGATGGATGGGTAGTGATGAAAATGAATGGTAAACATAAATGAAATGATGTGATGGTATGGCTGGGGATACATAGGCGAACTCGGTTCGAAACTAGTACAGCAACCGTTCCCCGGCAACGGCGCCAGAAAGCTTGTTGGTATTTTTAACGATCACAGATAAATCCGCAAGCGTACAGATACCGTTGTAGCCTTCACCCGAGAGTATTCCAGGGTATCGAATCCACAGGGAACGTGTGTACTAGTGACGATTTAAGATCGACCAAGGACAAAAGAAGTGATAATTGTGTAGAAGGTAGAGAGGGTTATTTCTATGTATTCTGGATAATTAAGGATTAGCTCAAGGTATTTACGATATTACTTGCTTCGGGACGCTCAACCGTCAAAATCCGGAAAGGGATGCGAAGGGGACTAAGCAAGCCAAGCAATGGTCCTACTGACTCTAGTACTTCTCACGTGGTGGACTACGTAGGCCGTCAGGGCTGTCACCACCTGGGGCTACCACTACAAATCCGTGGCACTAGGCGCACTCCAAGGTATTCAAAAGACTATACACCACGTATACTCAATTAAATACTATCTTAGCATTGCAAGTACTAAGACACTTATCACAGCAAGGAGCCCACAAGTATAAAGTAAAGCTTCAACTATATTAAATAAATATTAATCCAGAAATACAAGAGAAAATACCCAGATGAAACTCGAACCTGAGTCGCACCCGCCGAGGAACAAGAAGAAGAGAGGAGCCGACATCCCCGGCTTCTCCCGGACTCTCGCCTCACCTCTCACCTATTCTAACACTACATTGGATCTAGCATTGGAGCTTGGCTTCACTTCTTGTGTGTTGAATGAGAGAGTGGGGGCCTCTATTTATAGTGGAGGAGGTGCCTTGGGAGAGTGGAGATCCTCCCTTGGTACTAGAGAATATTCCCCTTCTCTTACTGTAACACCTCTGGTGTTTGGCCCTACGATTATCAACTAACCAAATGCATCGCACCCCTTTTAATCATGTAACTTGGTGTAGCATAATCCCCATCATGTATAGGAGTAGTAAAGGAAGCATACAAACATAAGCATTTGTGCATTATCATTTCATGCAATCGCATGTGTTATCATTTCATGTGCATTTTATGCATGGTTCGTGCTATGATACTTATGATGCTTCTTTCATACTCTCTTTAACATGCCCAGCAAGTTTCATGAACATCTCATGTGCATAGCTAAGTGTTCTAGATATGTTTTAGCTCTCTAGCGTTAGGTTTAAAATCATGTCCTTTAGCTGTCTTGAGTGCCTTTTTCGGATATGATAGGCTTGTTATCTTGTGTTGGAGCCTTCATCAATCTTGTAGAGCTTCCAATGATCTTTCCAACAGTACCAAACTCGCTCCTTGAAGTTTCTCCAAACTCCTGCAAACCTAATTCTAAAACAGCCTCAGAGACCAGTTTCTGCCAATTCCGAATTTGCTAAGTGTGGCAGATTTCGTGAATTTTCGACTGATTTCAATCCCTTTTATCTCCCAATCCGTTGAGTTCTAGAACAAACTCCCTTACTCAAAGTTGTAGCCCTACCATCCCTCTACAACTTTGGTATTCTTGGTTGGGGCTGGTTATGCAGTACTTTTTGGAGTTTTAACCGCGCGAAGTGGAGCTGCCCGGTGGACGCCGTCACGACGAGTTCGCGGTCGCCGTTCGTCGTGCTGCACGTTGTGCCGCATTTACTCCTCTGGCAGCTGCAGCGCGCGTCCTAACCTCCATGCCGCGCCCTGTGTGTGCGTCATCGCTTGCACCTCGCCATGCCCTGCGGCACAGGCCTTCCTACGTCCCGCGGACGTCGTCGGCGACCGGCTGACCGGAGTAGGAAGCCATCGCGTCCTCGTCCTCGTTCTGAGCTCGCCCACGCCGTGACCCCTGTCCAAACCTGCCAAGACTCTATTCCATCTGCTCCCACGCGTGTTAATGCCTCACGGCCACGCTCACACACCCGAACGAGCTCGCCATTCAAAGAAACGCCGTGGCCGCGTTAGCCACCGACGGCCGCTCTCCACCCCGCTCGCCTCGCTAGCTCTCGGCTCAGTTTCTTCCACCCAGAACACCTCCACACACTTCTCCACGCATACAAACCATTCCCAAACTCTCCCACCCATCCCCTTGCCCGAAATTTCAGATCCCGTTCGCCGTCGCCGTTCCGAGAGTTCTTCCTTGGGTACCTTCGCACGGCTCATCTCCCACATATCAACCTATCAAGATGGATTCCTTGCTTTCCGGAACGCGTCGTGCTCTCCTCGGGTTGGTGTTTCGGTGCCGGAATCGAGGAGGGGCGAGTGGCGGCGGCGCCGGCCGGCCAGGCCTCGCGCGCGGCTTCCCTGGTCGCGACTCCCGCGAGGAAGAAGGACGGGGGCGCGTGGAGGCGTGGCTCGGCCTGGGCCTCGGGCGCCACCGGCCTGTGGGGGAGGAGTGAGGGGTGCGGCTGGGCCAGCAGCTCAGCTGGGCCTGGCGCCCCTGCGGGCCGCGCGTAGGAGGGAAGAGGGAGGCGAGCTGGGCCGGCTGGGCGCGCGCCAGCGCGAGCAGGCCGGCGGTCGGGCGCGCGGTTGCGTGGGCCGCTTGCGAGCGCGGGCGAGCGGAGGCGGGCGCTGCTGGGCCGTGCGCGGCGTGTGGCCGGCGCGCGAGCGAGCAGCAGGTGCAGCGCAGCGGCAGCGCGGGCGAGCGAGAGGGGGAGGAGATGGGCTGGCGGCTGGGCTGGCCGGCCGAGTGGGCCAAGGAAGAGAGGAAGAGTGAAGGGGAGAGGGTGGAGGCGCAGATGGGCCGGCCCTAGGCGGGTTTGGGTCGGCCAGGGAGAGGAAGAAAAGTTGGAGGGGTTGATGTGAACTTGTCAAAGATGTTGTCGAGCCCGTTTAAGTGAATTCCGAGTTGCTGATTTCCTTGAGTTTGCTGCTCCTTGCAAAATCCACACAAAATCATTGGAAACTCCGAAAATCATGAAATAAATTTTGTTGGTTTGCTCATGAGGTTCTCTCTGCAGGAAAAATATGAGTAGGAGCAAAATGCATGCTTTACCTCTCTGTTTAATTCGGTTAAATAGATGCTTGTTTGAATAGGTTTAGCTAGTTAATGTATGTGTTAGTTTTTGCTCTTTTTGTCAAGGGATGATTAGAAATGTTAGTAGGTTGCATATATCTGCAGATATCAGTAAGGTTTCATGTGATAAATTTAAATATGTGTTTTGCTATCTTTTTGCTAGTAGTTGTGCCTTTTCTATCGCATGCTAAATAATGTTGTTACATTAAAGTTCCATTGGTTGCACCCCATGTTAGTATAGGCTAATATAACAAGTGGGTGATCAGGGAAGCTTAGTAACCACTTTCTTTGTGCATATAGTAGTAAAACTAGTGTAAATACGAAATAACCTTATATGCATAAGTGGGTGTACCTATATATTTCATAAACTATGTTAATTGCATGATAAAATGGCTAGTAGTAATCACCCACCACTACGTTGGTGCACTGCATAATGGAACTAGTTGCTGTAACAAGTGCTCATGAAATAATAAACAAATTAATTGTGATTGCCTTGCTGCATACATGAGCATCCTATTTATTGTTGTCTTTGCATTCATGGCACTCATGCATGATGCATTTCATGTAGATAACGCAGTCGCTGACGGTCTGTACGAGTTGGTGGCTGATCCCGTTGCTGACCCAGGGGAGACCGCTGTAGTTGCTGATCCCATTCCAGAAGACCCGAACCAAAGTTCGGTAGAGCCCAAGGCTGTTGAGCAGGAAGGCAAGCACCGTATCATAACCCCTAATTTCTAAAACTATGCAACATAATTGCTTAAGTATTGTGCATTTAAGTTTTGGATATGATTGACACCCTAGATGCATAATCCTTAGGATTCCTATGTCAAGATACTAGTATGTGTAGGTCGATAGCTTGCCATGCTAAATAGGACCGGTAGAAGTCGAGTGATTTCCTGTCACTCGCGAGATATAGGTTCTTTACTTTATGTTGAAATCATAAGCTTTGTGGGCGGGGCCTGTTCGATGCTCCTGTGTGTAACCGACCCGCTTTTGCCAGATGGGCCGGGCCGAATCCCGGGGGCTCCGTGTTACACTGTGTGGGCGATTTGCCCCGTCTACGTATGAAATGGAATGGCTGTATTGTTGGGCAAGTATTGAACGTACTGTGCACATACTGACGTCTGGGTCTCAGTAAACTGATGTACCTGAATCAAACGGTATTTGGGCTTCTTCCCACTACTCTGGGAGTGGACGGATGGCGGGTGTAGTTGCGGCTACTTGGTCCGGGACCAGTAGGGCTTTGCACCCGGGACTAGTGGGTTTAGACTGAATATCCGGGAGAGGATGGGAAAGGTGGTCGCGTAAGGCTCTAGGAGCGCTTACGTGCCGTGTGTCCAGGTTTCCCTTGCAAGGTGTAAATTCGATCATGATCGCGGCACTTCTCCGTTATGAATACCGCTTGTCCGCTGTACAGCATTAAGCAACTGAATGGTGCATGGTAAATAATGATAGTTCTATGATTATTATTGTTGTTCCAACATGATTGCTATAGAAAGGATGCTCACATGGATACTTGATAATTACTTTGAACCTGATGCTAAAATTTGAAAGTTAGAAGCAACTATTAGTCGCTTTTCGGCAAAACAAACCCCACAGCCAAAAGCCTTGCATTCTTAGGAGTCGGTGTTATAAACCATATTCGGATAAGTCTTGCTGAGTATTAGTTACTCAGCCTTGCTTGTGGCTTTGTTTTTCAGATTGTGAGTTCTATGTGTCTGATGGCTCCGAGCAGTGGATCATCGATGGTCAGACCGTTCCCGCGGGCTGGACTGTCGAATGGATCGAGGATTAGCTGGTGTTTGCTGTGTGTTTTTGATGACATGTTCTTCGGGCTTATGAGCATGTCATTGTATCTCGTCGTTAGCTTCTGCGCTTTTATTCAGAACTCTGGTTTGTACTCTAAGTGTTTTAAACTCTGGCTTGTAAGACTTAAGTATGGAACTGTTGTAATCTATGGTAATGTTGGTAACATCTGTGCTCTCCTTCGAGGGAGCCTTGTGCACATTGGTTCGATCGGAAATACGGTGGTTTCATCGGGCTTGACCCGACAGATCGTCTAATTGAACTGTTTGAAGCACGAGTAACCGGATAAGTGATTGAGATGACGGTTAACGTGCTTGAGCCAGTTTAATTAGGGCGGTTCTGCCACACTTACTCTCCTTGTGCCACCTACCTATTGGGAACCGACTCAGGTAACGTCGGTGGCAGGAAAGACGCGCGCAGGTGTGCTTTTCCGGTTGAATCCCGGGTGTCCTTTCCTTCTTAATCCGCGTGACGATTCTTTGGGCCAATGGCCGTCTGCCACGTCACTGATCTTGCGACTGCCCATGCATGCGCCCAGGGAGAGGCGATCCGTGGCTTGGCCGCTAGCCAACCGACGTGCGCCACGCGTCCCTGATGCAGTCAACCCGCGGGAGAGCCGCCCGCTGGCCTGTGTGGGCCTTGGCCAAAGGCCATGCATGCACCGCACCGCACCCTGCTGGTGCAGCAGAGCCCCGCCTGGGCCTAGCTCCTGCCCATGTGCGTGCGTGTGCTGTGGGTCACCTGGGGCCCACTGTCCTGCCGCCAGGCTTGCCATCCTGAGCTACGGCGGTGTGGCCTGCTCCCGGCCGTGACCTGCAGCTAGGTCCTGCCTGACCGTGTGCTCCCGCCTGCGTGCGGTTGAGCTGCATCAGCGCGTGGGCCCAGCTGGGTCCCTCCGTTTTTGGTTATCCTTATATATATATCCATATATTTTATATGCGACCTCAGAATCACATAAATGATATATCCATCTGAACCCTCTTGACGAGATCTTGGCACTGGTATAATTGAATTAGACATTTGAGACAATTTATGACGTTGAAATATTTGGATTCCATCTCAAACCATTAGTGCCATTTTGAGCATTTACTGCAAGACAGTTCAAAACACCAACACTCGTGGAAATCATTAGTATTAAACCCTATCACTATGTTTGGTGTATATATTTGATGTATTTCTGGCAGGAATTGACGGACAAAAGTGGTACTTAAGGACCGTCAACAACGGCCTCGCCGAGTCGGTAGTCTTCGAGCGCCTCTGTGAGGACCTGCTAAAGACCTCCGGCGAGTTCTTTGAGCGGGCAAACAAGCTAGCCAAAGCCAAAGAAGCCACTCGCCTCCACTACAACAAGAGAAGCACTCGGGATGACGATCGGCCGCCTCGCCGAGAAGACCGACCAAGGAAGGAGGACCCGCGCCGAGCTCGGCCAGAACCGAGCAGAATGGGCGACCGAAAGCGCTCGGGAGATCGCACCATCGCCGCCATGGATCGCGGAGGCCCCCGCCCGCGGACCAACTTCAGCGCCGAGTTCGACAAGATGCTCCAAGGGCCCTGCCCCGTACATAAGCAGTCCAAGCACCGTGTGATCGACTGCATGGGACTCGCCGACGCCTACAAGAAGCAGGAAGGGAAGCTGCTGCCACGCGACGACGACAAGGGCGACAAGGGGAAAGGGGCTCCCGCAAACCCTGCTTTCCCAAACGTCGAGAGGCAGGTGAACTTCATCCTCGGAGGACCGCCTCAGGTGGATGACAAGCGCCGGGAGAAGGTGCGCGACAGGGAGATATTCTCCTGCTACACATCGCCGATCCAACCGCTCCGCTGGTCAGAGCAGCCGATTACCTTCTCCAGGGAGAACCAATGGTTTCAGATCTCCGACGTTGGCGAGTACCCCTTGGTGCTCAGCCCAATTGTGAACAACGCTCGCCTCACCAAGGTACTCGTCGATGGCGGAAGTGGGCTCAACATCATCTTCGCCCAAACGCTGAGGGACATGGGCATCGGCCTCGACGCTTTGACCCTTCCCTCACCCATTACGGGCTGATTCCGGGCAAGGGCTCCAAACCACTCGGGCAGATATCTCTCCCTGTCACCTTTGGCGATGAAAATAACTTCCGAACCGAGTACCTCAACTTCCAGGTTGCCGACTTCACCATCGCCTATCACGCCATACTCGGAAGGCCGGCGCTCGCCAAATTCATGGCGATTCCCAACTACACGTACCTACTGATGAAGATGCCAGCACCAAACGGCGTCCTCTCCGTCCGCAGCGATGTGCACACCGCCAAGGGATGCGACAAGGAAGGGCTCCACCTCTGCACCGGCATCGAACGCAGCGTACTCCAGATGGAAGTGGTCAACGATGCGAGAACATTCCAGGGCGATCCGGCTCCATCCCCGAGTCCTTCAAAAGGAGAGCCGCGCCGACCACCATGCAGCCGGCTGAAGAAGTACGCCCCGTCTCACTCGGGCTCGCCGACTCCTCCAAGACCGCCCTGATCGGTTCAGGGCTCGACGCCAAATAGGAAAGCGCGCTCGTCGCCTTCACTCCAGAACAACGCCGACATATTTGCATGGACTCCATCAGACATGCCGGGTGTTCCGAGGGAGGTGATCGAGCACTCCTTGAAGGTTGACGCGAACGCCAAACCAGTCCGCCAAAAGCTCCGACGCTTCACGCAGGACCGCAAGGAGGCCATTAAGGTAGAAATTACAAGGCTGTTAGCTGCTGGGTTCATTAGAGAAGTCTTTTATCCCGACTGGCTTGCTAATCCAGTCCTTGTAAGAAAAAAGAATAATGAATGGAGAATGTGTGTTGACTACACGGATCTCAATAGGCACTGCCCTAAGGACCCCTTCGTTCTACCCCGCATCGACTAAGTCGTCGACTCCACCGCCGGATGCGTACTCCTATGCTTCCTTGATTGCTACTTCGGCTACCACCAAATCGCCTTAAAAGAAGAGGATCAAGAGAAGACGTCCTTCATTACTCCGATCGGCTCTTACTGCTACACCAAGATGACGTTCGGCCTCCAAAACGTTGGCGCCACCTACCAGAGGGCCATAAACCTGACCCTGGATACACAGATCGTCCGCAATGCCGAGGCCTACGTTGATGACATAGTAATCAAGACGAAGAACGAAGCCGAGTTCATCGCCGACCTCTCCGAAACATTCAGCAACCTCCGCAACTCAACTGGAGGCTAAACCCAACCAAGTGTGTCTTTGGCGTACCGAAAGGAAAACTACTCGGCTTCATCGTCAGCAACAGAGGCATCCAAGCCAACCCAGAAAAAATAGACACCATCCGGAGGATGAAACCGCCGGACTGGGAAGAAAGAGATCCAAAAGCTGACTGGTTGCATGGCGGCCTTGAGTAGGTTCATCTCCCGGCTAGGGGATAAGGGCTTGCCGTTTTTCAAGATCCTCAAGAAGACCGACAAGTTTGAATGGACCCAGGAGGCACTGCAAGCTTTCACCGACCTCAAAAACTACCTCTCCAACCCACCGATTCTCGTCGCCCCGCACAATGATGAGACACTACTCCTATACATTGCAGCCACAACTAATGTGATAAGCACTGTGATCGTCGTGGAGAGGGAAGAGGAAGGAAAGGCGCAACGCGTGCAACGACCAGTCTACTATGTGAGCGAAGTACTAAGCGAATCCAAGGCGCGCTATCCCCAGGTGCAGAAACTACTCTATGCACTACTGATTACGTCAAGGAAACTCCGCCATTACTTTCAGGCGCACCGCATCAAGGTGGTCACGCAATTTCCACTCGGCGAAATCCTCCATAACAGGGATGTCACCTGATGAATCATCAAATGGTCCGTCGAACTCGCCTCATTCGTCATAGATTTCGTCCCGCGCACCGCCATCAGATCACAGATTCTCGCCGACTTCATCGCCGAATGGACCGAGAGCCAGGACGCGAAGGAAGACACTAGCGGCGAACACTGGAAGATGTACTTCGACGGCTCCTTAATGATCGACGGCGGGGGCGCCGGTGTACTTTTCATCTCACCAAAAGGGGAACTACTCCGATATGTCCTTCAAATATGTTTCCCCGTCACCAACAACGTCGCCGAGTACGAAGCAATCCTCCACGGGCTCCGCATCGCCACTTCACTCAGAATAAGGAGGCTGCTGGTTTATGGCGACTCCGCCGTCGTTATAAACCAAGTCAACAAAGAATGGGATCGCCACAGCGAACGGATAAACGCTTACTGTGAGGCAGTACACAAGCAGGAGGAAAAATTCTACGGAATAGAATACCATCACGTTCCATGAGAGAACAACCTCGCAGCTGACGCACTCACCAAACTGGGGTCAACCCGCGCGGAAGTACCCGGAGGTGTGTTCGTGCAAGGTCTCCTTAAACCCTTCATTAAAGAATTGGGAGATGAACCAGAGCCTGCCCCTGAACTCTGCGAGGTAATGACCGTCGACGCCAAAGAAGAGTGGATGGCCGAGTTCATAGATTACCTCGCCCATAACAAGGTACCAGAAGACCCCACAGCACGAAAGATTCTGGAACGCCGAAGCAGGAACTATGTGGTGGTCGGCGACGCTCTATACAGACGAGCCGCTACAAGCCAGGTGTTCATCAAATGCGTCACGAAAGAAGTTGGCCTCCAGATCCTCGACGATATCCACTCGGGAGTTTGCGGAAGCCACGCCGCCGCAGGAACACTAGTCGGAAAAGCATATCGAGCCAGGTTCTTTTGGCCTACTGCCGTCTCTGATGCCAAGGGACTCGTCCACCGGTGCCAAGGGTGCCAGTTCTTCGCCAAGCAGAAACACCACCCAGCCCAAGCTTTACGCACAATCCCGCCCTCGTGGCCTTTCGCCTGTTGAGGATTGGACATGGTAGGACCATTTAGAGCAGCTCCGGGAGGTTACACGCACATACTCGTTGCCATCGACAAATTCTCTAAATGGATAAAGTACAAAGCCATTGTCGGAACTCCAACGTCAAAGCAAGCCGCCGCCTTCATCGAAGAAATTACGCACCGGTTTGGGGTCCCAAATAGGATCATAACGGACTTGGGAACGCAGTTCACCGCATCTGCCTTCTGGGATTTCTGCGAGAGCAGATGCATCGATGTATATTACGCCTCGGTCGTCCACCCTAGGTGCAACGGACAGGTGGAACGAGCCAACGCCATGATACTCCAAGGCCTAAAGGCAAGGATCTTCGACCCGTTGAAGAAGTTCGCTGGACGATGGCACTAAGAGCTACCGCAGGTCATTTGGGGACTCAGGACTCAGCCGAGTAGGGCCACAGGCCACACTCCCTTCTTTCTGGTCTACGGCTCTGAGGCAATCCTCCCGACCGACATCGCCTTTGGATCACCGCGCATCGACAACTACGAGGAAGGCGAAGCGAAAGCAGCTCGCGAGGTGGACCTCGACTCCATCGAGGAACATAGAATTAACGCCCTCATACAGCATGCGCGCTACCTGCAACAACTCCGACGCTACCATGACAAGAACGTCCAGCAATGGGACTTCAACATCGGTGACCTCGTCTTACGTCGAGTGCAATCGACAGCAGGAGCTCACAAACTCTTCGCCCCATGGGAAGGACCATTCATAATGACCCAGGTCATATGTCTGGGTACTTTTCGACTCCAATACGAGGATGGCACCGAAGTCCCGCACCCGTGGAATATAGAGCACTTACGCCGATTCTACCCATAACAAAGCTATGTATCACCAAGTTCAATAAAGATATCCCTTTTTCATTTAATATTTTCTCTTAGCAAAACCACTCGGCATTACTCCAATCCGAGTAGTTCCTAACTAAATGCTGCGTAACCGGGCCTGGAACGACGCCTAAGCCTCTCTACACGTGCACGGGATCCACTCTCGACGTTATGAACTTAGGATAAGTGAAGCGAAGGGAAAAGCATATTCAAGCAAAAGAACTACTCGGGCAACCTTAAAACATGAGATAAAACTTCCAAAACCTCCGTTTTATTCATTTTTGAATATTTGTACATACAAAATCTACTCTATTCTACTCCACCATGCAGGATCCTACTCCAGCTTGAGGGCCTCGCCGACCTTCTCCGCGATCGGGCGAGTCTGAGCCAGTGCCTCCTTCACTTGCTCGCTTGAAGCATCCGCTGCCACCCCATCACCAACTGGTGCAAGGTCGATCCGCGGGAAGAGCGTCCGAACACGTGCGAGAGCGTCGTTCGCACACACAACTGCCGACTCATTGACCAGGTCGGCGATCCGGGCCGGCGCGGCCTGCAGTCGGGCGACGAGGGCTGTTGGCTCACCCTCTTTCGGAGCAACGGCGTCCAGCAGGTCCTTCGCCGCGTCGTGGATCTCCGTCAAGGCCAAGTGTGACGAAGCCAGCTCTTGCTCCAAGCCTGTTATGATTTGAGCGTTATTCTGGATAGTATACATCGCTTGAAGCATCGTCATGTCCGCACCTTTTCGGAACTCCTGCTCCCTCTTCAGCTTGCCCGCCATGACTTCCTCGGACTTCTGCAGATTGGCGTTCGCAAAACGCAAATCCTTCAGCTCACCGAGGTGATGGGCCCTCTCCATCTCCTTCTCTGAAAAAGCAGGGGAGCACTCGGTCAGGACGAAAAGTACACGGCAAAACTCGACGGCAAAGAAAGAGCACTCAGGAAGTACAAGGACAAGGCCTTACCATGAAGACTCGAGCGATGCTGCACGATAGCGTCGTTCAAACTCTTCTGGGCGATGTCACGCTGACGCTTGACCCGTTTGAGCTCCGCCTCGCGCCGTCGCACCGACTGCACATCACGGAGCTGCTCGAGGCCCGACTGCCGTAGTGTGGCTAACCTCTGCACCAATCAGCGAAAAGCGGAGAATTCAGGCAATGTACAATGAAGAACGACAAATAAACAAAGCGGATGAGGAGACAAACCTACACGCAGCGCCGAGATTGGTCGACTGCGAGCTGTAGCTCGGCAAGCACCGCTTCCTCCTCTGCCACGTTGGCATCAATCGCGGGGACCGTCATAGCCCCCGAGTCGTCCGACTGCTTTTGGAGGCCCTCCCCTTGGACCTCTCCTTGAGCAGCGGCATCTCTGTCCGCGTGCAGAGCCGGCACCGAGGGATCCACTACAGGATCCCCAGCGCCACCGCTCGGGGAAGCCGCCGCCTTTCCTGCACCACCCTGCACGTCCTCCGCCCCGGGCGCCACCACGTTCTCCTCCGGAGCAGGCCCGGCTGGCACCTGCTCCGGTCGCAGCGCCATCGACCCCTGGGCAGAATCCGTCACACCAGGCACCACGCCCGAGGGCGGCGTGCCAACGGGTGTAACCGGGGGGAACTCGGTTTCTGCGGGGTAGTAGTCGACGACCTCGTCCCGCCGGCCGCCTTACCATCAACATCGGAAGATTTGCTGAAAAAAGCAGTCGGCAGTTAAAAACAAGAACTCGGAAATAATGATACGCACAAGAAGCGCGAGAACCGAAGACTTACTAAGTACTTTTCACCACAACGACTCGAGGACGCAAGATCGGAAGCTTGGATCGCTGTTGCGCCGTGGCCGTCGTCAGGATCGGCCTGGTCCCGAGATTGGAGACTGGCCTGGCATCCGCGGCAACCTGGACAACGGCTTCCGCCACCATCCGCCGTTTTTCTTCTACCGACACGCCCATGGCGCGGGCGTGCTCCTGCTCTTGGAATAAGGAGTCGGACACTGCTTCATCCTTCTCCTCTTCCTCTTCCTCCACGACGGCCGGGGAAGGTCGTCCCGGCTCGTTAACGTCGGCGTCCGAACCCGCCACTGGTTGCTTGGCCGGCTGCACAGGCGGTTTCTTTGCCGTCACCTTCCTTGTGCGCTTCCGCTTGGGAGGCGGCGCCGTATGCGCCACTGCTTCCTGGATGGAGGGCGCCTCGTCAGACAACGTAGCCGAGTCGTCGTCAGCCGCATCGCCGGCTTCAGACGCCGCCGGCTTAGAAACGCGGGCCCTACGAGACCCGACTTTTGCCACAGCCACCCGTCGTTTCCGTGGGTGGGTCTCCTCTACATCTTCATCAGAAGGGCTCAGGGAGCCCTCCGTGTCGCTGGCTGCCCACTCCAGAGGAGCAGGCGGATCAACTGCACCTCCCGCAGGGGCGTCGCCTTGATCACCCGGGGCTGCTACCCCCAGGTACGCCTTCCTATGCGAATCCTCTGGAAGCGGAGAAGGAGAAAAGTATTCGAAGACCCGATCCTGCGAGAGTCGCAAAATCAGACGGCCAACGGATGATTAGATCAAAATCAAAGATCAGCGTCAAGATGAACATGCTAAAGTACTCGGAACGAAGACTTACCAGTGGAGCAGGCCTTTTCAAAGAGAACGGGCGCGGTTGATGCTTCTCTGACACGTGGCAGAGGAAGAAGCCGCCTACGCGCGCCTTCATCTCCTCCTTGCCCACCGTCCTGCGAGCCCCCCGGGTAGGATCCTCTCAGCCCGAGTACTCGAAACCCGGGTGCTTCCTCTCCTGGATCGGCTGAACCAGCCGTCGGCTAAAGTTGCAGGCGACGCCGATCGCTGTCAAACCCCGATCTTTGAGCTCCTTGATCATCCCAAGGAGCTCCTCCACCTCGCGCATCTGGTGATCCGCAGGAAGTTCATTCCAGTAGGTTTTGATCTCCGGCCGCGCTCCGCGATGGCAGGGAATCGTTGGCGCGTGATTCCCGATGTAGAACCACTCAGCCTTCCAGCCCTTGTTGGAGGTGTTCAGGGCGATGTCGAAGTACTGGTCCTTCCGGCCTTGACGCAGCATGAATCCGGCGCCTCCCACCACTACCATCTTCTCCTCGCTTGGCTGAGGCTTCAACCAGTAAAGGTACCTCCACAGGTCGAAATGGGGAGTAATCCCCAGGTAGGCCTCGCACAGGTGGATGAAGACGGAGATGGCCATGACCGAGTTCGGGTTGAGGTGGACGGCCTCGATCCCGTAGTAGTGGAGCAGGCCCCGGAAGAAGGCTCCCACCGGCAAGCCGAACCCCGCCTCGAAGAACGGCTTGAAAAGCACCAGTTCGCCAGAGTTCTCCGACGGGAAGGCCTCCCCGGCGCTCGGGCGCCACTCCGCCACTGCTTGAGGCGGAAGGATGCTTCGCTCCACCATTTCCTCCAGCGCCTCCTCGGTTACCTTCCTCCGTGCCCATGCGACGGTGGGGGAGGGGATCTTATCTGACTTGGGGAGGTCGGCGAGCTTCCTCTTCGGCGCCATGGCTTTGGGCACGGAGACCTTCCTTCGCATCTGCGAGACTACGTTCCTGGTGATGGCTAAATCCGCGGAGCGGGTCTAGAAGCAAAGAAAGGCTCTGGTGGCGGTGGAATGAAGGATGGAGCAAGGGGGAATGGATCTG
Source organism: Alloteropsis semialata (assembly GCA_004135705.1). Lineage (NCBI taxonomy): Eukaryota > Viridiplantae > Streptophyta > Magnoliopsida > Poales > Poaceae > Alloteropsis > Alloteropsis semialata. The sequence continues at coordinate 22,608,202 of CM014274.1, read as the reverse complement.
GAAACATAGGGATTTCCCCGTCAGACCTAACCCTCGCCTTTTATGGCGCTTCACAACGCCCGAAATTACCGCAAGATGGCGCGATTAACGGATGAGCGCGCAACGGTAAAAAGAGCCGTTGAGCGCCCTCGCGAACCGTTACGCTCGGAGCGTCAACGTTAAAAACGACCCCGTGCACTCGGGCAAGACGAAGAAGTCGGCCTGCCGCTAAGGCTCGACCAGCTCTCGGACTCGGGGGGCTGGCGCCGCATTAAAGACAGTGTGCCTCTCGGGCTCAATTGGCCCCGAACAACTCGGGAGCCAACACTGCAAAATAAGTAGCGTGCCGCTAAGGCTCGACCAGCTCTCGGACTCGGGGGCTGGCGCCGCATTAAAGACAGTGTGCCTCTCGGGCTCGATTGGCCCCAAACAACTCGGGAGCCAACACTGCAAAATAAGTGGCGTGCCGCTAAGGCTCGACCAGCTCTCGGACTCGGGGGCTGGCGCCGCATTAAAGACAGTGTGCCTCTCGGGCTCGATTGGCCCCGAACCACTCGGGAGCCAACACTGCAGAACGAGTGGCGTGCCGCTAAGGTTCGACCAGCACTCAGGCTCGGGGGCTGGCGCCGCATCATAGACAACGTGTCTCTCGGGCTCGATCAGCCCCAAAGCGCTCGGGGGCTGATGCTGCAAACAAGTCATAGCAATTGGACAAGCGCGGCCGAGCCCCGACATCTCGGGGGCTGGCACTGCCAAGAATGGAAATGAAGAAGCTCCATTCTCGAGACAATCCAGGAGAGAAGTTCTTTTGCGGATTATACAGTTACAACGAAGCCGGTCATGCGCCGGGTACAAGAATAAAAAGACTCCGCCGTCACGGGGACGGCTTAGGGCACTCGCCGGCGCGCCAAGTGTTGCATCTGCAGCAAGCTTGGTCCACGTGAGCTCATCGCAAGCTCTCTTGTAGCACCACTGCAGCCATCGACGAGGCAGTCCCTTCCGAGGGTTGAGAGCGAATGCCTCTGGGTACCCCTTGGTTTGCCGGAGCATTACGCCCTGACAGTCCTAAACCAAAGGCAAGGCAAGGAGCCAATGGAGCAGCATCCAGATGCTCATCAACACCTCAAGTACATCGCAAGCACTCTTCTAGCACCACGCTTTTATGACTTCATGGATTTTCCCCGGTGGATGAACCCAGCAGTGAACCTCCAGCACATTCACTACAAGGATCCTATACATACTCACCTCTGGCTGGCAGCTTTGGCTCCCGGTGAGTATTTATAGCCTCGGGCTACCGGGGGACGAGGAACTCCCCTTGCATTGTGAAGCGCGTGAGCTACAAGCCACGCGTCCCTCCTTCTCCCAAGGCGCACAGGTCACCCTTATCGCCTTTGGTTTTACTCGACCACGGGCGTGCCCTGTGCGTTCACGGGGGAAACTGTTCTTGTCGCCGCATGCCAGGAACGATGCTCCTCCGTTTATGTTCCCTTTGGGGCATTCGAGAAAGAGGGAATCCTCAAGGACTCGGAACGTTCACTGTGCTAAGTATTATTTTCAATTAAATATTTTACGGCTTCTGTATGTTTTCGTACGCCTCGGCCTTTGTATGTCCCTGCGACTTTTGTCGAGCACCTGGGTCGCGCTCCGACTGCTTATACAGCCTGGTCTGTCCAGACTGCAACTCCGTAGGCTTTTACACAAGTCACTAAAATACTCGGGGAGCACGCGCCTTAATCTGTGAAGCCTCGACTCTTCCGTACGCCTACGTTCCTATGCGTGCATGCGGCCCAGCTCCCTGCGCTACGGACTATGGCTATCGGGGATCAGGTGCATAAACGTAACAGGCTAACTACCCGGAGAAATTAATAGACTTAAAAAGCTGGAAGCAGGATTCATTTTCATACACATGCCGATTGCCTTTCCTCTTGGATTTATGCTTTGTTACGCTTTGGCATTGTATTTCTTTTGCAGGGCCTCGATTCGGATCCCCGCGCTTGCCTCGGCCCTCACGCTCGGGGGCTGGCGCCGGGACGACTACTCGGCGTGCCTCAGCCCTCACGCTCGGGGGCTGGCGCCAGGACGACTACTCGGCGTGCTTCGGCCCTCACGCTCGAGGGTTGGCGCCGGGACGACTACTCAGCACGCCTCAGTCTTCACGCTCGAGGGCTGGCGCCGGGATGACAACTCGTCGTGCCTCGGCCCTCACGCTCGGGGGCTGGCGCCGGATGACCTGTCGGCATGCTTTGACCCTCACGTTTAGGGGGCGGGCAGCCGAAATTGACGCCAGAAGGAAATGTCAAGATGCTCCTCGAATAAGCCTTGAGCCGATTCCTACGGAATCGCCTTAAGGCTCGGGGGCTACGGCCAACGGACGCACCTCGCGGCGCATCCGTTGATTGTCTGGCGACCATGACGGAGATAATCAGAACAAGGCTACAAACCCTTGGACCGATTCCTCCGGAATCGCTTCAAGGCTCGGGGGCTACGGCCAACGGACGCACCTCGCGGCGCATCCATTGCAGACGGCTCTCTTTTCTCTTTAGTATCACGCGGTTTTGCTTCCAACTGCAGCAAGCTCGAAGCTCAAGAGATGGCACGACCTTGCCAGGTTGTCGCTCAACCACGTACTACTCGGGGGGCTTGTTGGGTATAGGTCCCCGAGGGTACCCAGAAGGCGGATTGGCCCAACCAGCAAGGGGCAGCCCAATCCGAGTGCTATCGGGTCGGCTTGTCAGACTGGAGGGCCTACCAGTCGGGAGGCCCACCAGTCGGACGAACTGGGATGAGTACGATGGCGCGCGGGACAAGGAAGGAGACGGCGTATCTCGCAAGAAGATCGGAGATCAAGATAAACTAGTCGGAATTTTAGGGAAAGATATCTGTAATCGTTATAGGATCGAATCCTTGTATTTCGGGTAGGTTACGATCTTTAGCCGACTTGTAACTCAAGGCAACCGGACTATATAAGGTGCCTTGGGACCCCCTCCAAAACACGACAGAACCCAACTACGGAGATCCTTCAGGAACTTCATACACAGCAATCCATACACCCAACACAGGACGTAGGGTATTACGTCATCTTGACGGCCCGAACCTGTTCAATCCTTGCGTCTTGTGTTACCATCGACTTGTGATCCTCGATCTGTCTCTCAACAAATCAGCCACATAGGCTACCTGTGTGGACTGCCGGGTCCATAAATCCGACACTCATTGGTTCTCCTCCTCCAACGCCGCTGATCGTCATGCTTGTCTTGATGAGCTCGCTGTCCAAACCTCCCAATTTCTTGTACAAAGTGTATGGCATGAGGTTCACAATAGCACCACCATCAACGAGCATCCTAGAAATCGGATTTCCTTTAATGTGACCATTCACATAAAGAGCTTTCAGATGGTTATCCGATTCTAAAGGTCTCTGAAACACAGCGTTCTTGGGAGCAAAATCAAGTTGAGCCACCCTCTCATCATCTCCGACAAAGCAGTAATCGGTGTTCAAATAGATAACATTGACGTCCATATCCGTCCTGCTAGGCGAAGACTCAAAGTCAACAGCTTCATCATCTTCGCCCATCTGAACATCTGAAACAACAGCGGGCGGAATCGAAACCTTAGCCGAAGAAGAAAATGCGTCAGCTACCGACTCCCCAGGCGACACCCGTCTGACCGGTTCCTCTTGACCAGTATGACCGGTTCCAGTTGCCGGAACTGGAACAGGAGGTGACCGGTCTGACCGGTCAGGGACACCGGTCGGACCGGTTGCGGCCAGATCAGCCGAGTTTCCTGCAGATGGCTCGGCCTTTTCTGGTTCTTCAACCTGAATATCTTGCACACCAGAACCATCCTTGGAACTCTGACCAGACGACGGAATCATCTGCTTAAGCCTCATTGAACCACTTCTCCCTCTTCTTAGCCGATTCTTCCTCCCTTTGCTTTTGGGTGCGCAACCGCTGCAATCTCCTCTTCTGAGAATGAGTCAAACCAGGAGGACACCACTTTGGCTGCGTGTACTGAGGCAAAGGAACCCTTTTTACGGCCGATGCGCCAATAACATTGGGTCAATCAGCCATAGAAGGATTAACTGCCATAGAGCCAATCTGAATCACACTTTTCACAACTGGCTTTGTAATAACAGGAGCAGACTCTTCCTTCTTCGGAACGGGGCAATATTCTTGCTTAGCCGGCTCCTTGCCCGGCCTCCTCTGGAAACCGGTCTGACCGGTTGGGGCAACCGGTTGGACCGGTCGGCGCTGCTGGGGCACAACCACCGGTATCTGTTGGACACCGGTCTGACCGGTTAAGGGAACCAGTCTGACCGGTCCGTGCTGCTGAGGCACAGACAAGTGTCTTGGCTGAAAATTCATAGGCCTAGGCTGTGGTGGATTCATCTTTGCATGCACAGGAGCCCCAGGCCGTGGTTGATTTGGTGTAGGACAATAAGGCACGTACATAATACCATCCCTCCAAATAGGCTGAGGAGGGGGAGGTTGATACGGCCTCCACGGCCTAGAAGGACCAGCACCATTGGATGAGCTTGGGCCTTGACCCCACTGTCTCTTTGGCGCCTCCTTCACACCAGAATGCCTTGGTGGCGATCTTGGTCTCTTTTTTAGTGGCCAATCTTGTTGAATGGCCACGTTGTGCATATGCTTAGCCATGACTTGATCAAAAATCGCCTTCGGCTTGAAAGTTCTCCCCTGATCTTTCTCCTGGTTAGTCTTCCAAGTGCCAACTTTGGGACGTTTAGGCACAAACGTTCGGACCGGCCTCTGAGCCGGACCGGTCTGACCGGTTACGGCAACCGGTCTGACCAGTTTGCCCTGGGCAGGGACAACCGGCCTTTGATCCCGCGCTTGAGAGCTTGATTCTCCCCTAACTTCAGAATTCTTCACTGTAATAGTCAAGATCTTCTTTCCATCAGGAGCTTGCTTAAGCACAACTTCTCTCCCAAGCACTTTGTCTTGTTCCATCACCCTCCTTGGTTCTCCAATCACAACATTCTTGCCTCCTGTCGTATCGGCATTGTCGGGCTGAACCAACATCTTGGCATCCTGTAGATCCATGGTATTGACCACCATGTTGTTGACTGGAAACGGGCGCTTATCAACTTGCATCTCATTCAAACTCAATCGTCCATCATTTACAGCCGATTGAATCTGTCGATGAAAGAAATTGCAATCATTAGTTGCATAAGAAAATGAATTATGAAATTTGCAATAAGCACGCTGCTTTAACTCCTCAGGTGACGGAATATTAAAGGAACATTTGATATATCCATTCTTATGCAATTCATCAAAAATTTTATCGCACTTAGATATATCAAAAGTAAACTTCATCTCCTCCTGCCGATTCCTATGAGTTGGCTTAAGAGATGTGCAAGTAAAAGCTTTGTTAGATGCTGGCCATACAAGTTCAGCAACCAACACTTCATGAGACTCTTCATCGGAACTACTAGAATCACATTCTACATTATGTACATTAGCCCGATGAGTTCTATGGCTTTCTTTTAAATCTTTGCTTCGGCTTTCAGCAGCCAAAGCTCTTTGATGCACTTGGTTTACATTAAAGAAATCAAAGCCCTCTAATTTCTCCTTAATGTGAGAACGTAAACCATTCAAAGCCAAATCAGCAAGATCCTTTTTGACAATATTAACACCAAAGCAACGGTTTTTAGTATCACGGAAACATTTAATATAATCATTAACGGTTTCATCACGTGATTGCCTAACCGATGTAAGATGCGACAATTTAAGCTCATTACTGCCTGAAAAGAAGTGATCATGAAACTTTTGTTCTAACTGTTCCCATGAAGTAATAGAATGAGGAGCCAATGATGCAAACCATGAGAAAGCAGTACCAGTTAGAGACAAAGAAAACAAATACACTTTTAAAGCCTCACAAGAACCAGAATCGCCTAGTTGTGCCATGTATTGACTTATGTGTTCAAAAGTGCTTTAGTATCCTCCCCATTAAACTTGACAAAATCAGGAAGTCTAAAACCAGTGGGGAAAGGAACTAAATCAAATCGAGGAACATAAGGCTTTTGGTATAACCTAGCCTTATCCCTGACATCTACTCCTAAATTCTCTTTAAGAGCTGAAGCCAAATCAAGTTTATACTTAGAAAATATTTTATCTAAATACTCTAATGAATTATCCTGTAGATTTGGCTGTTGAGTATTTTGTACAGGAGTAGAAGACAAATTCCCCGTGTCTGTTCCCCTGAGACCGGTCGGACCGGTTCCCGACACCGGTCTGACTGGTCACGGCGACCGGTCTGACCGGTTGGTGTTGGCCAGATTGGTTGGCCGACACCTGTCTCTGCATCTGTTGGCCGAACCTTCCAAAAAGTTCGTGAGGTACTGGGCCTTGTGAAAATAAATTTTGTACTGATGGGGGTACAGAATATCCACAATTTGGGTTTTGCGGGGTAAAATTCACAACTTTATTGTTAATTCGGCCATAATTAACCGAATTAGACAAAGTTGTAAACGGCTGAGGCGCAACAGGCCGAGTAAGCATTAGGTTGGATGGTGTAACAAATTGGCCTTCAAAATAATTCAACGGCATGCCATATGTAGGTTGCTCTACGGGCTTTGCTACCGATGTTTTAAAATCAGGCACAAAAGGAATTTTGGGAATCAAAAGAGTAGGATCGGCGGCAGGTTGTTCAGCCATGGGTTGTTTGCCTTCCGATTCTAAACACTTGTTATGCATCCAATTAACCAACTTGACATTATTCTCAGCCAACTTATCCTCCATGTACTTAAGAAAAACTTCGTGAGTGTTTTCATTAGGTTGTACCTTAGGAGGTGCCGCTGAAGATGTAGCAGATTGATCTACGTCCTTGATCTTGGTGACCACACCCTTGCGGTCTTTCTTGAAGTGCGACAGGTAGTAGATGCATTCTTCTTCTGCATTCTTCTTCAGGTACTCTTCAAGCCCTTGGTGATCTTCAGTAGAAAGTTCATCGTCTTTGACGACGATGATGTTCTCAAGATCGAACTCGGTGTTGGAACCCATCTAGATTGAATTAGATAGATCGGCTGCACGAACCAGATCTCCAATTCCCCAGCGGAGTCGGCAAAAGTATGTTGACGCAGAATTAGGTCAACACACGAAAGCGCTAGAACGCGCAGCACGTAACACGATAAACCCGCAGCTTCCCTGCGCCGACCGGTCAGACCGGTCAGGGGCACCGGTCAGACCCGTTCCCGTCGGGGAAGAAGGGGGTAAACCCTAAAAACGCCTCCCGGAAGGATCCGTCAGGGAGAACGCGATCAGGGGTGCCCTAAGGTCGGCAGGCCACCTAGGATGCCTTCAAAAGTCGCGGAGACACAGGAAGAACAGTGTTGACGATCAAAATTGGCACGACAGAGGTTTTCCTGCAATCTGGACAAACAGGTTAAACCGGTTTTAGAAACCGGTAGAACCGGATTTTATAACATTGTCAAATTAGCATTTTTATTGCACCATTGCGTAGCTTGCATCGAGATGATCGAAATGCATATATAGAAAGTCCGATTTGGAGTTCGGACGAGAGAGTTATGGCTCCGAGAAGATCTTCACCTGGATAAAACCGGTGAAACCGGTTTTGGAAATAGGTAAAACCGGTTTTGGTGACTACAGCTGATCTGGCAACACAAACCGGTGGAACCGGTTTTGGACAAAGTCCTAGTAGATTTGGAGATCCGTGTGGAATATGACTTGTAAAAGGATTTCCTTGCGGGGCAAGACCTCCCCACCCTATAAATATAAAGGGCCACGGCCGATTGAGGGGTTATCCAATCGATCAAATACAAATTACCTTTACTTTTTATCCCTTCCAAACCCTAACTTTTCCAACCTCTCCTGCTGTTCGTGCTTCGTCTCTACGGCGTTTGACGACGTTCTGAGTGGCCTGCCGATCTCAGAACAACCCTAGGCGCGCCAGCCCTGACGGGGTCCCTCCCGGGCCGGCGTTCGTAGGTCGACGCAGCAAACCCTAGGAAACCGGTTTCACTGGTTTCCCAAACTGGTTTTACCGGTTTTGGCTGGGTGTGCTGCAGGTGATCGATCCGTTGCGGATCCGCGCGTTCTAGCGCATATCTTGGTGTGTTCACCAGAAAAAGCGTCAACACATTTTTGGCGACTCCGCTGGGGAAAGAGATCTTGGTTTTTATAACTGGTCTACCTAACCCTAGCCAGATGGGCTCTATTTCAGATCTAAACAAAGACAACATCGTCGTGCCCTCCATGGAAGAGCTCGATGAAGAGGAGCGTCAGAAGTTTGAAGTAGCCCAAGAATTTTTCAAGAATCAATTTCTAATGGGGCTGAAGAAAGATCGTCAGGGCACAGTATCAAGAACACAAGACTTCGTGATGCCCGCGTTCAAGATTGATAATCGGAAGGTTGAGGTAATACCCACTGTAAGCAATTCACCGTCTACTCCGATTGATCAACTTGCGATTACTTTTGATTCTGTACATAAAAAAAGATTGGATCTTTTATCTGCATTATCAAAACGAATAGATCGATTAGAAAAGGGGAATTGTGTTAGTAATATTATTCCTTATGATATTCCTCATATTGAGCAACATGAGAAAATTCAGACTAGTTCATCGGCTGTACTAGAGGAATTTCCTGAAAATTTACAGTATAATATGCCGATAAACTTTTCTCCAGAGCAAACGGTGCCAAAATCAGTTCAATTGCCGGATACAGCAAAACCGGTACCACCGGTTCTTGAAACCGGTACCACCGGTTTTTGGATGGCATCTCCTGGACAGTCTGAATTAATGCATTGTGTCCCATTAAATTATATGCCTCATGTTACTCAGTCAGTACCACATGTTGCTACAATGCATCCAGAATTAAAATTGATAGATTTAACATCGGTTAGATAACAAGAGAATGAATCTGTTTCTGAATATATTAGGAGATTCAAAGAAATAAAAAACTGTTGTTATGATCTGTCAATTTCTGATAAAGATCTTGCTCGTATTGCTGTTGATGGTTTGAGATCTATTATTAAAGGAAAACTTGAAGGCTTTGATATTCAGTTAACCAAGTTTTAGTAAGGGCATATGGTGTAGAATTACAAATCAATAAAGATGCCTATAGAACTCATCAGTCTTATTTACATGTGAAAAACAATAGTTTGGACGATGAGAGAAAAGGTGATTATGTTGCTGAATTAGTTTGGCCTTCAGAAGATAAAGCATATACATGTCCATCTCTTAAGCTGATTTCTAAGGATCGGCAAGAACAAATGAGATTTAGCTTTGATGTTTCTAAATGTGATCGTATATTTGATGAATTGTTAAAACGTGGAAACATCAAGATGTCTCACGTTATACCTCCACCTGAAGAATTGAAAGGGCGTGCATATTGTAAACTTCATAATTCTTTTTTGCATGCCACTGTTGATTGCAATATTTTCCGTCGGCAAGTACAATCGGCCATAAATCAAGGACGATTGGATTATCATGAAATGCCAGCGGATAATGTTTCTCTTTCTGTCAACACCATTGATGTACAGCAACCCAAGGTTTTGGTTCGGCCACATCAAGCTAAATCAACCAAGGGGAAAAATATCGTCATCGGTGAGGAGAAGTTTAAAAATTTGAAAGGGAAACAGGTGATCAGAGAAGTAGTGTCTGAAAAGACTCCTGATGGTAGAGAAATTTTCAAGATCACTGCAAGGACTTCTGAACTCGAGGGGCAAGCATCCTCGCAAAAACCGTTTGAGTCTGCTGTGCAGACAAAACCGGTTTCACCCGTTCTTAAAACCGGTATTACCGGTTTTGGACAGCGCCATTCCAAAACAGTTAAACCAAGGCGTCCCGAGATTGGAATTTCAAAAGTAGACTTGGAAAAAGATTAGGAGAGATGTGGAAAGAAGAAATTAACCTTTGATGAGTTATTATCCAAGTATGAAAATCAAAAGGCCGTTACTAGTGATCGGCCGGGAAAAAAAGGAACATGGTCACCTATGCGTCATGAGAGACATGCTTTATTTCAGAAGGGAGCTACAAGGCAGCAGGGTGATTTTGTCAAATTGCATCCTCATCATAACTCACATCAAGACATGTCATGGATTCCTCCAACTTCTTCTAATTTTTCATATCCGGCATGTGATTTTAATAATATGTTGTGGCCATATTATCCTATGTTGTATTCACCTTTTTATACAGGATGTGATACATTTAATAAGCCAGTATATGATGAGATGTTACATTCCACACGTGACCGTTTGACATCCTGTCAATCTGGTCAAGGCCAGCAGGGCAAATCCGGTGGCACCGGATTGCCAAACCGGTTGCACCTGGTTTTCCCAGGGAAAACAGACAGCTCCTTCAAAACAGATTTATCGTGTCAAGAAGAAGGAACTGGAGGTACAAAGAATGGATGATGGCCTAGGAAAGACTACTGATAATGATATCACACAGGTTGAGAGCATTGATGTGATTTCAAAGGACGGCGATAAAAGACCAATTATCATTGATGATAAGGTTGAAACGTCAGTCCAAGAGAATGTTGCTGCTGTTCATGGTAAGAACAATGAAATTGATACTTCTAAATATTTCTTGCCAAGATGGTGTCCTCCAGGTTTAACTCGCACACAAAAGAGGAAACTGCAGCGGCTTCGATTTCAGGAGAATAAGGAGAAGAAACTGGAGAAACAGAAGAATGAAAACTTGAATAAGGATAGACCAATGATTCCTCGAAAGGAGTGGAAGATCAAGTCTGGTGTTTGCTCAGCAGCAAAACCGGTGGGACCGGTTTCAAAACCGGTGGAACCGGTTTCTACGGCAACAGAGGAAGATTTGGTTGACACAGTGCAGGTTCCTCTAATTCCCAATATTATTTCTCCTGGTTCAATTCATTATGATGAAAAGTTGTCATCGGGTTCCCAGAATAAGGACGATGAACAATTTTTGGATTATGAGCTATCCTCTGAGCATATGGATATTAATCTTGATGTGGTGCACTTGCCTTCGGAGGAGGGGATGGCTTATTTCAATTTTGAGCCACAAGAAGCTATTTTTCAGAAGCCCAAAGATAGGGATGATCATCTGAAAGCTCTATACATGAAAGGTTATATCAAAGGGAGGCCGATTTCTCGCATGCTGGTTGATAGTGGAGCGGTTGTTAATTTAATGCCTTATACTTTGTTCAAGAAATTGGGATGTTCAGATGATGAGTTGATCCAAACTGATATGGCTTTAAGTGGTGTGGGAGGAGATGATCCTATAAGTGCTAAAGGAATCGTTTCTATGGATCTCACTATTGGAAGCAAGACATTGGTTGCTGCGTTCTTCGTTGTTGAGACCCAAGGTAAATTCAGTTTGATTTTGGGGCGCGATTGGATACATGCGAACCAATGTGTACCTTCTAGCTTGCATCAATTCTTGATACAATGGATAGGCGATAAGCTAGAGATTGTGCATGGTGATACATCGGCTTATATTACAGCTGATGGTTCTATTAAAGGTGTGCATGGTGATTTTATGTGCTTGACAGGTGTAGACGTTTCGCATTGTGGATTTATAAGGTCTACACGAGGTGGTTTTATTCTTTGTCATAATAAAGCCAATTAAAGATTTCGCAAGAGATGGCCGATATTTGGTGATATCGCCCTTAGAATAAAAAGGCCGATGGATATGTGTTAAACATCGCCCTTAGTGTTGTCTTTGTGCTTTTATGTTTTCTGCTACGCAAGCTTTACCAGAAAACAGGGGGGCATATGTTGACGATCAAAATTGGCACGACAGAGGTTTTCCTGCAATCTAGACAAACAGGTTAAACCGGTTTTAGAAACCGGTAGGACCGAACTTTATAACATTGTCAAATTAGCATTTTTATTGCACCATTGCGTAGCTTGCGTCGAGATGATCGAAATGCATAAATAGAAAGTCCGATTTGGAGTTCGGACGAGAGAGTTATGGCTCCGAGAAGATCTTCACCTGGACAAAACCGGTGAAACCGGTTTTGGAAATAGGTAAAACCGGTTTTGGTGACAATAGCTGATCTGGCAACACAAACCATTGGAACCGGTTTGTCAAACCGGTGGAACCGGTTTGGACAGAGTCCTGGTAGATTTGGAGATCCGTGTGGAATATGACTTGTAAAAGGATTTCCTTGTGGGGCAAGACCTCCCCACCCTATAAATATAAAGGGCCACGGCCGATTGAGGGGTTATCCAATCGATCAAATACAAATTACCTTTACTTTTTATCCCTTCCAAACCCTAACTTTTCCAACCTCTCCTGCTGTTCGTGCTTCGTCTCTACGGCGTTTGACGACATTCTGAGTGGCCTGCCGATCTCAGAACAACCCTAGGCACACCAGCCCTGACGGGGTCCCTCCCGGGCCGGCGTTCGTAGGTCGACGCAGCAAACCCTAGGAAACCGGTTTCACCGGTTTCCCAAACCGGTTTTACCGGTTTTGGCTGGGTGTGCTGCAGGTGATCGATCCGTTGTGGATCCGCGCGTTCTAGCGCATATCTCGGTGTGTTGATGTGGCAGAACCGCCCTAATTAAACTGGCTCAAGCACGTTAACCGTCATCTCAATCACTTGATCCGGTTACCCGTACTTCAAACAGTTCAATTAGACGATCTGTCGGGTCAAGCCCGATGAAACCACCGTATTTCCGATCGAACCAATGTGCACAAGACTCCCTCGAAGGAGAGCACAGATGTTACCAACATTACCATAAATTACAGCAGTTCCATAATTAAGTTTTACAAGCCAGAGTTTTAAAACACTTAGAGTACAAACCGGAGTTCTGAATAAAAGCACGGAAGCTAAACGATGAGATACAGTAACATGTTCATAAGCCCGGAGAACATGTCATCAGAAGCACACAACACAAGCCAACTAATCCTCGATCCATTCGACAGTCCAGCCCGCGGGAACGGTCTGACCATCGATGATCCACTGCTCGGAGCCATCGGACACATTGAGATCATACTCT
>CM014274.1:22544768-22594270 GCA_004135705.1 Alloteropsis semialata | reverse complement strand
AGATCGCAGGAGGGAAGCCCGAAGACAGTTCGAGTCCTACTAGGTTTAGGTCTGTTTTGTCTTGTAAGGCACGTCTCCCTGGGTATAAATAGCGGGGTCCTGTGTGTAGAGGGTATTGAACATCCAAGTTTGTATTCCACAATCCACCCGAGGGTACTCGTTACGCATTGTAATCTGTACTCAACGAAATAATACAAGCAGCAACTGGACGTAGGGTTATTACTCGATCTCGAGGGCCCGAACCAGTATAAAAATCCCGTGTCTTTCTGTCCATCACCGTGATCAATCTTCGCACAAAGCGGGGTGTCTACCGGACAAATATCTGACGAGTACAACCTCGACACCCTCCTTCAAAACACCTTGCCTGAAGCCCCTCCAATCCTTTCGCCACTGCACACCTCCTCCCAAACGCCACCAGCCACCGGAGCAGAGGAAGCAGAACGACGCCGTGAGCCCTGCTCGTCAAATCGGCCGCGCGTGGAGGCCCTTGGAGCAAGCCGGCGCCACCACGGGGTCCACGACACTGAGACGCACCCCCGACCACAGTTCGTGCCGCCCGACCACCCTCAGGCGCCGCCACCACCGGAGCTCCACTGCGACGTCCGCCCTGCACCGGTGTCCCGCGCCTGCGTCGGCCAATTGATGATTCCGACCCCTGGGTAAGCTTCCCATTGCCGCCCTCTTGCTCCCCGTCCAGTCCGCGTGCGAAAACGTGCCCCGTAGCAGCCGTTCCCCGCTGCTCCGGCGAGCCGCCGCCGTTGGAAACCAGCGCCGCCGCCCACCCCTTGCACCGGCGAGGAGAACCCCCCGAAGATCCCTCAGCCATCCATCCCGAGATCGACGGCCCAGAATAGATCCCAGCATACCCCTTCGCCGTTTTGTTAAAGGGACCCCCGGCTTCCACAAAATCAACCCGAGGTCCGGCCCTGAGTCTTGCAGAATCTTCCCTGCTAGTCCTCAAAGTCTTTGGTTAATAACGTTTAGGTCCCCGGTTTATCGCAGCATAGACCTTCATCTTGTTTTTAGCGTAGTTTAATCACCGTAAATCCGATTAGAGTGATTTTCGCGTTGTTGTGTTCGTAGAAATGCGTAGATTAGTTTTATATCCTTTTTGCTTCTGTTTTCATTGTATGGTGTACTGTTCTAATAGAAATACTTTTGTATGCATGTACTGGCTTGTGATGGATGTATGTGTGGTGATTGGAATGCGTGTATAGTTTGCGAGCAGTACGAGGCCGGCTTTGATCAAGAGTTTGAAGACCAAGATCAGCAGCAACATTTTGAGGAAGGCAAGTGTAACATGATTTATCCTTGATACCTATTCACCTATTAATCATGTTATTCATTCATGCATGTGTCTAATTTGTTAAACCTTAGGAATGACTAGTCTTGTTTATCCTATTTACCTTGTTACCTTGGGTTTATGCATATGGGTAGATATGTTAGTTGTCGCTATGCTTGCCAACCGCTAATGTTCGTTATGAAATAATAATCATGACTAATGATATACTTGGAACCTTATTAAAATATGCTTTTTAGCAACTTGGTTTAGGGAGCTTGAGCATGTGTTTGCATTGCTCTAAGCGTCTCTTCTTAAGGTTCCGTTCTTAAAGCGGCCACCCAGGAAAACCGTACAACCACAGGAATCACATGGCTCTGGTCTTGACTAAGTAAACTGTACGGCTCTAGCTTGTCTAGTGGTTACCGAAAGGCGCAAGTGGGGCTGCCAGGTTTAAGTGTGGACCTCGGTCAGTTCTCGTTGGGGTTTGTGTGTGATGGATTTGTGTGATGTTTTGGCTGGAGCCTGGAAGGGTCCATGCGCCTGTCAGGAAACCGTAGCGGCCACTAGCTTGCTAGGGTGTCTTTTGAAAGGTCTCGTAGTGAAACCCTGTACTCATTTCACGTGGTGTGAAGGGAGTGCGTGCCCAAGGCAAGGGGGATCACGACCGGTGGTGAAAGTGTACAACCTCTGCAGAGTGTAAAACTGTTATAACAGCCGTGCTCACGGTCAAGAGCGGCCTGGATCCTTTTCGAGCGGTTCCTTGTTTTCTAAAAGTAATCAACTAAAAATGCTAACCGCAGTTTAAACCTTGTCTAGCCTTTTGAGCCTCATTTAATCATGTTATGCTTGCTAAGTAAGATGGATTACTTACACTTGCTTCATATCAACAAAATCCCGGATGGGTACTCAGAGGAGCCGCCAGTGGATGCTTTTGTATTCCCCGAGGAGTTCCCGGACTTCTAGGCAGTGCATTCCCCCAGTCAGAGTCCCTGTGGAGATGTTCTGGAGTTAGACTACGTCAGGCTTCCGCAACTTTCATAAACTCGTTAATAAATGTAATGCCTGTGATGTAAGACTTGTTATGATTTATGTTATCGAGCACTGTTTTCCTTTCTTTGATATTCATTTCTGAGCTATATGTGTGTAAAGACTTCCTGGGTTCACATATAGTAGCATTCGGATTTCCTTCGTAAATCCGGGTGTGACAATGTTCCCGGGCTTGGGGAACTCATTCAGCAAAAAGGATTGGCGGGAGATGCTCTGTGGGAGGCTAGCCGCGCGAAGGCACAAGCGACGGCGAGATGGACGCGAGATCTGAAATTCCAGGCAGGGGAGTGCATGGGAGGAGTTTGGAACGGCTTGGGTTCGTCGAGGGGAGTGGGAGGACTCTCTGAGTGGAAGGACAACGCCCGAGGAGTGGAACGCGTGGGAGGAAGGATGGCCGTTGGTGGTTATGGCGACCGCGGCGCTCCTTCAATGCCGGCCTGCTCTCGTGCGTGGGCAGCGAACCGTGACGCGAGCCGACGTGCGCGGGAGCAGGTGGCACAGAGACTCGGCAGGCGCGGACCGTGGTGACGGGTTGAATTGGGTCGGAACAAGGACGACGAAGCGACGGCTTCCTACTCGGTCAGGGCTGTCGCCGACGACGTCAGCGGAACACGTTGAGGGCAGTTTGACAGGGTATGGTGTGGTTGGGGACGTGCAGCGACGCACAGGGCTCGGCCTGGGCAGGTCTGTGCGTGCACGAGCCGGACCGGAGATGATGGAGTCGTCGCGACGTTCCTGCCGGGTGAGTGATGACCGCGTACACGAGATGATGACGTTCCCCGATCAGGCTATCTTCGGATGGCAAAAACTCCCAAAACTATTGCATAATCAGCCCGAACCGAGAGTACCAAAGTTGTAGAAGGATGATAGGGCTACCACTTTGTGTAAGGGAGTTTGTTCCAGAACTCAACGGAATGAGAGATAAACGAGTGTAAAGTTCGTCAAAAATCACGAAATCCGCCCAGACGGGCGATTTCGCGACGGACGAAACTGGCTATGTAGCTGTTTTAGAAATTAGGTCGCGGGAGATTGGGGAAACTTCAAGGAGTGAGTTTGGTACTGCTGGAAAGATCATGGAAAGCTCTACAAGATTGATAAAGGCCCCAACACCAGATAACAAGCTTAACACATTTTAAACAAGCTCCCAAGACAGCAAAAACACATGACTCCGAACTTAGCACTAGAGAGCTAAAAGACATCTAGAACACTAGCTATGCAACGAAACTTGTTAGGCATATTAAAAAGAGTATGAATGAAGCATTATAAGTACATTAGCATGAACCATGCACAAGAAACACATAAAATGATAGCACATGTGTATGCATGAGATGATGATGCACTAATGACCATGTTTGCATATTCCTTTACAATGCCATTAGATGATAGGGATCATATTACATCAAATCACATGATTAAGAAGGTGCAATGCATTTAGTTAGTTGATAAGCGCAGGGTTAAACACCAGAGGTGTTACAGCCCTCCCTCTTAAAAGAATCTCGTCCCGAGATTCTGGTGCATACAAACTATGTGTGTCAAGTTTTAAACACCTCTTTGTTGAGCGAGAAGGTCGGGGTAATTGCTCTGGAGATAACTTTCTTGTTCCCATGTAGCCTCATCTTCGGTGTGGTGGTTCCACTGAACTTTGTAAAATCTTATAGTGTTGTTCCGAGTGACTCTTTCTTTCTGATCAAGAATTTTAATTGAGCGCTCTTCATATGCGAGATCCGGTTCAAGTGTGATTTCTTCCAAGGCCACTTCTTCAGTTGGTACTCTCAGACATCTTTTGAGCTGTGATACATGAAATATATTATGGATACCGGCAAGGTGAGTGGGGAGTTTCACTCGATATGCAACGGGTCCACAACATTGTAAGATTGGAAAGGGTCCAATATATCTTGGAGCTAGTTTGCCTTTGACTCCAAATCTGTGTACACCTTTACTTGGTGAAACCTTCAAATACACATGATCTCCGACGTTAAAGCATAGAGGTCTCTTTCTTTTATCAAAGTAACTCTTTTGTCGAGATTGGGCGGCTTTAAGATTGGCTTGTACCACCCTCACTGTTTCTTCAGCTTTGGTAACTAAATCTGGTCCAAACACTGCTTGTTCTCCGGCTTCTGACCAATTTAGTGGGGTTCGACACCTATGTCCACATAAAGCTTCGAAGGTGCCATTTCAAGCTCTCTTGATAACTGTTGTTGTACGAGAACACAGCTATGGGTAAGCACTTCTCCAACTTTTGGTCATAGGGAATTGCACGAGCTCTCAGTATGTCTTCTAGGATTGGATTTACTCTTTCGGTCTGGGCATCGGTTTGGGGATGATAGGGAAGTTACCGAGTAGCTAGGCTACCATAGCCACAAGGAACTTTCTTTGAGAGTAGTCTGCGAATGGTGACTCCCAATTGCAGATCATTGAGATGCCCTTCAAGATAACATGCAGAACAGATAACGCTGGGCACCCTTCAGTGGAGGGACATGCGGTCAAAAAGGAATAAAGGTGCATGCTTTTCTTTCGGTCAACACTGGGCGGTTGTCACTAGAATTACCTCTCCTTAGGCAATAGAAATTTGATGCTGACCGATGGTTCAACATCCCATTGTATTTAGCACACCACTAAGACTCGTACAAAAGTACCCGAGGAGATGGGGATGATGCAAAGATGTTGGGCTAGGGGGAAACCACGGCCCATTTACAAGGAAGAAGTGGACTTTAGAGATAAAAAAGAGAACTCCAACATTCTCACTCATGGCTTCTTTACCGGAAAGATGATATGATAAAGGTCACGGAGATCAGGGGATCATGGCAATACTATAGGAGTGGTTGCCATTATGCTATGCAGATGCCAACACAACATAATTCTAATGGTGCCATTGCTTAATGCAGTGCCTGGTGCACTTGGTGATGGATGGTTGTAAGAATACATTGACCAGCAAAATGACCTATGTGCAATTTGAAGGTCCTCATGCCATGATGTACTCGAATGATGCTCATGTCATGATGGATGAAATGAGGAAGTGCATGTGAGATGATGCACGTGCATATGAGCTTATGTACTCCCATCATGATGCAAGTTTATGTCCTATGCCATATGCAATGATTACCTGACATTAGACCTTGGTTGAAAGGCAAGGTTTAGAGAGAACAGTAGAATTGAAGAGAGATTATGATGGAGTCCCATCAACTCACCCCGATACCGACGTGCCCCTAGTGACACTGTCATGCGGCCGCAGCACGCACAAGGTCCTAGGTTCCATCGTGGCACCAGGTTGTGGGACAAGGCTCCACCATAAAAATGGAAATCATGGATCACAACAAAGGAGGCATATGCAATTAGTAAGAGAATTTCCAGGGACCAAAATTTAGCTAACTTACTATGCCAAAGATGTAAGCGGTCTCATGATGATCATGCGATGCTTATGCATTATGCAGAATGATAAAGTGACATGCATAGATGATGTAACCTCTTAGTACGATCATGCATGACTGCTATGGTTGAGATGATCCCCTCATTTTCAGTGGAGTAACAGAAGGGAGTGCTTGGTGTATGCAGAAAGAATTCAAGATGACCACACTGCGGGAAGCATCAAGATCAATGGCAACACTTGGCCTTCGATTCTGTAGTATGGAATTGCACTCGAAAGGAGCGTAAAGGAGTAGCAGGGTTGCTCCAAGGTTGCAAGCGAAAAGGTTGATCAAGGAGTATGCAAGCCAAAAGGAGAGTATCACAGAGTTTAGATAACGGACTTGGAAAAGTTGGTAGCCACTAGGTGCACCAAACTTGGTGTGCATGATTTCAAAACCCAAGTTTGTCATACGCTTAGACGTCTGCAAGTCCCAATTTCTCCCTCGGTCGGCGTGTGCTGCCTTTGACTGCTGCAGCTGAGACACATGGATTTACGGGTTGGTCCCAACGGACTTATTCTCCAACGGTCGAAAGGAAGCGATATTGTTGATCCACTTGATTTGTCAGACCCTCAGTCTAGCTTGTCAGCTCTCTCTTCTGGATGCGGAGATTTGGTCAAGGAGCAAGGTTAGGGGATGCCTAGCGCTTCTGTCTAACTGAGTCAAGGGATGCGATGGCATCAAGAGTGAGTACGGCCAAGTCTGGATTATGACATGGTAAAGGTAGCTTGCACAAACCCTCAAGTGGATTAACCGGAAAAGGGTTAACTCTAACCACTGGAAACGAGATACCAGGACGTGGCTGAGCTCAAGCGGTTTTTCAAGGAAAAGAACCATGGTCGACCATGCTGATGATTCGTTGATGTCCCTGAACTAGATCTCTAGACACGCCTTTACAACAGGAAGAAAGCTTGGTATGATCGATTGCAGCGGAAAACCCAACACAGCGATACTGAGACAACTGCTATTAGCCTACCCAGAAACTAGTACAGAGATACATGCGAGCTCATACAGGCTAGTTCACAGATTACACTTCCAGGATACATCAACGTCGCTCATGCGGGAGTGGGTGGGTTACATGGTAGTAGAATGCTAAGAGCATCAGGATCTGGCACACACGCTCATGCGGGAGCGGGCGGGTTACATGGTAGTAGAATGCTAAGAGCATCAGGATCTGGCACACACGGCAGACGTACATCACTACCACAAGCCAACAATCTAGATCGCACACCTCAAGTATCCGAGTCATGGGAGTAGGCGCGCCTTGAGCTCTTCCCGACCAACGTAGCTAAGCGTTCTTGGCTTGGGAGATCCGCTCACGGGCTTCTGCTTGTACTTCTGCTCCACTGAGGTTGGCGGTGGCGAAAGGTGAAGGAGCTTTGAGAAGACAATCCGGGGCGAGCCGAGTTTGAGTGACGGCTAAGCGACCGCAGCTTCTTCTTGCAACACCGGAGTTCGCCGGAGGAGTATGAGCGGCGAGGCTTGATGGAAGAAGGGCCAAGGGAACTCGAGCGGTGGGTTTGGACGGCTTGGAAGTGGAGGAAGCAGGCTTTGGCGCTGAGGCCGCCTCGCCCTGGTTGCCACTTTATGGTGGCCGGTGATGGTGCGTCGGTGGGGCGACGTGCGAGACAGCTCGAATGAGAAGGTAGGGGCCGGTGGAAGTGCTGGAGGTGTGGTGGCGCGTGGCACGGTAGCGGCCGGCAGCGAGGTGCGTGGCGATACGACCGTGGGCGTAGTGGCGTGTGCATCAGCAGCATGGCGGAAAGGTGGCAGGTGATGGAACAGGGCGATGTAGGGTGCGGCGCAATGTGAGGGTGTAGTGTAGGTAGCGGATTCCAAGTCTTTTGCCCTAGGAAAAGATACGGTTTGCTCTGGGAAGAACGAGAAGGCAAGATTTGACCATGGGTTTAAGGGGAGATCTTTTGGTCCTGTTCTTGGTGCAAGGAATTATTGGTAGCTGATCTACATATTAATCGCTTGGCACTTATTTCCTTTCTTTTCACCAGGGTACCAAGCATATTCGTCCTTCTGTCTCTTCTTGGTGACGACCCAGCATTATTTCGAAAATCCGAGATTAACTTCATGGCCCCCTTTCTGATCATCATTGATGCTCCAACTAGCACAGTCTCTCGGGACATAAGAATTTTCTTCATAACCGATGGAGGCTATAGCGGAAAAGCACATGGATGAGTGGGTATAACAATGTATTTTCCTCCAAATGGGGCGGAAGTAGGGATGCATACTTTGGGAATGGCTCTACCCACGAGTGCTAGGAACTTAACAAGAGGTAGATGATAGGGCTAGCTACCACCTTGTAGGTATTTACTTCCTTTTTTTGTGCATACTCTGACGGAACCGAGATGAAATAATTGCTTGATTGCAAGAGACTTGTTCAGCCACTACCAGAAAACGGAGTCCGATGGTTCTCGTCCTAATCCTTGAGTTACACCGAAGATAAAATCTGAAATTGTTGTTGGGCAGCAGAAAGGCTGAAATTGGATTGCAGGAGCAGCAGCAAAGGAAATGGCATAACTCCTCAATCTGATATCAAAGATGTTCCACTTTTAACCGCAGGCAGAGGATAAGTTCTCCTTCAACTTTGTTGTTATGGGTTTGAATAAACTCCAACTTCATCTAGGTGAATTAATCACCATAAGGGCTGCTGATTTTCTCAGATTTCAGAGCTACAAGCTCCTAGTATTTTGTTCATAACTCGAGTTGCACAGAGATCAAAATTCTGAAATTTTGACAGCAGATGCTTCTACAAATTCCCTACAACTTTCTTAATTATCGCTTCTGCAGTAAAAATTGTTTACTAGGTTGAAACCTGACATGTACCAGATCTGTCCAGATTTGCAATTCCCTGATTTTCAAGCTCAACATGTGAAGCAAGTTATTGGTTATGTGCGTTGTGCCCAAAAACCCCAAAAGAGTTAGATATGATACATGCACGACCTATACGTCCTTACAAAAGAAAAGCTTGCCAATAAATTGACAAGAACGCGGACTCATATGGTGGCATACATACGTCTCTCCTTATAATAGCTAGTCGGAATTCTATCGATCACAGATCCTAACATTTCGCAGTTAGCGTACCTGCAGAAAATACATCATCACTGAACCGTTCGTGCCAGCACTCACGAACAGCCCCCATGTACCTCACGCCACATGGGTGACGCATATGCGGTTGCCCACATATGATGACCACGCCTTGTTGCTTACTATAGAAGCAACAGTCAACCAGAAATTTAAAAACATTACAGCCATTATAACATCGTGAAGATGTTATATTGGCTGCACCACCAAGTAAGCCACTGCTTGGGGATAGCGTTCGGATCACACCCCCGACACGGTGTTCATCTTCCACAGATGAATCGGGGGTCTCACCTTTGAGCGTCGTTACAGAAATTAAGGTCGGTTGTGCAAGAAAGTAAGTTTTGACAGAAAATAAATGTGCTGGAAGTTAGTCAAACAATTACTTTAAGCCACCTTCTACTAGACACAATCTACAGGGCTTGCGGACTATCTCCTAGGTTTTTCCTTAGCGTCCTAGTCCGTTGGGAAGGAAGTTCCAATTTTTTTACAAAAACACAGTTTAGGGCTTTGTTAGTACCACCTGCTGCACAACCTCGCTCTGATACCAGCTGTGGCAGAACCGCCCTAATTAAACTGGCTCAAGGACGTTAACCGTCATCTCAATCACTTGATCCGGTTACCCGTACTTCAAACAGTTCAATTAGACGATTTGTCGGGTCAAGCCCGATGAAACCACCATATTTCCGATCAAACCAATGTGCACAAGACTCCCTCGAAGGAGAGCACATATGTTACCAATATTACCATAAATTACAGCAGTTCCATAATTAAGTTTTACAAGTCAGAGTTTTAAAACACTTAGAGTACAAACCAGAGTTCTGAATAAAAGCGCGGAAGCTAAATGACGAGATACAATAACATGTTCATAAGCTCGGAGAACATGTCATCAGAAGCACACAACACAAGCCAACTAATCCTCGATCCATTCGACAGTCCAGCCCGCGGGAACGGTCTGACCATCGATGATCCACTGCTCGGAGCCATCGGACACATTGAGATCATACTCTGAAAAACAAAGCCACAAGCAAGGCTGAGTAACTAATACTCAGCAAGACTTATCCGAATATGGTTTATAACACCGACTCCTAAGGATGCACGGCTTTTGGCTGTGGGTTTTGTTTTGCCGAAAAGCAACTAATAGTTGATTCTAACTTTCAAGTTTTAGCATCAGGTTCATAGTCATTATCAAGTATCCATGTGAGCACCTTTTCTATAGCAAACATGTTGGAACAGCAAAATAATCAGAGAACCATTATTATTTATCATTCCCTCCTGACTACTTATGCTGTACAGCGGACAAGCGGTATTCAAAACGGAGAAGTGCCGCGATCATGATCGAATTTACACCTTGCAAGGGAAACCTGAACACACGTCACATAAGCTCTCCCGGAGCCTTACGCGACCACCTTTCCCGTCCTCTCTCGGATATTCAGTCTAAACCCACTAGTCCCGGGTGCAAAGCCCTACTGGTCCCGGACCAAGTAGCCGCAACTACACCCGCCATCCGTCCACTCCCAGAGTAGTGGGAAGAAGCCCAAATATCGTTTGATTCAGGTACATCAGTTTCCTGGGACCCAGACGCCAGTATATGCACAGTACGTTCAATGCTCGCCCAACAATACAGCAATGACCTTAGTCCATTTCATACGTAGACGGGGCCAACCACCCACACAGTGTAACACGGAGCCCCCGGGATTCGGCCCGGCCCATCTGGCAAAAGCGGGTCGGTTACACACAGGAGCATCATCCGACCCCGCCCACAAAGCTTATGATTTCAACATACAGTAAAGAACCTATATCTCGCGAGTGACAAGAAATCACTCGACTTCTGCCGGTCCTGTTTAGCATGGCAAGCTATCGACCTATACATACTAGTATCTTGACATAGGAATCCTAGGGATTATGCATCTAGGGTTTCAACCATATCCAAAACTTAAATGCACAATACTTAAGTACTCATGTGGCATAGTTTTGGAAAATAGGGGTTATGATACGGTGCTTGCCTTCCTGCTCAACAGCCTTGGGCTCTACCGAACTTTGGTTCGGGTCTTCAGGAATGGGCTCAGCGACAACTGCGGTCTCCACCAAGTCAACAACGGATCAACCACCAACTCGTACAAGCCGTCAGCGACTGCGGTATCTACATGAGATGCATCATGCATGAGGGCGATGAATGCAAAGACAAGAATAAATATGATGCTCATGCATGCCGCAAACAACCATAAACTAATCTGTCTAGTTTACTCATGAGCACTTGTTGCATAACAAATAAATTGTATCAAAGGATTCACTATTGTACTGGTGATGATGGTGAGTAGCCATTTTGGCATGCATTTAACATAGCTCATGGAAACATGTAGTAACAACTACTTATGTACATATGATTAATTCATATTTGCGCTAGTTTTCCTACTAAAATGCATATATACAATTTTCTACTCTCTTTTCTGGTTACCTAATTTTTATAACAGCACATACTAATATGGTGGTGCAACTAATATCAAGTTTTTAATGCAAAAGCACTATCTAATCCTAGCATGTGATGGCAAATGCACAACTATTAGCAAAAAGAGAGAAAAAACACATATTTAACTTAGCACAAGAAACTCTACTGATCTATGAAGGTTGCATACAGACCTACTAACATTACTAACCTTCTCTTGCCAAAAAGATTAAGCACTAACTTATGTATGAACTAGCTAAACCTATCCAAGTAAGCAGCTACTTAACAGATTTAAACAGAGAGGTAAAACACAAATTTCACTTATACTCATATTTTTCCTGCAGAGACAAATTCATGAGCAAACTAACAAAATTTAGTTTGCAATTTTTGGAGTTTTCTACGATTTTATGTGGATTTTGCAAGGAGCAACTCTTCTCTGAAATTCATCAACTCGGAAATCAACCAAAACGGGCTCAAACCAACTTCCTCCGAGTTCAAAACTACTCCCTCAACTTCTCCTCCCCACCTCCCGCCGACCCAAGCCAACTCGGCTGGCCCAATCCGCGCCTCCTCTTTCTCCCTCACTCTTCCCTCCCTTCCTTGGCCCACTCGGCCATTCCGGCCCGGCCGCCTCCTCCCTTACCTCCATCTCTGCCTCCTCTTGGGCCTGCGGCACCTAAGGCCCAGCTGGACCTCGACGCTCGCCCCCGCCGGCCCACGCGGCCGCGCAGCCCAGCCCGCTCGCGCGCATNGCCAGGCCTGCCGCCCCTTCCCTTACCTCGCGCCAGCGCGCGGGCAGGGACAGGCGCGCCGTGCGGCCGCGGCCAGTGCCGCCGCCGACCGTCCTTCCTTCGGCTTCCGGTGACGATCCGACGAACGGAGAGGAGCACGACATGTTCCCGGGCTTGGGGAACTCATTCAGCAAAAAGGATTGGCGGGAGATGCTCTGTGGGAGGCTAGCCGCGCGAAGGCACAAGCGACGGCGAGATGGACGCGAGATCTGAAATTCCAGGCAGGGGAGTGCATGGGAGGAGTTTGGAACGGCTTGGGTTCGTCGAGGGGAGTGGGAGGACTCTCTGAGTGGAAGGACAACGCCCGAGGAAGAGTGGAACGCGTGGGAGGAAGGATGGCCGTTGGTGGTTATGGCGACCGCGGCGCTCCTTCAATGCCGGCCTGCTCTCGTGCGTGGGCAGCGAGCCGTGACGCGAGCCGACGTGCGCGGGAGCAGGTGGCACAGAGACTCGGCAGGCGCGGACCGCGGTGACGGGTTGAATGGGGTCGGAACAAGGACGACGAAGCGACGGCTTCCTACTCGGTCAGGGCTGTCGCCGACGACGTCAGCGGAACACGTTGAGGGCAGTTTGACAGGGTATGGCGTGGTTGGGGACGTGCAGCGACGCACAGGGCTCGGCCTGGGCAGGTCTGTGCGTGCATGAGCCGGACCGGAGATGATGGAGTCGTCGCGACGTTCCTGCCGGGTGAGTGATCACTACAACACACCATTTAATCTGCGACGGAATCCTGGCGACGGTTTCAGAAAACGTCAGCATTTTATTCTTAGCCCAGAATCTGTGACGGAATTTTCGCGACGAAGTCTGAGAACGTCGCAGATGTGCAAATAGCCCATTCGGGCTCAGATTTGGGCCCAAATTCTGTGACGAATTTCAGTAACCGTCGGGCTCAAATTTTATTTTTAGTTTATTCTTTGCTATATTTTATTTTTAAAAAAGAAAATGGGGTGTAAAAATTGTGCTTTATTCTTTGTTATATTTTATTTTTTATCAGAAAATGGTGTGTAAAAATTGCGCAACTAGGAAGCTAAAATGAAAAAAAAAATTAGAAAAAAATAAAAACATGCGATTCCAAGAATCGAACATGAGACCTCTCATCCAAGAAGTAGTGCACCTACCACTGAGCTACATGTTCTTTTGTTTATATTTTGGGTGTTTTTTGTTTTAACACATACATGCGATTTTAATCCGGGCGCAAAAAAATGGGGCGCACGCGGGACTCGAACCCACGACCTGGCGATCATGAGACGGGTGTCATCCACTGAGCTACTTGTTCTTTGGTTTTCAATCTTGGTATTAAATTTCATTGAACACATTCTGATCGACCTGGACAACGAAACAACCTCTCACCGGCCGCCACCTGTCACCCTGGTGCGCCCCCACACACCAGCCACGTACGTCCTGTAACAGCCCAAAATCCAAATAAAAATTTAATCAAGATAAATAAATAGACCAATGTTTGTTTTGGTCTTTATTTGGTTCTTCTCATGTTTTATGCATTAATAACCCTCCTTGAGCATATTTTATAAATAATATGAAAGGGTGGTAATACAAAAATATACATATAAGAAATTTGATCAAAATAATATGAACAAAGATCTTGGCCTAAGATCTTTGGTTTTCTCACATAAAAAGATGCATTTGAAAATGACCCTAATAAAGTAAGAAGAATAATATGCTAAAAGCACTAATCAATAAATCCTCAAACTTCCAACAAGATTTCTGAGGAACTAAATTTATTTTGGTGATTTTCTCAGAATACTTGGAGCAGGTTTGATTTGAATTCAAAGTTTGGTTTGAATTCTACAACTCAAACAAAAACCAAATCTTTTTTTCAATCTTTAAACCCTATCTGGGCCAAAAGCTGAGTCGGCCCGCCTCTCTTTCCTTCTCCTATCAGCCCACCAGGCCACCGGGCCACTCTCCCTCCCTCCATGGGCCGGCCCAAGACAGCGCGCGAATTTGATTTTCACCTTTTAATCCTGAATTTGATTTTCAAACATGCATAACTCTCTCATTTTAGCTCCAAACTTGGTGATTCTTTTTCCTAAAATCATCTAAAATCATACTCTATCAAGTTATGAAACTTATTAATGCTATTATTTTAAAAAATCTTCTCGTATGAGTCTATTTGAACAATCCAATTTTTAAATTTCAAAAAATGACAACTACAAGCACGATTTTTTACACTAAATGATGTCAAATGGAAAAGTGATGAATACCAAAGTTTCATATCTCATCAAGATCTATAATCTTTATTTAGGTCATTTTGTCATTTTCAAAAGTGGTAAGAACATGTATTACAAATTTGACAAGTCTCTAATATAGTTTCTTAAACTATGTGAGTGAATCTAGGATTAATGACCAATGTATATTACCACTTTCTCAAATGAAAAAATAACCTAAATAAAGATTGTAGATCTTGATGAGTTATGAAACTTTGGTATTCATGACTTTTTCAGCTGAAATCATTTAGTGTTCCAAAATCTTGCTTTTAGTTATCAAATTTTGAAATTCAAAATTTGAATTATTCAAACTTTGTCACATGGATTAATGAACTAAATAAAGTTTGTAGATATTGATGAGTTGTACAACTTTGGTATTCATAATTTTTTCATTTGAAATCATTTATTACCCTAAAAAAATATGTGAATTTCTCAACTTTTGAAATTTCAAATTTAAATAGTTCAATCTAATTTGGATGGGGAAGTGACCAAAACAATAGTTATAGATCTCGAATAGTTCTACAACTATTGTATTGACAACTTTCTCATTTGAAATCATTTTTGATGTCTTAGAATTTAGTACATTTCTACTATCAAAATAAAAAAGAAAAAGAAAAAACGTTTGGCAGAGAAAAAATGATAAAAGGCCCATTCAGCCCACTTAGCCCAACGATTTCTAGCCGTCCATCTCCGATTCAATGGTTGGGATCGCTTTCTCATAGTATAAAACCGATGCCTCAGCCCCAAACCCTAGCTTCAGTTCCTCCTTCCTCACCGCGCCCCCCTCCACTTCCAGGCGCACCCGCTCCCAGGTCTCGCGCTGCTCCCCCTTCTCCCTTCGACCCCTTCCTCTCCAGCCCGCATAGGCGGCGGCCGCCGCCCTCCCGTGGCCCCTCCAGATCCGGTGCCTTCACCGTCCCTCTCTCCACTAGATCCGGCTCGGTGGCGGGGCTGGGTCTGCGGTCCGGGAGCTACGGCTCCCTCGCGGCCGCCGTCGGCGGCGGGCGGGAGGGGGTGGGCGCTGCGCGGGGAGAAGGAGCGGCTGCAGCTGCTGCACCGCACGCTGCGGCTGGTCGGACGCCGCAGGGCCGGCGTGCTGCTGCTGCTCACCGTCGCGAACCCTGCCGCCGCCACCCTGCCGTCCCCGGCAGACCACCAAATCTGCGCGTCGCCCGCTCCCTGCATGCTACGGCGGCGCCGCTGCCCCGCTCCGTCCCTCCCTGGCTCCCTGCTGTTGTGCCTGCGCTGCGCACGGCCACGGCTAGAGCTTGGTGGGTGGCCGCGGCCAGCCGCCACCCTGCGCGGGTCCGTTGGCGCGTGCACCCAGAGCCTGGCAGCCGGCGCGGTGGGCTGCAGGTTGTAGCGCTGCTCGCTGCCCCTGAGGCCCTGACTAACTGCCTTTGCTATTCTGAATCCACGTTAGTGACACTGTGAGTTGCTGAATGATTTTAGTTGATTTCCTCATTAATCCAGAAATTCATAAACGTCTTTATGCTGCACTTTGTAGACACGATGAAGGGCCAGCACCAGAAGAGGTGCAGGACACTGACATTCTTCTAGTCTTCGACTACTTGTGTAGGTTCAATTTGGCTTCCTATTGTTGATGAAGAAATGGTACAGGAGGATGAGGATTAGCCAAATTGGTGGTTTAGCCGCCACTGATCGTAGAGTATGCTGTCAAATGTTTGCACCAGATGCATATTCGCGGATGGTGTGAAGGGACACCTCTCTCTCACGCATTGCTATGTCAATTATCTTAAATGTTTCATATAGTTTTAATTTTCAAAAGAAATTAAGGTGTGTTTCAGATGGTAGAGTTGAGTTGAGCTCTGGTAGTGCCTATTTCGCATGGCCTTTAGTAATCAATTTTGTTGTTGATTGGCATACCCAGACTGGATCTATAGGCTGATGCTCCTGTTGGTACTAATACATGCTGATTCTTCTGTGGTCGGTAGAGGTCACGGGAGGCATACTTAAGTTTGAGTACCTTGGCTAATTCATTTAGCTTCTGTTACTTGTGTTGGACTACAATAATCAATCATTGCTAGTGCTATTCTTTGCCTGGAGTGTTAATTTATTCTTTGCTACATTAATCTCAATGCCAAGTGTTAATTTCGTCTTTGCCTAGAGCTTTGGTTAGTTTGAATTGTTCCTAGACTAATCTCAATTTAGCAAAGAGATCATTACTGCTTGTTTGTTCTCAGTTTATTACATGATTACTGTAATTCTATCTGAATAAGGTCTTCAGTCCCTTTCTACATCGTTGTATCTACCGAAGCTTTTGCATGCTCTCATTAGTCTAGCTGTTGCATTCACATGTTCAAGTCTAATTGTTTCCATTCAGGTTGATGGCAACTTCTGTTGCAAGTGAACCCATAAGCTGATTGCAAGTGGTGCTATCTGTTGGTGACTGCTATCTCTGTCAAGTGAATATGGTGCTTGTTTTTACATGGCAATGATCACTATGCTAATATATCCGGAATGTTGAGAACCGCACCAAGGCCGACTGTCGTGGCATTTTGTATCTTAAATAATATTTGTTTACTTATTATTGCCCTCGATGGTAACTAGCTTACTTTCAAATTATAGTTATCTTTAATCAGGCATTTTGTATCTTAAATAATATTTGTTTACTTATTTTTGTAGGTAGCTTGGACAGGATGTTCAGGTTACAAGATCATTTGGATTGCATGGAAATTGCTGCTTGCCTACTAACTGCAGGCCTAGCTCATAGTATATGTAATTGTTTGAAGCATTGTATTGCTTGAAGCTATGCTTTCTTTGTGATTAAAACTAAAGTTAGAATATGTGATGAGAGGAGATGTTAATATGTTATTGATGGGCTGGTTTGTATATCTTGTGTTGGGCTGAAATGGTAATATGGGCTTTAAGGATTGTTATGGGCTGAAATGCTAGTTCTGGAAAATGGGCTGAAATGCCTGAATTCTGTGTTGATGGGCTGAAAAAAAATTGTATTGGCTTTTAGGTGACACGTCATCATCCACGTAGGTGCCACGTCATCATCCACGTAGGTTTCACGTCATCATCCACGTAGGTGCCACGCCATCATCCACATAGGTGCCACGTCATCATCTATGTAAACGCCACATCATCGTCCATGTCAGCAGCAATCCGTGACGGTTATTTTCGTCGCTAAAGTTGGGCTTTGGGCTGGGCTAAGAGGGCCTCGGGTTGGTCTGCGACGATCTGAAACCGTCACGGATCGCTTCAATCCGTGACGATTCTGAAGATCCGTCGCTCGATTTAATCAATGACGCTCAATCAACAACGAATTTCGAAACCGTCGCGAACATTTTTTTGCGACGGATTTTCAGCAATCTGCGACAGAATGATTCCGTCGCAGATTAAATAGTGTGTTGTAGTGGATGACCGCGTACACGAGATGATGACGTTCCCCGATCAGGCTATCTTCGGATGGCAAAAACTCCCAAAACTACTGCATAATCAGCCCCAACCGAGAGTACCAAAGTTGTAGAAGGATGATAGGGCTACCACTTTGTGTAAGGGAGTTTGTTCCAGAACTCAACGGAATGAGAGATAAACGAGTGTAAAGTTCGTCAAAAATCACGAAATCCGCCCAGACTTGGGCGATTTCGCGACGGACGAAACTGGCTATGTAGCTGTTTTAGAAATTAGGTTGCGGGAGATTGGGGAAACTTCAAGGAGTGAGTTTGGTACTGCTGGAAAGATCATGGAAAGCTCTACAAGATTGATAAAGGCCCCAACACCAGATAACAAGCTTAACACATTTTAAACAAGCTCCCAAGACAGCAAAAACACATGACTCCGAACTTAGCACTAGAGAGCTAAAAGACATCTAGAACACTAGCTATGCAACGAAACTTGTTAGGCATGTTAAAAAGAGTATGAATGAAGCATTATAAGTACATTAGCATGAACCATGCACAAGAAACACATAAAATGATAGCACATGTGTATGCATGAGATGATAATGCACTAATGACCATGTTTGCATATTCCTTTACAATGCCATTAGATGATAGGGATCATATTACATCAAATCACATGATTAAGAAGGTGCAATGCATTTAGTTAGTTGATAAGCGCAGGGTTAAACACCAGAGGTGTTACAGTTGACCAGAAAAAGCGTCAACAAACAGCAAGTAGAGGTTGGAAAAGCTAGGGTTTGGAGATGCAAAAAAGTAAAGGTAAAAGTAGTAAATTTGATAGATTCGATTGTTGTGTGTTCAATCGGCCGAATCCCCTTATATTTATAGGGAGGGTAGGTCTTGTCCCGCAAGGAAACCAAGTTACAACTCGTTACAACCTCGGAATCCTAAATTAAGAGTCCTAGTCGGATTACAAAAAGGGTAACCGGTCTGACCGGTCCCCCACACCGGTCAGACCGGTCTGGGTCGGACCCCCTCGTCTTGCACGTCTTGCTCCTCCACCGACTCTTGCGGTCCTCTTGAATCCTAAGCACTGCAACTTTCGGTCATTCCAGAGAGTATGTCATCTTTTGCTTCTTGCACCAATAATTGCGGTCCTCCTGAGCCCTTAGCACCGCAATAGTCGGTCATTCCAGAGACCATGTCACTTCCATCGAGCTAGGACTGATTGTTGCGGTCTTTAATGCGTTAGCACCGCAACATCCTGTGCCAGACCGGTCTGACCGGTTGCCCTGGCCTGTGCCAATTTTGGTTGTCAACACATAGACACTAGTATGCATAAGTTATTTTGGGTTTCTTAAGTTGCCACATCAATTGTATTAAAAACAACACAGGATATTGCACGTGAAGGGCCCGGTAGTAAAGACTTTTCTCAACGTACAAACGACCAGGTAACTTTTATTATCAGGTTCATGCCACTCTAAATGACACTTGTGATCTTAATAATGATCATGTTCTCTCTAAAATATAGATGGTTAGGACGTATGGAACTATATTTTGCAACGTCGCCGGGGATGCTTACCATAAGAAGATCAAGACGGAAAGCACACTCTCATTTTTTGGTGCTCTTAGAGGCTTAGGGAGAATTTGTCTTATCTTAGTTCAAGACACCGTTTCTAAGCTCAAAGATGATTATTTGAAAAATAAGATCACCCGTCGTATGGATACGCATTCCCAAGAATTTTATAAGAAGTTGGAAAACATGGAAGATGAAGTTGCACTACTACAGCAGGAGCATCACAGGCGGTTCGGTTGCCCACATCACAGCCGGTTTTCAAAAGTGGCGCTGATTAAGTGGCGCTGATAATCCCTTTTTCACAGCCGATTTACGTTATGAACCGGCTGTGAAAATCAGTTTCACAGCCGGTTTTGAACCTTGGAAACCTGCCGCGTCAGGCGTTATCACAGCCGGTTTTTTGCCAAAAACCGGCTGTGAAAGTGCATTTTCACAGCCGGTCTTCTTCCAACCAAAACCGGCTGTGAAAGGGCATTTTCACAGCCGGTTTTCTGCAAATAAAAACCGTCTGTGAAACTCATTTTCACAGCCGGTTTGAACCGGCTGTGATATGTTTTTTTAGAATAAAAAAAATAATTAGAATGTCTCAATTTTCACAGCACAATAATTCACAAATATATAATGCATTCACAATTCATCACCAACATAGTACATTTGCAATCCATACATCAACTTTATTACATGAAGTCTAATACAAGTTTGTAGTCCAACATTACTACTACTACTACTAAGTGCTCACAAGTATAGGTGGTCTTACTTCTCCCATTTCTGTCTGACCAACAGCCAAATGCTCCTTTACTGATACGTTCCTCCTTAATAATTCATTTTCTCCCTGCAAGAACAACAGTTCAAATGTCACCTGATAATTTGCAATTTCACTATGGATGACCAGAAAAGCAAGAGCTTATTTGTCTTTTGCTCGTGTTTCAGATTTACGTATTCCATCCATAGCGAGAACATCTTCTTCCCTATAAACTGACAGAGCTTATTTGTTTTGTTTAATTAAAAAAACTTACAAAGAACCTAAGTTAAGAAAAAATATATTGAAAAGGGCAATATGTTTGTGTGACATAAAGAACGCAACACAAACCAACTGAATACTGGAGAAAACAATGTCGTGCTAGTAAGGCTGGTTATGGAGAGTATCGCACATCATATTTTGTAGGTATTAATTGTTCTATGCTCTTCCAGAATTGATTTCATTACAGACGCGCATTTGCGGCTTCATTAAAAAATCAGTATGCTAAAACCGGCTGTGAAAACACATTTTCACAGTCGGCTAAAGAAAACCGGCTGTGAAAATGCATTATCACAGCCGGTTTTTCTTAAAAACCGGCTGTGAAAAAAGCCTGCAAATGTCAGGTTTTGTCAGGTATAAAACCGGCTGTGATAGGTGGTTTTCACAGCCGGTTTTTTAGCCGAACCGGCTGTGAAAACCTAGCCCTTTTCACAGCCGGTTCGGCTAAAAACCGGCTGTGAAAACCACCTATCACAGCCGGTTTTTCCTTTCCCAGCCGCAGCACTAGAAAAACCGACTGTGAAAATATTTTCTGCGCCACTTTCAAAAAACCGGCTGTGAAAATAGTGACTTGAAAAATGGTTTCTGTAGTAGTGTTGCTACAACTGAGGAACAAATGGTATAGCTTGTGCCCATAGATTTGCTTGCCATCATCTTTAAGTGAATTATTTGCTGTTTCAATGATACTATACTAATCCCTTGTGTGCATTTTAACTTCCATAGTTTCAACGCATGGTGACTACCATACTCTTCTATGCACTGGAACATGCACACTCATATATTTTTCGGCTTACTGAGGGGCGCAAGCTTGCACTGGATTACCTAACACCCGAGGTTAGTAAAAACAATGCTAGCTGCCCAGCTTATCTCTTCTCATTAACTCATTTGCAACACAATTAATTAATGTCATCGTGGTGTCTATCATTGCAGGGATAATAAGATGTTTCACTATGTAAAGATCTTTGATCACGTTCATCGTGGTAGGCGATCCTCACGTTCATCTGGCCTATTCATCAAAAAAAACGTTCACCTGGCCTCAGGTGTTTTAAGTTTTTTTTTTTGGGTCATCAAACTAGATAGGCAGCCTGTGTGCTGCGGATTGGCTGTGTCCTTCGGTTGTAAGCTATCAAGCAAGATTGCTGAGACTGTATTTATTCCTTATTTAAAAAAAGGGTGATCCTCACGCAACTAAGGCTAATCCCAATGGGTGGTTTCATTTTGATGTTTTCAAGATGGCCACATAGGCAAAAGTAAAATGAAATGGCGTATGAAACTACCTTCCAATGCACAATTTCATGGTGTGATTTCATAGGCTCCATATAGCATTTAATTCCAAGACTCATGAAGAGTTGGTATCCGTGCACAGGGAGTTTCATCTAGATAAAACTAGTTTCCTCTCTCTCTTTTCTTAAGTATGATGCCATGTCATCACAAAATCCTACATGGCGTAGCCTAAGGCCAGTCTCAATGCATAGTTTCATCGCACAGTTGAGGACGAAACTCATCTCTCATCCCATGAAACTCCCACATTCTCTCTCCTTGCCAAGTCATAAAAAATGCTGATGTGGCATCAAATTTATTGCTCATGAAACTATCCGTGAAACTCCCACTGAGAATGGCCGAATAGTGGCCAAGGACGAAGTTACAAAAACGCCGGAATATATCTGGATGCTCCCTTTTGTTTTCCAAAACAGCATGAGCACTGATATTTATGGCAATTAAGGAGGAACCAATAATTAAGTTCTATAAATAGGATATTAGTACATAAATAAACTAAAGGATGACAACTAAATTCTTGTAAGATATGAGAAATCTGCAACTATTTCGGGACTAGCTCCAGAGGTCGCGTTTGTACATTTCATCCTTGACCATGGTGGTTTTGAGCGTCCCGAAAAAAACTGTTTCTTTCATTTCAAATGTTCCAAAAGCTCTTCCAAATCAATGCAAGAAGGCCACTGCTATTGTTCTTCTATCCTTCTTTGGAGGAAAGATCGACAAGCATTATTTTGTTTGTCCACCCATTGGAGATGGCGATGTTTGGGATTTGGATCGCTTTTTTTACTTGAAGAACGGGATATTTGGTCAGGTCAGGTGGCCATGCATGGACCGTGTAGACGTGTAGTACTCCCCCCCGACCTCGGTAACAACTGGGCTGTGGCCTGTGGACCCCGAAAGTTGGCATCGCATGGGGATGATTCCGTATCGTTTGCGTGAGATTCTGTTTCCTTTTTGCAGCAGCGGCTGGCCTTCCTGACCAAAACATAACCGCAATGTACGAACGCAGTCCGCGCAGGCTGCACCAGGGTTTTTTTTCTCGTACCGGCGGTAGCAGTAAGCCGGACCGGTTTTTACCGGTTTTCGATGAACAGTACCGGTTTTTTTCGGTAACCGATGAACAGTACCCTAACCGGTCCGGGGCGGTTTGAGCGGTAACCGTGGGAACCGGACCGGTTCCCAACGGTAAAAAAAACCCTGGGCTGCACTGCACTAGCCGTGTCCCCGCATGAAAACAAAACAACAGGCGCCGAGGAGCTCGCGCTTCGTGGGGCCCATCCGAAGCGGCAAAGCCCTGCCGTGCCCGTCCGTCCCGGTCTCCTTGCATTGGTAAAGAAGCCAGCTAGCGAATGATCAGGTCGATTCAAAGTGACTCTTAAGTATTTGCATGGACACGATTTTGTTAGTTTTGTTTCGTGTCAAGTGTTCCAAGATTGGAGTGAAAAAGTTTGGCCAGAAAAAAAGTGTATGATGAACGTGTAACCAACCAATGTTACTCTGTTAGCAATCAACAATAAAGGATTAGGGCCGGGCTAGCAGGTAATCTAGCCAAGTTTTAGCCGTACCTTCTCTCTAGTTTCTCTCTCTAGCCTCTGGGAGCGGGCGTCCTCTCACGCCGGTGACCCCTCCGGTCCCGGCGTCCACCAATCAACCCGCCGGTGACCCCCCCGGTCCCGGCGTCCACCTCATCTGCCGGTGGCCCTGCTGGTCCCGGCATCCACTACCTGCTCGGGGCCCCGTCGGCCCAGATCTAGCCACCATGGAAGGAACTGATGAAGACCGTGATGGGGACGGAGACAGCCCGCGTCTCCCACCACTCGCAGCGGCGGCTGCGGCCAGCCTCCCTCCAGGCTGGATCCATGCTCCGGGACCATCTTCTCCATCGCTCAATCCGTTGGCCACGCCATTCTTTCGGCAGGCAGCGGAAGCGGGGGAGGAAACGCCGGATTGGCTCAGATTCAGCGCGTCGCCGGATTCCATGTCGGAGGATCTCGCATCCCCCCGGTCGCCTGCTGCTACGGCAGCCGTCGCCGCTCGTGCCAAGGGCAAGGCGGTCATGGTCGCTTCGTCGTCTTCGCCGGCCGCCGACCGTCGGGCCCAGCAACCTTCTGGCGGCTTCATGGCTGATGCGCGCCGCGCCTGGCAAGGGCGGGCGGATCCCCCGGTCCGCTCTCACCCTCGTCCCGTTCCTCTGGCGTCGGTAGTCGTCCGCTGTGGGCGGGATTCCGGGCCGGGCCAGGAGGAGGATGACTGGACGGAGGTTCGAAGGAGACGGCGGCCACGTCGTGACCCCGCCCCGACGCGCCATGCCCCGCGCCCGGTGCCTGCTGATTTAGTGGGGCGCTGCTTCAACTGTCTTGCTTCGGACCACGTCGCGGCGGCGTGCCGGAATCCTTCTCGTTGTCTGCGCTGCGGGCGGGAGGGGCACCGGTCGCGGTACTGCAGGAGAGGCCGTTCGTGGGCTGCGTCCACTGCCGCACGACACCCGCCGCCGCGGCGTGCCCCACCTGATGGCCATGGTCGCTCTTCTTCTTCAGACGTGACGCGGTCTGCACGCTCCCAGTCAACGGGGCCTAGCAGTCCACCACTTGAGGTTTGTCGTCCTCCGTCGTCCGACGGCGAAGACGCCTCCATGCCTTCTCCGCCACCGTCGCCCCGTCCACCGGGGGATCCTTCACGGCGTCCCAGTCGTGAGATTTGTGTGCTGCAGCGCACGCCGGAGATCGATGCGAGGGATGTTCACCTCGCGTCTCATGCCCTGGTCGTGATGGTGGGGGGCGTTCGTCCGGCCGTCACCCCACCTCAGCTGGCAAGACTGCTCGAAGAGTTCTACACACTGCTACCGGAGGATTTTGTGGTGCACGGCCACACGCCGGACGACTTCCTCGTCGAGTTCTCGTCGGAAAGCAACGCTAACCGCATCTTGCACACCCACCTGCCCAGTGACGCTCCTCTTCAGCTCTCTTGGCGGCGATGGCGGCGCCAGTCAGGAGCGAGCCTGGCTGCTTTGCGTTACAGGGTGTTGGTAGAGTTGCGGGGTATTCCAGATCATGCCAGAAATCTTTCGACGGCACACATGGTGCTTGCACCGGCCTGCTCCAACCTGGTGGAACCGCCGGAGCAGCTTGCTGGTGATGATCTGGGGTTCTTGTTCGTGGCTGCTTGGTGCATTCATCCTGATTTCATTCCCACAGAGAAGCTGCTCTTCATCCCCGAACCACAGCAGCCACATGAGCCAGGCAACCTATTTCTAAGGCCTCATGAGATCATCCATTGCAGGCAGGAAGGTCTCTGGTATCGGGTGCATGTTCGGCTGATTGAGCTTCAAGACTGGAATCTATCCAATGATTCGTCAGATGATGACTCGCCTGATCACTTTGGAAGCTCGGATGAGGAAGAGGGTCACCATCCAGGCGCTTCACGCCGCTGCAGAGAGGGTCCATGGCCGAAGAGGAGCACTCCAGAGGGAAGGAGTGGCCCTGGCGGCGGCCCTTCCTTGGGTCCGGGTTGGGGTCCTCCTTTTTCTGCGGCGGCGACGTGCTCCACCGCCGACGCCGGTGACATCTCCAGCCGAGCTTGGTCATTGGCGGCACCTCTACGCTTCGGTCGCCGTGCCCTAGCCCGGCGCGAGTCCAGGGGCACTGGTGCTGTCACCTCTGGAGTAACTGCGCGCCTGCAGAGTACGAAGCCCATGCAGGAGCCCACGCCTCCTGTGGGCCCCACTGTCCTAGAGGGGCACAGGAGTCCTCCTTCGAAGACGCACGAAGCAGCTACCGGCCACACGCATGCGGACAAGGGTCGGACAAGGGTGGACGCGTGGGACGCTGTTGACTTCATCCCACTGAGAGCCCGGCATGGGTGCGGGCCGGGGTCCCCCTTGTTGGATCCGATGTCCTTGGAAGCTTCGCTTGCGACCGTTGGGGAAGGACCACGGCCTCGGAACCTCGCTGTCCGCTCGGAGGGGGCAAGGGTGGGTGAGGCTGGGCCGTCACCTGGGCCGTCACCTGGGCCTTTGCTGGAAAACAGCATGGGCTGCACCGTCCCTGATACACTGGATGGGCCTGCTCCCATCTCCACTTGGTCGCAAAATGACGTCCTGACTGCAGCCCAATTGGAGTTGGT
Organism: Alloteropsis semialata; assembly: GCA_004135705.1. Taxonomy (NCBI): domain Eukaryota; kingdom Viridiplantae; phylum Streptophyta; class Magnoliopsida; order Poales; family Poaceae; genus Alloteropsis; species Alloteropsis semialata. Next base: position 22,568,620 of record CM014274.1, on the reverse strand, counting down.
ACGTTTTCCTGAGGTACCGACTGTGGGGCTACCGGTGTCGCCGGCCCACAGTGACTTTGTTACTACCACCAGGGGATCACTGCCGACCCTCCCCCTGCACATTCCACCTGATGCTAATACGCCAGTGAGAGATGCCACTTCTCACTTTGCACAATCGTTGTGCAGGGACAGTCCGCCTCCGGCGCTGCAGCGATCTCCTCCACGCCGAAGGACGCGACGCCCACGGTCGTCGTGCATGACACCGGCCATCCGACGAAGCGAGCGGCTGGCCAAGAAGTCGCACAATCGAGCTTCAAAACCAGCGTTGCAAGCCCAAAATGTCCTGATGAAGCGCCTGGGCATCACGTCGACGGCCGAACCTCCGGACGCTGCTGCTTTCCAGCGCTTCCTAGAGGTCTTTACGGCCACAATGTCCACCTCTCAATGCGAAGCACTTGATACTTTGCTTCCTGATGGAGGGCCGACTTTCTCGGCCGCTCTGGTGGAATCCGAGCCTTAGGCTTTTTCATCCGCTCTGTTGTGGTCGCGAACTGTTGTCATGATGAATGGAGAAAATGTTTTAGTCTGGAATGTCCGAGGGCTCAATGCACGGGCCAAGCGCTGTGTGGTCCGTGAGTTGGTCGCGCAAGAACGTATTTCACTTCTCTCCCTTCAAGAAACCAAACTTGACACCTGTGATGATGCTTTGGTGATGGACTTGCTCGGTACTTCTTTCGATTTTGTGCATTTGCCTGCGATCAATACGGCCGGGGGGGTTCTTCTTGCTTGGAAACGGGACATCTGGGAGGTTTCTAACCCCTCCATTCGCGATCACTCGGTTACTGCACGTGTTAAGCTGTTATCCTCTGGTGAGGACTGGCTTCTAACCTGTGTGTATGGCCCTCACTCTGATGCTAGTAAGATCAGCTTCTTGGACGAGCTACGGGAAATAGGCAGAGGCCGATCTGGAACCTGGATGGTTTGTGGAGACTTTAACCTCATCTACAAGGCAGAAGACAAGAACAACGACCGCTTAAATCGTCGCATGATGAGTCATTTTCGACATTTCTTGGACGACATGGAGTTACAAGAATTGCACCTCCAGGGCCGTCTCTTCACTTGGAGTAATGAGCGTGATGCGCCGACTCTGGAACGCATAGACCGGGTTTTTGTCACCGAAGATTGGCTCTCAACCTTCACTGATCATGGTCTGCGTGCGTTATCTTCAGAGCACTCTGATCACGCGCCTCTGCTCCTTCAGACCAGCTGCATATACGCCTCCTTCCAACGGTTTCGCTTTGAAAACATCTGGCCGCAGTATGACGGCTGCCTGGACACCATCAGGCAGGCCTGGACTTGCCCATGGCAACCCACGGAAGTGGATGCGTTTCGGACGCTGGACTACAAGCTCCGAAATACCGCCATTGCTCTTAAGAGATGGAGCGCGAAACATGTTGGGGGTATCCGTCTGCAGCTGGCCATCGCTAAGGAGTTGGTTCTCCGGTTCGATCAGGCCCAAGACACAAGGGCGCTGGCACCCCATGAGCGAAACCTACGCAACAAGATGAAACTGAAATGTCTTGGTTTAGCGTCCCTTCTTCGTACTATCATGCGCCAACGCTCTCGGATCACTTATCTGGCTGAAGGGGACGCCAATACCAAATTCTTCCACTTACAAGCTTGTCACCGCAATCGGAAAAATATCATTCCATCTCTCAGGGTGGGAGATGTGGAGCTGGTGCACGAAGAAGCCAAGGCAGAGGCGATCTTCCAACATTATGACAATCTGATTGGAACTCAGGCACCGTCCACCATTTCACTTGACTTTGACAGATTGGGCATCCCTTCCATCGACATGTCAAGTTTGGACTATTGTTTCTCCGACGAAGAAGTTTGGAAAGTGATACAAGAAATGCCGCTGGATAAGGCGCCTGGACCAGACGGCTTCACGTGGCTTTTCTACAGGATCGCTTGGCCCATCATCAAAGAAGATATAATGAGAGCCTTCCAGGCATTATGGTCTTTGGATGGGTGCAGTTTATACCTGGTTAATCAGGCTTACATGGTACTGTTGCGCAAGAAGGAGGATGCTGCTTCGATTGGGGACTACAGACCGATCAGCTTGGTACACAGCTTCTCTAAGTTGGTCACTAAGGTCCTATCCAACAGGCTTGCTACACAGCTTCCTCTACTGGTACGAGAAAACCAAAGTGCCTTCATCCGAGGCAGGCTTATACACGACAATTTCAGAGCTGTCCAACTGACAGCCAAACTGCTACATCGGACCAAGAAGCCTGCAGCACTGATTAAAGTAGACATTGCGAAGGCGTTTGATACGGTAAACTGGTCTTTCCTTTTACGGGTGTTGAAACACATGGGGTTCACGACGAGATGGCTTGATTGGATCAGCCTGCTTTTGTCCACGGCGAGCACAAGAATAGTCCTAAATGGTTCACCTGGTCGTCGGATTTGCCATGCCAGAGGATTCGGCAAGGGGATCCCCTCTCGCCCATGCTTTTCATCCTGGTTATGGAGGTTCTGAATTCCATGCTAAATCTAGCAGACAGGGAAGGTCTGCTCCTTCCTTTGGGGACGGACAAGATTAAGGAGCGCACTTACCTTTATGCTGATGATGTGGTCTTGTTTCTTTCGCCGGTGCAACAGGACCTGGTGCTAACAAGAGTCATACTGGAGTTATTCGGCTCTGCCTCAGGCTTGCATACAAATCCGAACAAGTGCCTGATTTCTCCAATCCAGTGCAACCTGGACCAGACGGCTGTGCTCATGCAATTCTTCTCGGGTCAGCTGGAGTCATTCCCTTGCAAATATCTCGGCATTCCCCTTTCTATCAACAAGCTTAAAAAGAAGGACCTAATTCCTCTGGTGGACAAAATTGCAGCAGGCCTTCCGACCTGGAAGGCACACATGATGACCAAGGCTGGTCGCGGGGTTTTAGTGAAAGTAAAGATGTCAGCCATTCCTATCCATACGGCTGTTGCCGTTGCACTTTCACCCTGGGCGATTACACAAATTGATAAGAGGCGAAGAGCTTTCCTATGGAAGGGAACAGCAACTGTCTCTGGAGGTCACTGTCTACTAGCTTGGCCTAAGGTATGTAGACCGCCCGACTTAGGAGGTCTTGGAATACCGAACCTGGTGATCTTTGGTCACGATCTAAGGATGCGTTGGTTATGGGCCAAACGAATGGAGGACAATAAGCCATGGAGCTCCCTGCCAGATGAAGTTGAACCCCAGGTTGCAGCCATGTTTCATTCATCGATCACGGTCCAGGTCGGCGATGGCGCTAGAACGCTTTTTTGGGCAGACAAATGGCTAGATGGTAAATCGGTGGCGGACATTGCTCCCCGCCTGCTACAAGCAATTGGGCCTCGTATCAAAAAGACCAGAACGGTGATGGAGGCCTTACAAAACCGGAGATGGGCGCGTGACATCTCTGGGGCACTTACGGTTCAGGTGATTCTTGACTACCTGGACCTCTGGGAACGACTCCAGGATTATGCTTTAGAAGATGGAATACGTGACAGATTCATTTGGAGATGGACCGCGGATGGGAATTTCACCACGGCCTCGGCTTATAGAGCTTTCTTTATGGGACAGTATGCAATCCCGGGCGCAAAGGTGTTATGGAAATCGAGGGCGCCTGCGAAGTGCAAATTCTTTGTATGGACAGCACTGCATGACTGTTGCTGGACCGCGGCAAGAAGGAAGCGCCATGGGCTACAAGATGTTGACACCTGCTCCCTATGCTGTCAAGAGTCTGAAACGATAACACATCTACTACTTGGTTGCTCTTTCAGCCGTCAAGTTTGGTACAGGTTGCTGCGTTGGTTTGGCGCTCAAGCACTGACGCCGACCCCAACTGAGCTTTCCCTGGCGGACTGGTGGGCGCGTTCCCGAAGGAGAATTCCCAAGATCCTCAGGAAAATAATGGATACGATGGTTGTCCTGGTGGTGTGGTCTCTATGGTTGGAGCGAAATGCCAGGGTGTTCAACAGATGCAGCAAGTCTATCTCCGAACTCTTGAGCCACATTCTCGATGAGATCAACAAATGGTCGCTAGCAAGGATTCTTTCTCTGTCCGATGTTGGTCTCCCTCCCCCTCTCAAGTGCTCGCTTCTTTAGGTCGCGCCATTGTAATTATGTAGCCCCTCGCCTTTCTTTCTTGCTCCTGCCTTCTTAGTCATCACGCTTGGATGGCTACGTGTATCCAAAACTTTCTGTTTCCTCTTCTTCCTAATGAAAAACGTGCTAAGGCACGGTCGCTAAAAAAAAGGATTAGGGCCTTGTTTAGATCGACAAGTTTTCACTGTTTACCCATCACATGCAATGTTAGGACACTAATTAGGGGGTACTAAACGTGAATTAATGACAAAACACATTCTATAACCCCGGGTAAATTCGCGAGACGTATCTATTGAGCCTAATTAAACCATGATTAGACAATGTTGTGCTACAGTAAATAATCTCTAATGACGGATTAATTAGGCTTAATAGATTCGAAATTCAATTTTTAGACGAGTTATGTAATTAGTTTTTTTATTAGTATCCGAATACCCCTTCCGACATCTTATTTTTTATAGATTCGGCGGGTTTTCACTTTCTGAACACAAGGTCTAGCTCGTCAAAAAATTTGTGACGTTGAATCACATTGTTTGCTCGCCTGGGAGGCGGCAGCAGGAGCTAGCAGCTGACATAGTTGCATGGTTCTCGCCGTCTCGCGCCTTCCATGAGCATGCCGCATCCATGCATGATATGCAAGCTGTGCAGCATCCCTCTCGCCCTTTCTCGGTTCTCCTTTCACCATCACCAGTTCCCCTCCTCTATTAGGATGGATTCAGATCGGATACGCATGGAATCGAATTCGGATATCATCTTTTATCATATTTTAATTCGAATATGGATCGAATATGAATCTTGTCGGATACGAATACGGATGCGAATGTTGTCTATTCTTGTCGGATACGAATACAAAACGAATACATCGAATACAGATTCGCATTCGGATAGATGGCTTCATCATATGTTAATTCTTCACGGATACGGATAATATCGGATATTTCACATTTTATTCGAATACGAATATGGATTCGGATAGAGAAAAGTAACAAAAAACGAATTCGGATATTTCCATTTAACATCCATATTAAAATCGAATATGAATACGGATATCCATATTAACGTTTTAGTCGAATACGAATATGGATAATTCGGATGTCTGGACATCCGAATCCACCTCTATCCTCTATCTCTCCCTGCTCCTGCGTGAAAACTGGAAGCAGTGGCAGAGCCCTGTACTAGCTCTAGGGGGTGTTCAATTCCCCAAAAAACTTTTCACCAAAATTTTTTCTAAGGGAATCTTACATGCATGGAGTAGTAAACGTGTGTTAATGACAAAACTCATTCCATAACCCCAGGTAACTTTTCGAGACGAATCTAATGAGCCTAATTAGGCCATAATTTGCAACAGTGATGCTACAGTAACCATCCGCTAAACATCCACTAATCATGGATTAATTACCATCATTAGATTCGTCTCGCGATTTCCAGACGAGATCTATAATTAGTTTTATTATTAGTCTACATTTAGTACTCATAATTAATTTTATTATTAGTCCACATTTAGTACTCCTAAATGGTAAAATTCTCTTGTAAAATTTTTCACCAAAAAATTTTCACCCCATTGAACACCAAACACACACACCCACCAGAGGCCACCACCACCGCTCCACCAGCGCAGCAGTTGCAAGCAAAGAAACGGCTCTCCCTTTCAAAGTCACAACCCTAGTTGCTGCAGCTACGCGTTCAGGCCGGGATGAGGACAAGAGGCAGAGAGAGAGGGGGTAATAAATAAATAAACAGTTCTCCAGTACTACTATCCTTGTCCTGCTCCTGCATTTGATCCGGCACCGGCAGCTTTACTTTTGCAGGGCTCTTGTTGCGATTCCATACTGCAGGGACCTGCTGCCGCTGCGTGGACAAGCCCAACGCAGTTTACCCGTAGCAGTAGCCTCAACTGAAAAGTAGATTTCACGTAAGTCCAGCCAAGTTCAGGCCTCTATCTCCACATCGCATGCTAATTTTCACACATTTACTCTTGGCCCCACTGGGTAGAAACGGCAGGCATGCACCAGACATGGTCCCCGCAAACAACGTCACTTTGAAGTAGCTCTTTCCTTCCCAACGCGAGCTTCAACTACTGCCTGCTCCTTTTGTCAGGTGAAGCCACTGCTACTTCTGCAAGACTCTCTGAACCTCTGCGAAACCACCAGTAAGCGTGACATGGAGACTTGGTGCCGACGTGGAGGCTGGGGCACTACTCCAGGGTGGTGCGTTGGGCTTCGAGGATCCCATTTCCCATGCAACGGAAAGTAGGGTCTGTTTAGTTCGGTGAGAAAGTTTGCGAAATTTACTGTAGCAAAACTAAATCGAAGATTAGGAGGACTAAATATGATCTAATTATAAAACTAAATACACGGATGGACGGGAAATCACGAGACGAATCTATTAAGCCTAATTAATCCGTCATTAGAGATTGTTTACTGTAGCACGACGTTGTCTAATCATGGCCAAATTAGGCTCATTAGATTCGTCTCGCAAAGTTACCGGGGTTATGGAATGGGTTTTGTCATTAACACACGTTTAATACTCCATGCATGTAAGATTCCCTTTGATAAATAGTGAAGTTTAATGAATAGTGAAATTTGGGGTGGGAACTAAACAGGCTCCGGGCCTGTTTAGATTCGCGAAAAAGCATCAATTCAATCAAAAGGCAATGCATTGAACTACGTGCCCCCTCTCTACTTTTTCAATTCCCAATACATCTCCCATCATTGAATTTAGATTGGGCCAATTCGATTGAATTCAATAATTAGAGGTGCATTAGGAATTGAAAAAGTAGAGAGAGGACACGTAGTTCAATACGTACAATTTGATTAAATTGATGAATCTAAACAAGGCCTCCAACACGATTACACACGACCACGCCAATCCTCACCGATGGACCGCATTGGATACCCGAGCTCCGCACGGCTCCGATCGATCTGGGCCATCTGGCAGCCGTGCCGCAGGCGTCGAGCGAGCGTGATCCTCCAGGCTTTTCTCCTGCGACAGCGACAGCTTGTTCCATCGCGTCGATTCGTCGTGGCATGGAGCGTTCTCGACTCTCGATGGCATTTCCATTCTCGTCTTGCAGCTCCCCTGCCATCTGCGAAAACGTCGTCCGCCCGCTCGAGAACCTTTTTGAATTTTGACCGGGCTCCGGAGTCCGGACAACGTGAAAACAACCCCCCTCATATTTCGAAACCCTCGCGCTTCTCTAATCTAGCCCGGTAAATAAAAATGAGGAGTGGTTATTAGTGACCAAGAGGCAAGAGCTTTCGCATGGTGTCTGAGATGAGAGTATGAAATGACGCTGCCCGCTGCATGCAACGTGGGGGCCCCGCTGTAAGGGACCAATAGCTTTAGCAAGTTAACTTGGCGCCCAAGCAAAAGGAAGGTTTTTTTTTTAGGGGAACTAAAGGAAGGGGTTAGGAGCATGATCAAGGCCTTGTTTAGTTGCACGAACTTTTCAAACTTTTCACTATTCATCCATCACATCAAATGTTAGAACACTAATTAAAGGTATTAAACGTGGATTAATGACAAAACCCATTCCATAACTCCCGGGTAACTTCGCGAGATGAATCTAATGAGTCATGATTAGACAACGTCGTGCTACAGTAAACAATCTCTAATGATAGATTAATTAGGCTTAATAGATTTGTCTCGCGATTTTCCGTTCATCCGTGTATTTAGTTTTATAATTAGATCATGTTTAGCCCTCCTAATCTTTGATTTAAAATTGCTACAGTAAATTTCGCAAACTTTCTCGCCGAACTAAATAAGGCCCAAGGACAAGGGCCATGCATGGTGTGGCTTGTCTCCTGTAGTGGTGCTTTGACCCTGCTGATGTGACCACGAGCTTTACGAAGTTAGTTTTCTACTGTTATATTATATCACTACGAGTATAGTATGTACTTTGATGAGTTACTATTAAGACATCCCTCAAATATGCTGTGTAAAAATACAAATATTCAAGCTACTAGTTGTTGTAATTATTACTAAAGAACATAACGAAAGTTAAAAAAGTTGGCTGCCGTAAATACTCCTTTCTTTTTTCGTTGTAGCATCAAGAAGGTTAACGCGTGGAGCGAGCCGGCAGCTGGCCCGGCCGGCCAGAAATGTTAGTTCCAGCGTTATTGCTGGAACTGGAATCACGCGCGCACTAGCAAAGAGTAATTACTACCTCCGTTTTTAAATATATGACACCATTAACTTTTTGCCATTGTTTGATTATTCGTCTTTTCTACAAATATTTATGAAAAACATATGTCTATAAATTAAATCCAAAGTATTATTGATATTAGACGTATTGGTACCCATTTTATTTTCTTTAACAAACTAAATAATGAAATATTGCTGGTCAAAGTTAAAATAAAAAGTTAACAGTGTCATATATTTAAGAGCAGCAGGAAACTACTGCTAATGCGTGAGGATAATTGAGATCCGTTGGCATCCGCCGGGTGCTTCTCGAAGTTTCCCAGGCAGGGAGGAGGAAACACGAGCGCTATAGCTTGCCTTTTCCACCCGGCCCCTTCACCACTGAACCCCCCCGGGCAAAAGAGGCTTTTGCCCTTGGCAGCATTGCTGCAGGCCTGCAGCCTGTAGGCCGGTGCAGGGCGCACAGCCTGCTGACCGGGCCGAGACCAGCCGCATCTGTCTGCTTGCCCTTCACCTGGCTTTGCAGTATACGACAAAGCGCCTTTTAGATTTTTTGTTTCAACAAAGTAAAATGTTATTGTGATTGGAAGACTGAAATTTGGATTCCAGATTGCAATTTTGCTTTAAAAGGCGAGACTTGGATCTCAAATTGCAATTTGTGCCTTAAAACTCAAAAGTCATGAGATGAACTTTACTTTTGGCTCAGGTCAGGAGTGATAAACACATCAATCTTGGTTATTAATTGCAATTGGCGCCGGGGGGGGGTGGGGGGGTTATAGTTAAGTCATGAGATGAACTCTAGAAAAAATATATTGCTGCGAAAGGAGGGACCTCCCCTAACTCTATTCCATCGCGAAAAGTCACTCGTTGTTGATTTTTTTAGCTTTCCAAGCAAAAGCCAATGCACAATGATGAAGAATTAGGGGCTATAGAGGATTCGCCAAACAAGCAAGAGATTCCACCAAAGTCCCCAACGAGTCCATTAAGACGGATGCGCAACAGGAGCGGTATCACTATCGAGAACTTGCGGAGGAGATCGAAAGACTAAGACATAAGCATAGTGTTAGGCTTTGGTTCTCATGTGTTGAAGAGACTATCGTTCCCCTTGAATATTTGCATAATATAGCCATTGGAGGGCTAAGTGCTTTGAAGTGTAAATGTGGTGGAGGATCTCCCTGTAAATATGAGAGCATGGTTAAGAAAATGCTTTTACAGTCAGTTCATGGAGTAGCCAACATGTCTGTTGCCTTATTTCTTTTCTCCATTGATGTATAGTATAACTTTCCACAACATATACCATCAATGAAGGGTATACATCTCTTAATGTAAAGTCTAAAACATGTGCGATCGCGTGCTTGTCGCTAGCGATAGGTTAGGGTTTGCGATTGGATTGGGGGAGGGAAGAGGGCGGCGGGCTCGACGGCAGTGCTGATCGCTGGGCGGAGGGCTGGGTGGCAAGGGCTCCATCGGCCGCACGGTGGGGGATGGCCGGTAGGCGATGCCACCGACGGAGTAGAGGAGCGGCACAACATTAGGAAGGGCAGGATGGAGGGCCGAAGTGGCCGACGGCGACCACGCGGGCGGTGATAGAGGCAGCAGGGCGAGAGGCCGGCCGGACATCGGGCTCGAGAGGAAGACGAGGCGGGTGGGAGGCGAAGGAGTAGAAGAACATATGTGAGGACGATGAGGACGACGGCAACGGGTTGTGCTCTCCCCTTTCCCGGGACGGCAGGACCCGTCGCCGGTTAAGCTCATCCGTCTCTTAAATTTAACATCCCTTACATCTATGTAGAGACATACAAATTTAATTTGTGTTTCTTGTGGCAAATGATCTAAAATATATCTCCCACATGATATGCCATCAGCACCATGCGTATCCCTAGCTCAGCACACGTTTCAAATTTCAAATCAATGGAACTGCACACCTAGCAAAAGATCTCTTGTTGTCCCTTTATACACAAATTTCCAAGTTTTTTTTTACAAAATCACCACCAGCATAGTCTTTCTTAAAAGATCTCATAGTGACTAGTCAGAGAAGGGTATGGTCATAAAATCTATGCAGCACGGATACGGATACGTGTATCGGTATCGGAAGGATACGGATACGCGGATACGGCAATTTCCTAAAAAACCCGATACGCGGATACGTTTACTATTTAAAAAAAATAATAAAAATGCATGTCTGAATTTAAATATGATAACAATAAAATGTCGCAATGAACTACTTAAGAGTACTATTATTACAGCACAACAGGTCTAAAGTCTCATCAACCCTCAAATATAGTAGTCTCTAATTTAAGAAATTAATAAAAGGCATTCAGGCTTGCAATTCATGCAGCAGCAAGTTCCTCATTTGTTTCATTGTCATCTTCATCCACAGATTCAACCAGCGCTCATCCACACCAAAAGACACAGCTTGCAGTTCAGGTTCATCAAGGGACAGATCAGCCACTTCAAGAATGCCAACACCACCAAGTGAATCAAAAAAATCCCCTCCGACATCCCACATTCTTGTTTCTCCTGCCTTGTATGCATCACTTCTTCTTGACAGATGCCTCAAATTTGAGTGCACAAAGATCAAATCTTCAGCACGCTCTGGAGTTAAGGCATTTCTCTTGACACTATGAACAAAGCTAAAGGTGCTCCAGTTTCTTTCACAACAAGAAGAAGAGGCTGGCTGGCTAAGCAATTTCATGGCCAAACACATCAAAAAGGGAGCATCTTGTCCATGATTTGTCCACCAAGTCATAGGGGAAGCAGCCCATCTATCATGGATCGACTCAGGATCATTAAATTCTCCTGAACAACTAGAGAATCTTGAGTACTCTTCTTTTACTTTAGCCAATATTTCTGGCATGGGAAAGAACTTCTTGAAGCAAGTCATCCTCATTTTGGATACCTCTTTATCCTTGTGGGGCGGTTGACGGCCAGGACCTTCTTCAAGCCACTTTTTGCTATAATATCTGTAATTTGGCATTATGATTTCAGTGAATGAAAAAAGAATCTGTACTGACCATTCAAGTGAATGAAAAAAATATGAATGGCATGAAATTATTTCCTTTTGTACCTTGGATTAAGTGAATGAGCTAAGCAATGAAGTGGATTATTTCCTTTTGTCCACCTAGCAATCAGTATGTCATAAATAACAGAGTACATGTCTGATTGCTCATCTTCTTGCAGTCCCTCATGTCGATAAATGACTTTCTTCACCTTCTCAATCATTGAATCCCACATCTCATAAATTAAGTGAAGACATGGTGTGTCGGTGTCTGCCACACGAATCATTTCATATATAGGAGTAGTAATCCTAAGAATGTAGTCCACCTTGTCCCACCATACATCACTAAGTATCAAGTCCTTGACAATTTGGGCTGTTGGAGTTGGAGAATCATCTCTGACTTCTTTGTACACACTCCATTTGTCACTAATCACCATTTGTTGGAAGGCTGATTTTACATCAACAAACCGCTTCAACATACATACAACAGAGGCAAATCTTGTTTCAGCAATAGAAAGTAACTTCAAATGGCTGAACTCATTGAACGTTGACAGCCGCATGCCATGATTCATTATGAAATTCTTTATCATAGCAGCCTCAGTTTTAACAGAATATATAAATTCAAGTTGCTCCCAAGCAAAGGTTTCTTTAGCAGAAGGGTTGTTTCCTATTTTTGGTTCACATATATTTTTCAAAGCAAGATTGAGGGTATGCACAACACATGGTGTCCAAAATATGTTATCATACTCAGATTCTATGATGAGACCAGCACCTTTGCAATTTGCAGCATTGTCTGTAATGATCTGTACTACATTATGTCGGCCTACTTCTTCAATTATACCCCTCAACTTCTCAGCAATGTATTCTTTTGATTTGTACTGACCTTCACAATTATCAGCCCTCAAGAACATAGGTGCCTTGTCACAAACAGCAACAAAATTGATGATTGGTCTCCTCTGAGGATCTGACCAACCATCAGAGCAGAGTGTGACTCCCTTCTCTGGCCATGTGCTCTTTGTGCTCTCCAACAAAGTCTCTATGTGCCTCCTTTCTTGCTTCCGAAGTCCCTCCCTAGCTCTGTTGTAACCAGGCATCACATAACCTTGCATGTTGCGGCTGCAAGCAAAGCTAAAGGCTTCTCGGAGATATGGATTTCTCAGAAAATTGAAAGATATCCCTCCAGAATAAATTGCTCTACAAATTAAAGCATCCAAGTACTTGCGGTCTTCCAATGCCCAAGCTTTTTCCAATGCAGAAACAGGCCCCCTCTTGTTCCTCTTGTTGGTGTCAGCAGTGTTGCTTGAGGAAGGAGCAGTAGGCAAAGAAACATTTCTTGGCTTGGAGTTTTCCACCAGATTCTTGCACCTTTCAATTTCATTCCTCATTGCAGTAAGCATTTCATATGTAACATTAGGACATTTACCTATTCCCTTTCCTCCCTTCTGCAGCAAATGAGCTTCAACTCTAGTGTAACTACTCAGTTTTTGCATTGGACAGTACTTGCAGCGCCACAAAGCATTTCCTCCACCGGTTTTAGGCTTCTCCAGAATGGTGACATGATCCCAAAGTGGAGCCTTGATGTCTGTTGTGTTTGTGGCTGCAGAACCTACACTAGCACTAGCACTAGCACTCGCAGCACTCATGTTTGGAGACGCCATCTACTGCATACAAGAATGGGGAGAAATGAGAAAGGGAAGAGGAAGATGAAGTGGGAAGCAAAGAAATCAAGCAACAAGAGGAAGACGAACTGAGGAAGAAGAAGAGATCCAGAACGGGGAAGGGGATTAACTCACGGGAGGACGCAGGGACGGAATCTCGTTGCCGACGAGAGCAGCGACGGAGGGTCGTCGCCGGCGAGCGGAAGGCGCAGGGCTCGTCGCCGGCGAGCGGAGGCGCAGGGCAATCGCTGGCCGGCGGGCGGCGGGCGGCAGATGCGGCGGACGGGAGTGCGGGCGTGGGCGACGGGGTGACGAGTCGTGACCCAGGGCGACGGGGGGATTGCTTTTGTTACTGGGCTGGGCCGTATCCAGCCGAGCGATACGTATCGGCCCACGTTTCTGGAAAAAAAAAAGAAAATCGGATACTGTGCAGATACGTACTGGAGCCGTATCGAGGGCGTATCCATATTGGATACGCGATACGGCCCCTCCTGCACGTATCCGTGCAACGTAGCATAAAATCTTATAACGCAGGGGCTTCTCGGTATAACCACCACCCCCATCCGGCTATATAACGAACCGACCCCTATCGCTATCGGACACACACCACCACCACCACACTCGCCTCTCTCTCCCTCCACACCCCAAATCCCTACTGCTCTAGCCTCAAGCAAGCATGGAGTCCTCGCTCGTGCGCACCGTCGCCGTTGCCTTCCTTCCGTCCGAGCGTGCCCTCCGTATCGGCTCGGGGAGGCTGTCTGCGTGGCGGCTCTCCCTCGCCACGATGCGGTCGTGCTCGCCGGCCGGAGGGTCGGCACAGGCCACGGCGGGGTCCGGTTTGCGATGGCCATGGTTAGTTCTTAGTTTAGTCGATTCTTCTTGTGGTTCAATTTCGAGAGAGTGCTTCGATTTTTTTGGCCTGTGTTCTTGTTTCGGGTGTGTGAGGTCACGATTCTTTGCCTTTGGATGTTAATGTTAGTTCGTTTTCTCGAGTTCCTCTGAAGTCCGGCAGAAAACAAATTGCCGAGGGCTTTGGAATATGGTAGAGCAAGAATTTGTGCAGTTTCTTTGTGCTCGCTCTTTGGGTTTAGCTCGTTGCCTATTTCTCTCTTTATACTGAGATTTTGACAGCTTCAGTTCTTGGCTGTGTGCTTGTGTATATATGCTCCTGAGAGGCGAGTTTCGCACACGAGCACTCAGAGATCTGAACGCTTTTGGAACGAAGGCCCTGTGCCGTTTCTTTGTGCTTGATATTTTGGTCTAGCTCGTTGCCTTACTCTCTCTTTTTAGAGATAATTTCACTGTGGGTCCCTTAACTTTTACCGAGTTCTCAACCAGGTCCGTTAACTAAAAAAGTGGTCATGTAGGTCCATTAACTTTTACCGAGTTCTCAACCAGGTCCGTTAACTAAAAAGTGGTCATTTAGGTCCCAGATCTAATTAAGAAAGTAAGTGGAGGTCCAGACCTAGCCACGGAAACACTTTTTGGCGACGTGGCGCTGCCACCGTGGATGACCGGTCATTGAACAACTGGTTTTTTATGTTTTATACCTCCATGTATTTGTCCTCTGCGCCTTTATCCTCAAATTGATAACTTTTCCCTTTCTCGCTTCAACAGAGCTCACTGAAGATTCGTGGCCACCGCTCCGATCCATCCCGATCCAATCCATCAGCAGCAGGTACGAGCAGTGAAGCATCCCCTCGCCTCTGTCCTTGATCTGCTCTGATGATGTTGCAAGGGAGTTCATCCGCATGGTACGGGGAGTCCTCACAGCCGTCACTGCCACCGCCGCAGTGACTCGATTACTTCCTCGCCGCATTTAGGGCACGTCATAAGGGAGAACCCACTCAACCGGCTATACTTGCCCAGATGTCGTGGGGCGGCGGCGGCTACCATGCGGATGAACTCCCTTGCGACATCGTCGGAGCAGATCAGGGACAGAGGCGAGGAGATGCTTCACTGCTCGTACCTGCTGCCGATGGATTGGATCGAGATGGATTGGAGCGGTGGCCACGAATCTCTGGTGAGCTCTGTTGGAGAAGAGAGAAAGGGAAAGGGGATCAATTTGATGATAAAGGCGCATAGGACAAATACATGGAGGTCTAAACCCAATAGTTCAATGACCGGTCATCCACGGTGGCAGCGCCACGTCGCCAAAAAGCACTTCTATGGCTGGGTCTGGACCTCCACTTTCTCTCTTAATTAGATCTGGGACCTAAATGACCACTTTTTTAGTTAACGGGCATGCTTGATAACTCAGTAAAAGTTAATGGACCCACATGACCACTTTTTTAGTTAACGGACCTCGTTGAGAACTCAGTAAAAGTTAACGAACCCACAGTGAAATTATCTCCTCTTTTTATATTGGGATTTTGGTTCGCTGCTTCAGTTCTTGGCTGGCCTTGCATATATATGCCGCCGGACGGGCGTGCTACGCACACAAGGAACCCAGATCTGAACGTTTTTCATCCCTATGTTCATCTTGGCTTGCGTTTCTCTCTAGTTTCCCCCCTTTTTCGAAGCATGTTTGTGTTTCAGAGTTGCCCCTTTGCAGGCTTGCACAGAGGAGACCCGGATCATATAGTACCGAGTTTCTTTCGGTCGTTTCTCTTGCCTCCCGGATCCTGTGTGTTCGCTCCGATGTTTCTCGTTTGTTGCTCTTTCATGGAGATCGAGGTTTTCTGGCGTCTTTGCTCTGGCAGTCTCTTTCTGGGTTTCTTGGCCTGTTTTCGGTTTCTTGTTGCCAGCCGGGTCTCCCTGTGTGTAGGTGCATGCATCCGTGCATATGCTGTTTTATGGCATGGCAGGCACAAGGTGAGGCCGTGGCTCGAAGGGCAAGAGGTCCAGATCACAACGTGGTTCTTTGGGATGGATTTTTGCTGATTTTTTGGAGTATATTTTAGCTATGCACTGCACTTGAACAACGGTGAAATACCGGAATGAAACCGAAATTCCCTGGGGCTTCTCGGTCATTTATCTTTGTATCCGTATCCTATAGTGCAAGTGCAGACTTAATTACGAGATTTTGTGTGTTCTCTGCTTTTTTTTTGCGACCGTGTCTTAGCACGTATTTCATTAAGAGGAAGGTTCTCTGCTGATCTTATTCTTGCTGAAACTCGTCGTTTCTTGTGTTGCTCCATCGTTTTTCGGAGATCGAGTGCTCCTTGCCCCTTCATGGCGTCATGGATAGATCGCTATATATGCCGAATCCGGGCAGGGGCGAGAGAGGCTCGCATGCTACACATTCCGGTTCTAGTTTAACCTGTCTTTCTTGTTTTATCAGTTGAGCAGCTTCCATTCTTTCTTGAAGGAAATAATGATCTCCCGTTTTTGCCTTTTGTTTTTTATTTCGGGATTCTCTTTGCAAGCGGGGACATGGTGAGGCTTTGCGTCGCGTACCCAAAGCAGTAAAGCACCGTACTCTGATCAGTTTTTCTCAGGTTTTTACTTTGCAAAAAGGAGATGGGTCAAGATGAAAAAGAAGATGTTGTGCAGCCTTTGGGTCTTTCCCTGTTTTAGTTGTACTCTTTTGTCGCATTCTTCTGTTCCTGCCAGTTTTTTTTTGTACCCGTCTTTGCTGTTGATAGTTCCTCTGCGTTATCTATTCTGCTGTATACGACAGGATGGTTGCAAGACTTTTTTTTTGGGGTCAATTTTCTCGTTTCCTTCATGCGTGGTTATTTTCCGATCAATTTTCTCGTTTCCTTCATGGGTAGCAGGCCACCCGCATGTACGTGCAGTCTTATCTGCATAAGAATCTAACGGGCGCCCACGCATGATTAGTCTTTAGGTTTTCTCGGCCTCTCAGAACTGTGTGTGTGTGTGTGTGTGTGTGTGTGTGTGTGTGTGTGTGTGTGTGTGTGTGTGTGTGTTGTCTCTGGGTTGATTTCCTCTGGAATCTGAGTCCTCTGTCAACTTTGCTCTCTTGCGGTCTGTTTGGACCTGTGACACTGGCTCGGGTCGTTTTGGATTCTATATGCTCGCCCTTGCATGAATTACTCTTCGTTCTTTTGCGCGTTGCTTGCTTATTCCTGCTTGGAGATCTATGCCAGGGACAGGAGTGGTGGTGACAGCAGGCAGTCTCACACACGTCGGCCTCGTTTGCATGGATATTTATGGCATGTAAGAAGATATGCAGTCTTCCGGGTCTCTCTGTTTCAGTTGCATTCTCATCGCCTTTCTTGTCTTTCTCGTTTCTCCCCTCTACTCGTATTGTCTTGTTGCGAATTTGCGATCCAATGGGTTCTTTGGCGTCTGCGTCGTCTTGTTCTACACTGTGTACATCAGAATTTCTACTGTTCTATGGTGAAACGGTCTCTGTTTCCTTTTGCCAAATCCAGCTGATCTCCTGTTGCTCGTGGCAGGAAGGTTTTTCTGGTCTGCTTCTTCTACTCGATCTCACCTTGTTGCTTTTCCTTTTTTTCTTCTTCTTTCGCTAGGACCCGGCTGCAAGGAACGTGATGGTTGCGTGCGCCAAGCCTGGCAGCGATGCTGCGGACGAGAAGGTAAAGCCTATACATTTTTGAATCTCCTGTTCGTTTCAGTTTGTTGTTTCTGTAATGACTGGATTGGCTTGTCTCGTTTTCTGGGTGTTTCGACTGCAGGTGGAGTGGGTGTTAGATTCTAGGAACAACTAGGCTTAAGAACAGTAGAGATCACAAGGTTCTGGGCATGAATATAAGAGTGTGGTGTTTCATCTGCGCGCATGCATGATGGAAAACTAGAGAGAGAGAGGTAGAGATGCAGACCATCGTTGGAGGAGCTCGATCCATTGGTCGCGGCCATGGCGCCGATGACGGTGAGGAAGACCGGGTCGGTGAAGAGGGAGTCCGGCGGTGGAGAAAGGCGTCGCGGATGCCGGTGGCCTTCGGGCCGCCACCTGCACTGGCCGCGCTCGCCGCCGGTGCAGCTGGGCAACGTCGTGGCGGCGCTGGTGAAGCTTCCCGTCGGCCTGCGCTCCCCCTCTAGATCGGCTAGGGTTTTAGGGCTGTAGATGGGACTGTGGCGGCGAACCTCGTGCCTTGTGCCGTAGTCCCCACCTCCCTTTTTATAGCGCAGGCGACAGGGGCCCACCAGCCATCAACGGCTGGGGCGCCCCCGATCAGGGCGCATATAGATGGAAGGGGAAATCGGGCTGCCGTTGGGCTGGCCCGAGAGATCAATCCAACAATCTCCCCCTTGATCTCTTCTTATTTCTTGTTCTATGTCTTAATCTGAATATGGTCCATTCCATCACAGATCGGGTATCGAGCGTGCCTCGTCATGACAATTAATACTGTCAGATTAACAGCCACGATCTCCTTTCCGTTCAGAAACAGAGTCTTAACTTGGGCCTCTTTGTCCAGGAATCAAAGGCTTTCCTTTAAACCCATACCGGCTAAGTGATCTCTGAACACATTGGGTGGTAGGCCTTTTGTAAGTGGATCCGCCAGCATCTTCTTTGTGCTGATGTATTCTAAACAAATAACATGATCCTGGACTTGCTCTTTAACAACATAAAACTTAATGTCAATGTGTTTGGCAGCACCACTTGACTTGTTGTTATGAGCATAAAACACTGCAGGCTCATTGTCGCAGTATAACTTTAGTGGTCTTTCTATGCTGTCGACCACTCTCAATCCGGGTATAAATTTCTTAAGCCATGTGACCTGCCCCGAGGCCTCGTAACATGCTACAAATTCTGCATACATCGTGGATGATGCTGTAACTGACTGTTTGGAGCTTTTCCATGATATTGCTCCATTTGCAAGAGTGAAAATATATCCAGACGTGGATTTTCTATCATCTGCATCTCCTGCAAAATCTGAATCTGAATACCCTACTACTTCTAGGGAATCTGATTTTCTATAAGTTAGCATGAGGCCGGTTGTACCCCTCACATAGCGAAAAGCTTTCTTTATCATTTTCCAGTGCTCTATGCCTGGATTACTTTGATATCTGCCAAGTACCCCGGTAACAAAACTTAAGTCAGGGCGAGTGCACACTTGTGCATATTGTAAACTTCCGACAGCTGAAGCATATGGAACTGATTTCATTTCTTCGAGCTCGTACTTGTTCTTGGGACACTGGAATTTCCCAAAACTATCGCCCTTGACTATTGGAGCAGGTGTTGGCTTGCTCTTATGCATGCCAAATCTCTGTAGTACCTTTTCTAAGTAGGATTTCTGTGATAGTCCTAATACACCCCTTTTTCTATCACGGTGAATCTCAATTCCTAGAACGAACGAAGCTTCACCAAGATCTTTCATGTCAAATTTCGAGGACAAGAATTTCTTAGTTTCCAGTAGTAGATTCAAATCGCTGCTTGCTAGCAGAATATCGTCCACATACAGTATAAGAAAAATAAACTTTCCATTCTTAAACTTTGCATAAATGCAATTGTCCTCTTCGTTTTCTTTAAATCCAAATTTTCTAATTGTTTCATCAAATTTCAAATACCACTGCCTTGAGGCTTGTTTCAGCCCGTAAATTGATTTCTTTAGGCGACACCCTTGGTTTTCTTTTCCTTCTACAACGAAACCTTTCGGTTGCGCCATATAAACATCTTCTTGTAACTCCCCATTCAAGAATGCCGTCTTTACATCCATCTGATGTAATTCTAAATCATAGTGAGCCACTAAGGCCATTATTATTCTAAAAGAATCTTTGCATGAGACGGGAGAAAAGGTCTCATTATAATCTATTCCTTCTCTCTGTGTGAAGCCTTTTGCCACAAGTCGCGCTTTATGTCTTTCTACGTTCCCTTTGGAGTCACGTTTCGTTTTGTAGACCCATTTACAGCCTACTGTTTTGGCTCCTTTAGGAATATCTTCTAAGTCCCAAACTCCATTGGTACTCATAGACTTCATTTCATCTTTCATGGCGGCAAGCCACTCAGACGACTTAGCGCTTCTCATTGCTTCTTCAAATGAAGTAGGATCATCTTCCATCTCCATTTCTTCGCTATTGTAGACTTCATAGTCATTAGGAATAGCGGATCTTCTTGTTCTTTGTGATCTTCTAAGATTCTCAGTTGGTGGCACATTTTCCACAGGAGGTTGCGATTGCTCCCCCTCATTTGCGGCAACTGGCACATTTTCCACAGGAGGTTGTGGTTGCTCCCCCTCATTTGTCGCAACTGGTTCTAAAATAGGTTCTATTTGGTTCTGTGGGATAGGTTCCTGAAGAACAGGTTCCTCATTCTCATTTGTCACCACAACAGGAGGGACAGCTGTGACTACAGCTGGGGAAACAATTGTGGGTGCTGGCATTGTAATATTCTGCTGTATAGGCGCCGCAACCACAGGTAGTGAGAATAATGGCTCCTGAACAATCGGAGTGGGCACAAAAACCCGCTTCTCTTCAAGATCAATTTTTCTAGGTACCATGCTCCCCCTGATCATCTGTTCTTCTAAGAAGGCAGCGTGTCTCGTCTCTACGAACTTCGTATGTCTGTCTGGACAGTAGAAACGATAACCTTTAGATTTTTCTGGATAGCCAATAAAGTGGCAACTAACTGTTTTGGGATCTAGTTTCCCAATGTTCGGATTAAATACTTTAGCCTCAGCTGGACAGCCCCACACATGAAAATAGTTTAGTGAGGGTTCTCTACCTGTCCATAGCTCGTACGGCGTTTTAGGCACCGACTTGCTTGGCACGCGATTAAGGATATGAATAGCGGTTTTCAATGCCTCCATCCACAAACTAATCGGCAGCGTGGAGTAGCTCATCATACTTCTTACCATATCCATAAGGGTACGGTTTCTTCTTTCTGCTACTCCGTTCTGCTGAGGTTCGCCCGGTGTCGAATACTGAGCGACTATGCCATTCTCCTGTAAGAACCTTGCAAAGGGTCCAGGAACTTGGCCATACGGGGTATGCCGGCCGTAGTACTCTCCACCACGGTCGGATCTGACTATTTTTATCTTTATATTATGCTGATTTTCTACCTCAGCCTTAAATATCTTAAACTTAGCTAATGCTTCTGATTTTTCTTTTATTGGGTAAATATAGCCATAACGAGAATAATCGTCTGTAAATGTTATGAAAGAATCATAACCATCTATAGTAGTCACGGGAAAAGGTCCACAAATATCAGTGTGAATAATTTCTAAAATTCCCGCGCTTCGTTTGGCATTTTTCTTTATTTTCTTAGCAAATTTTCCTTTAATGCAATCAACACATTGTTCAAAATCTGAAAATTCTAAGGGTGGAAGAATTGATGATTTAACTAAACGTTCTATTCTCCCCCTCGAAATGTGGCCTAAACGACAATGCCATAATTTCGATGAGATATCATCAATTCGCTTTCTTTTCTTATTTTTATTCACAGTTGAGGAGGTATTCTGATTCACATTCTTATCTTCATTGCATACAACATTCACATTCTCAGGCAGTGAAAGTAAATATAATTTGTCTTGTCGGAAGGCAAGACCAACACATTCTGAATTAAAATGAATCAAACATTTGCCATCTCCAAAATGGCACTTATAAGAGTCATCATCTAATTTGGATACACTTATTAAGTTTCGATGCAAAGTGGGTACAAATAAAACATCTCTAAGATGAAGTACGAAACCACTTGATAATTCTAAATCAAAATCTGCTATGGCTTCGACTGGAGCTTCTACTCCGTTGGCGACCTTAATGCTTCTTTCGCCTCTTGCCATGGCCCTCCTCATACTTGCCCCCTGTAAAGAATTAGCAACATGAACAGTTGCACCTGAGTCAATCCACCAAGTAGACTTGGGATAATCTAAATACAGGGTTTCATTTACAAAAGTGATTATGTCCTCACCATTCTTTAGTAACTCCTTCAGGAATTCTGGACAGTCTTTCTTGTAGTGCCCCCTCTTCTTGCATTGAAGGTATTGATCTCTCTCCACTGGGAAATTGTCCCAGTTCTTCTGCAGTGTCTTCTGAGGTGCTTTGGAAGATCCACTTTCATTTTGGTTCTTTCCAGGTGGGAATGGTTTCTTGTTGTTCTGAAAACCTCTCTTCTTTTGCTGAATTTGAAAAGCAAACTCGCCGCCATGAGAGGCCTTGAGTCTCTCTTCCTCCTGAACACACATGGCAATGAGCTTTTCAATATCCCAATTTTCTGGAAAGGTGTTGTAATTGACATGAAAAGTCGCAAACTCCTTTGGAAGGGACTTGAAAACCAGTTGGACAAGAAAGGAATCTGGAAGAGGCATGTCCATGGTCTTGAGCTTGTTTGCCATGTGGCTCATTTCTAAGATGTGTTCTCTTATGCCACCGCCACTGTATTTCTTACTCATTAGCTTTTCAGCCAAAGTTGCAGCAGAAGCCTTGGAAGACCCAGTGAACTGACTCTTCACTCTGCCTAGGTATTCTGTGGCAGTGACACAATCTGGAATTGCCATTCTGATAGCATCTTTAATGGTACCTTTTATGATCATGAGGCACTTGCGGTTTGAAATGTTCCACTGTGCCTTGGCAATGTCATACTTGGCATATTCTGTCTCATAGGCATCCTCACGGGCAGCCCATGCATCATCATCTTCATTTTCACCCCTGACGGGTTTTTCTGGTTCTGTTTTGGGCTTTCTGTAGTTATGGCCAAATCTAAATTGGACATAGTCAAAGCAATTTCTAACTTCTGAAACCATTTCTGATAGTTATTGCCATCAAGATCTGGAATGGCGTTGATGTAATCCATAGGATTAACACCTGAAATTAAGATCAGAAAAGTGAGAACAAAAGAAATTCTTAATATCAATAATTGCACGTTTCAAAATTAACGTTGGTCAAAATTAAAACATACAATAATTCTGTGCAATAAATCTAAATCACCTATGGGCAGAAATAGATATAAAGCATAAAAGATTCTAAAAAAAATACTGCTATACTCAACTTTGGTCAGAATATGGCAATATCATAAAATTCTGAAATAATAAATTCTAATTCAAAACAATACATTCATCATTCCTCTAATTAATCTTCCCGTTGGTTCCAATTTAATTAGAGGAAAAACATGAAATTCTGAGCAGCGGAAACATGAAATAAATACTTAACATTCTGTTCTGAACTCCCCAAAAATTTGTCTCGTTGGTTCAAAATTAATAGGGATGAAATTCTAATCAAAACTCTATCAAATTTCATCAAAAATTGGTCTGAAATATTCAAAATGATTCTAAATTCGGAAAAATTCGTATAAGGAAAAACCGGCCCACTGTCCGGCCCACGGCCGAAAACCGGCCCGGTCCAGCGCCCGCATTCCGGCGCCCCGCGTCCCAGGCCACAACCTGGGCCTGGGCCGGGAATTCTCTCGCCCGCATGGGCCAAAAGTGGCCCGAGGAGGAGCCGGCGGATCCTGGCCGTTGATCTGATGAGGGACGGCCCTCCGCACTCCTCGCGGGATCAAAACCGGCGACACCGGCGAATCGGTAACCCTAGCCTCATTTCTGTCTCCCTTCTCGCCGGCTCTCTCTGCTCCCGAGCGGCGCCGCCCTTGGCGGTCGGAGGAAGAAGACGGCGCCGCCGCGGGCCCCCTCGCCGGTGCGCGCGCTCGCTCAAAGCCGAGCGCGCCGCCGTCGAGCGGCCTCGCAGTGGCGCCCTTGTTCTGTTCGCGGCGGGGCAAACGGCCCCAACTGCCGGTTCTGGTCGCGCGCGGCTCACCGGCGTCCCGGTGGCCGGCAGATCTGGTGCACCCCGCGCTCGCGGTGCCGGCGTCCCGGCGGCCGTGCGGCGGCGGATCTGCACCGCGCGCCGGCGAACCGACGGCGGTAAGTCCCATCCCCCCCCGGATCTGAATCGGGTTAGGGTTTCTAATGTCGGGGTTTCAAATCATGAAGGATTGGGATTTCTAGGGTTAGGGTTCATCGAAAAATTGGGGATTTTGTTTGAATCTGAGATTAATTCCCCTCCTTCTAAATGCTTACTCTACTCGATCTAAGCCTAGTGAGGCTTAACTGATACCATTGTTAGATTCATGGATC
>CM014274.1:22524148-22543768 GCA_004135705.1 Alloteropsis semialata | reverse complement strand
AAAGGTCCAATATAGCGAGGAGCTAATTTGCCCTTCACACCAAATCTTTGGACGCCTTTGGTTAGGGAAACCCGAATATAGACATGATCACCTACTTCAAAGGTTAAAGGCCTCTTTCTTTTATCAAAATAGCTCTTTTGGCAGATTGTGCAGCCTTAAGATTTCTCTGGATGACTCGCACCTTATCCTCAGCCTCTTGAACTAGATCTGGCCCAAAGAAATTTCGTTCACCGGATTCAGACCAATTTAGAGGAGTTCGACACCGACGCCCATACAAGGCTTCAAATGGTGCCATTTTGATGCTTGCCTGATAGCTATTGTTGTATGCAAACTCAGCCAAAGACAAGCATTGATCCCAAGTTTTGTCATAATGCATGGCACAAGCTTTAAGCATATCCTCCACTATTTGATTCACCCTTTCTGTCTGCCCATCAGTTTGAGGATGATAAGTGGAGCTACGGATCAACTTGGTGCCTAGGGAAGCATGCAACTGTTCCCAAAAGCGGGCAACAAATTGGGTGCCTCGATCTGAAATAATGGTTCTTGGAATGCCATGAAGACAAACAATCCGGTCGATGTAAATTTGATCATATTTCTTGGCATTATAATTGGTGTTGACCGGAATAAAATGAGCGGTCTTGGTGACCCGATCAACAATTACCCAAATAGAATCATGCCTCTGAGAGGTATTGGGCAAACCCACAATGAAATCCATGGATATATCATCCCATTTCCAAGACGGAATTGGTAGAGGTTGCAAAGTTCCAGCTACCTTGAGATGGCTTGCTTTCACCCTTTGACATGTATCACACTCGGACACATATTTAGCAATCTCCCTCTTCATTCTCGTCCACCAAAAGTTCTCCTTCAAATCTTGGTACATCTTGTTGCTACCCGGATGAATAGAGAATTTTGATAAGATGAGCCTCATCAAGAATTTGTTTCCTTAGCTCATGGTCTTTAGGTACCACAAGCCGTTGCTCAAACCAAAGAATCCCCTTCCAATCTTGCCGAAAGCATTTATATTTGGGCAATCCTTGCGCTAGCCCTTGCTTTATATGAGCAACTCCTTTGTCTTTTGATTGCGCCGTAATAATTCTTTCTCTCAAGGTGGATTCTACCACCATGTGGCTTAAGGAGCATTGAGGAACAATTTCCAAATTCAATTTGGACATCTCATGGCAAAGTGTGTCATTAAAAGACGTTATGGCGAGACAATTGCATTGAGCCTTGCGGCTTAAGGCATCCGCCACCACGTTGGCCTTTCCTGGATGGTAATGCACCTCAAGATCATAATCCTTGATTAGCTCTAACCATCTTCTTTGGCACATATTCAAATTGGCTTGGGTGAAGATATATTTGAGGCTCTTATGGTCAGTGTAGATGTTGCAATGAGTACCCATAAGATAATGTCTCCAAATTTTTAAGGCATGAACCACAGCAGCTAATTCCAAATCATGAGTGGGATAATTCACTTTATGAGGCCTAAGAGCTCGAGAAGCATAAGCAATGACTCGATCTTCTTGCATTAGCACGCAGTCAAGACCCGTGCCCGAGGCATCACAATAAACATCGAAGGGCTTGGATGTGTCCGATTGAGCTAGAACCGGTGCTGAGGTTAAAAGTTTTCTCAAGGTGTGGAAAGCTTGCTCACATTTTTCGCTCCACACAAATTTCTCTCCTTTCTTGAGAAGTTCAGTCATAGGCTTGGCAATCTTGGAGAAGTCCGGGATAAAGCGGCGATAATATCCAGCTAAACCCAGAAAACTCAGTATTTGATGAACGGATTTAGGAGGCTTCCAATCCAGTACTTCTTGCACCTTTCCTGGATCTACAGCAATTCCCTCGGCTGAGATAGTGTGCCCCAAGAATTTGACACTTGACAGCCAAAAATCACACTTGCTGAGTTTTGCATATAGATGATGATCTCGGAGGCGTTGGAGAACAATGCGAAGGTGCTGAGCATGCTCCGCCTCATTTTTGGAATATATGAGAATGTCATCAATGAATACGACCACAAACTTGTCTAGTTCGGGCATGAAAACCGAATTCATGAGATATATGAAATACGCCGGAGCGTTGGTGAGACCGAAAGACATCACTAAGTACTCGTAGAGTCCATAGCGAGTTGAGAAAGCTGTCTTCGGTATGTCACTTGGTCGAATTTTGATTTGATGATACCTAGAGCGCAGATCAATCTTCGAGAATACTTTTGCTCCGGACAACTGATCAAAGAGGGCATCAATGCGGGAAAGTGGGTATTTATTTTTGATAGTCACCGCATTGAGAGGTCGGTAGTCCACACACAACCTCAAAGTCTTGTCCTTTTTCTTCACAAACAGAGCGGGGCAGCCCCATGGTGAAGAGCTGAGACGAATATAGCCCTTGTCTAGCAATTCTTGGAGTTGGACTTTTAGCTTGGCTAGTTCCTTGGGTGCCATCTTATAGGGCCTTTTGGAGATGGGAGCTGTACCGGGCTGTAGTTCAATCATAAACTCAACCTCCCGCACTACCCCAGCTGAGTTTTTCCCTGACGGCCCAAACCATCACAGAAAGTGCAGAAAACCGTCAGGGATGACCTTCCCTGACGTTCACCGTCAGGGATGAGCCGTCGGGGACCGACTGACGGGAAAGGGCACCTTCCCTGACGGAAAACCGTCACGGATTGTTTCCCGACGGTTGAAGCCGTCAGGAGAGATCTTCCGCGTCGGTTTGCCTTATTCCGTCAGGGTTGCACTTCCTTGTCGACCTTTGAAACCGTCAGGGAAGCCCGTTTTTACAAAGCACCCATAGTTCATATCTGCATAATTTGTGTGCTCATGTTTCCATGTCACAAAATAAGATTCAGAACTAAAAACAGAAGATATGGTTGTTATCCAACACTTTCAAGACAAGAAGTGATCACTGCTATTGCCAAACATGGTATTCATATTTCAAGGCACTTGTAATAAACAAAGTAGCTGCTAACTGTCAAGAACATGTAAGGCTCATGTTACACCAACAATTCAGAAAGGATATGTACAACAATTCTAAATCAAAAAAATTGAAACCATTGGCACCACTACATTAATTCTAGATGCAGCAGCTAGCACGACCGGAACCATTAATGAGAGATCATGCCTACATTCAAAATAACAAGAACCATTAATGAGAGATCATGACTACATATCGACATTCCAAAGTACAATAACACAACATGGATGGTTAATCCTACCATGTCATTTCCTTTTTCTTGAAGTATCTCAAGTGGTAAATGGCAATGAAGTCTTGCAGGAGCTTGTTGAAACTTAGAAACAGGTCCTTCAGGAAAAGCAGGTGCTTGCAGAAAATTTGAAAGAAATGAGCAAACTTCAAATAGTACGTGATGATTATGCATAAAAGAGGGAAGGTACTGCTCCATTGGTGCTGACCATATGTCTTTAGAACCAAAAAGTGCTCAGGCAGAAGCAAAATGCAGCACAAAATTATAATATATATTGGAGTCGTTGTAACTCTGAATTCTGCAGGCAAGCGTAAGCACAATGGGAACAACAACCAGGCCTCCTTTGACTTTGAGAGAAGCAGAACATAGTGCAACAGAATTAATGCAAATGCACATTTCACAAATTCAAAATAGCTATGGCAGAATTCAAGCCTACATACTTTAAGAATTGTACTAGTTAAGGCAGAATGACAACAAGGCTGAACATGTGATGCTCAGCATTGACATTATAATTTTAGAATTTAGCTATTAACGGAAATGGTAGTCTGTTCCAGAACACAATAGCATGTTATGAGAATGTCACATCAATCAGCCAATGCAAGATTACTCAGTGGTCTTGCAGAGCTGTTCTATCGTTGGAGTTCACTGAAAACTAGTGATGGACAAAAGAGCAAAGGAGATGGGGATAAGGGAGAGGCTCACCGTGACTCACCGTGATTCAACAAATCATCGCTGGAGATGACGGCTGGTGAGCTCCTCTTGCTTGTTTACTGCAGATGTACAACAGGGCAAGTGTATTAAACACGCAAAACAATGGGACAGGGATACAGAGAGAGAGACAGATTAAAAGGACTGTCGCCGTCGAGCGTGAGGTGGACGAGGAGTAGGTCGCCGCTGCCGGCGAGTGCGACGGGGAGGAGGAGGCCGCCGCCGCCGTCGAGCGCAATGTGGAGAAGGTCGCTGCCGCCAAGCTCGACGGGGAGGTGGAGGCAATCGCCGCCGTCGAGTGAGATGTGGAAGAGGAGGTCGTTGCCGCCGGCGAGCTCGACAGGGAGGTGGAGGCCGCCGCCGGTGAGCGCGACAGGAGGAGGCCACTGCTGCCAGCGAGCTCAACAGGGAGGTGGAGGTTGCTGCCGCCGGCGAGCGCGACAGGAGGAGGAGGGGGCGGCGCAGGAGAGCTCGAGGTGGAGGAGGGGCGACGACGGTGAGCGTGAGGTGGAGGAAGGCAGCGCCGCTGGCGAGCTCGAGGTGGAGGATCTGGATCTGGGCGCGTGCGGCCGCCCTCGCGAGATCTGGATCTGGGGGCGTTGACGATAAACAGAAAGGAACAGAGAAGAGGAATTTTATTCCCTCGCGAGTGACGGACGGGTGCGCGCCTCGTTATTTCGGGTTTCAGAGGAGCGGGCCTGACGGAAGATGTGCACCGTGGGGACTGCTTCCCTACCGACGGGAATAAATCGATCTGCGGTAGTGCCGGTCAGGGGGCATTCCTGGTAATTCATCAGAAAATACATTCGAGAACTTATATACCACCTGAATCTTCTTCAAAGGGGTCTCGATCGCGGAGAATGCATATGAATTCCCGATGTCTTGGCGGGGTAGACAAAGTGTTGAAGCACCCAGAGTGAGAGAATTGATTTCCACACAACAGGAGGGAATGTCTAAATTGACTCCATATTTTTCCATCCAGTTCATACCCAAGATAATATCTATCCCTTGATTTTCCAAAGTAATGAAATTAGTTTCATATACCTTACTACCCAACTTGAGAGGCACATTTCTCACAAACTGATGAGATCCTATTCTACCACCAGGGGTAGATATGACATATTGTTGTGTGGTATGCACAAAAAGAAAATTGTGTTTGGCAGCCAATCTATTGCTCATGAAACTATGTGAAGCTCCAGAATCAAATAGCACATAACTAGGCACATTGCGGATAGAGAAAATACCCGACATCACTGGAGCGCCAGCAGGGAGTTCATCCATAGTAGTGAAATTGAGACGGCCCTGCCTGACAACTGCCACTTGCTTCTTGCCTTTATTATTGTTGGCCAGAGTTGGTGCATTATTCCCACCTTGCTTGGGAAACTTGCAATCCCTGGCAAAGTGGCCTGGCCTACCACAGTTATAGCAAGGAGCATTAGTGGGACGAGGCGGCTGCTGCCCCTGAAATGGAGCACGATACCCCTGAATTTGCTGTTGTGGGGGCCTGATGATCCATGACCCTGGCTGAGGGGCCCTCGGAAGAGACTGAGCAGGATTCTTCTGGACCAATCGGAACTTAGGGGGTGTAGAGTTAGATTGGCCAACTGGGGCCTTCCTCTTCTTTTCAGCTTTATGGGCACTGATGCTGTCTTCCTGGGTGATAGCCATATTCACTAGGTCGGCGTAACTAACTAAGAAAACTAACTGCACAGGAACCGATCTGACCGGTTTTGGAAACCGGTTGGACCGGTCTGGCCGGCCAAGCTCGCCACTAGCCAGAATCAAAGTAAAACACTCTACCAATTCATATACCTTTAGGATTTACTTCCTTTGGTAAGGGTTCTTAAATTTTAGGGTAAACCTAACAAAAGTGCCTAGTTCCTTTGAGTAGGTGTACAGGGATTACTCATTCTACTACTTTAACTTAATCAAACTTCTTTTCCCCAATTCATGGATACATTCTAGCTATTTCACTACTCACTCAACTCATATCCCCAACACCACCATTAGAAGTGGTTTGTATTTTTAGTTCATGCCTAAGCTTTATGAAACCACAATCATTCTCCCTAGCACCCATTAGTACACGAAGTACTGCATTACTCAAACTCTCATTGTGCACACAAATCCTAGAATTCCCTAGAAAACCCTTTATCCTTTCTACCCTCTTACCCTTAGGTTCTTGGCCTTCTTCTTCTTTGAACTAGAGCTCGAGCCCAGCTTTAGGGAAGGGGCCGGCGGCGGCAGTGCAGCTCGGGGAAAAGGGCGAGGAAAGAGGGGAAGTGGCCGGGGATGGCTCGGGCGCAGAGAAGACGGAGTGGGGGAGTGCTGGGCGCGGTGAATCGCGGAAAGAACGAGTGAGGAGGCCGAAATGGCCGGGGAGTCCTTGAACTCGTAAATGGTTACGGGAGTGGGTAAACCGGCCCCCATGCTTGGACGTGGCACGCTCCCAAGGTCCGAATCACCCCAAAACGGCCACGAGGAACGCGGAGAAGGGAACGCGTGGCCGGAGTAGGTGAAAAGGACGGTGGTTGGGCGTTGAGAACGTCGAGGCCGGCGCGGTTGTTGGCGACCGACTGTTGCGGTGGTGGGGTAAAACACCCACCGCAACAGTCTGGGGTCGAGATTACTGTGCCGACGAAGTTCAAAATCAAATCCCGCGGGCCACCGACTGTTGCGGTGGTGGCCTTGGCCTAGCACCGCAACATTAGGTGCTTGGGATTGCATAAAAGACTAAACCCTCACGGATTGTTGCGGTGATGCAAAAGTAGGTAATCCACCGCAACAGTCCGTCAATCCAGAGAGGATTTTTCACTGTTACCCGAGACCACCGACTATTGCGGTGGTGACATGAAGGCCACCGCAACAGTCGGTCATGCAGTGGTGGATGGGTTAAAAATTGCTAGGGCTCGTGTTGTTGCGGTGACCATTCCCTTGAGTACCGCAACTTACTGTCCTAGCGGCTATGGTACTTTTTAAGTTGGTTTTGATTCGAATTTTTGTGGAATTAAGCCTTATATCTTATGATGGTTAATTTGGCCACACATACACACATATGCGCAAACAATATTATCATGAGATGATGTATGCCATTAATGATTTAATTAAGTTCATTATAGTTCTTAATTATGGTAGTGACACCAGGAGTGTCACGCAGGAGAGACCTGTCAGATGTTCGTGGGGTGGAAGGCCAGTGCGTTAAGACCTATAGAGACGTCGGCGAGGAGGAGTGCCGGTACAATTTGCTCAAGGCCAATTGCCGCGTCGTTGTCAAGCTCAACGCCGCAGCCGCCGGGAAACAGCTTACGGCTTTAACATTTCAGCGACCTCACCAACGAGGAGGTCAGCGAATGCTGCGACGGGCGCGGCGGGGAGATGGGAGGGAAAGCTCAGCGCCAGGTGCCAGGCTGTCGTCGCAGGGGAAAGCGTCTATGAGAGGCTGGCTGTGTCCCAGGTAATCATCTGATGGCTTTAGGGGTGTTTGTTTCCCATCCAAATTATATAATCGACATCATGGTAAAAAGCCACCATAGACCACCCAAATAATCTCAAATAAGCTGCATATGGGTAGTTTATTTCAGATTATTTGGTGGTTCATGGTGGTCTTTTACCATAATATCCTTGATCCATAAGCTAGATTATATAATCTATGGAGAAAACAAACACCCTCTTAGTTTCTTTATTATCATTGTTTCTTTGGGGTAAAAGAAAGAAATTGTTTCATGTGGTTGATTGTACACATACCATTTGCAACAAATGGGGATTATGGATTTTGTGCAACTAGTATATCTCGCTCCAACATACTTCTGTAATTATGGATTTTTTTTTGGTCAACTGCAGTTGTTTTGGTATCCATATGAACACAAGTAGGGACTTCTGTCTGCAGATCAAACAGAAAATTGCTGCAGTTTCGAGCGCATATTTCAATTGTGAACCAGTTTGTAATGGCTTTATATGCGCAAAGACCCATATGTGCCATCATGAGATTTTGAGTAGTGCCTTGGTGGGTAGACAAGGGAACAATTATGGATCCCTTCATAGATAAACAGATAAAGAGACATAATATAATCTAATTTTATATATTGGTATGAGTTGTTAGCTGATTATACAATACTCTAGAGCTAACCAGAAGTATGTGAATATTTTTATTAACAACTAGATATGATTAACCTAGCAGTTCATTTTGTATTACTATTTACTACTAGTGTATGGTAACTGCAATAACTTCAATTCCTACAGGGTTTTACCGAAAGTTATTGTATAATTGTGTGATTCTATTGCCGACTGGAGTACAATATGGAAGAGAATCGAGGGTTTGGTTTTATGGTCAATCAGTGTTACAGTTCATCAAACATGGACATTAAAGTTTCTCAGCATTTGGACTGAGATAAGCTTAGCTGAAGAGGGGTTAAAAAATTATCGTGTGCTAATGTTTGATAAGCAGGTAGACCCAGCAGCCGTTTTTCTCTAATGGATGATCTCACCATCTGCTGTCATTTCCCTCTTAATGAAAAACGTGCCAAGGCACGGTCGCCAAAAAAACCATCTGCTATCATTTCGCATGACGCTAAATAGCCTCGTGTTCAGCATCTTAAATCTGAATCTCGTGTCAGATGTCTCACAATCCTATTGGTAGCAGCGTCTACTCCGCATTGTCACCACTGGCATAAAACCTCCTTGTAATTCTATTCATTTATAGAAACTTGTTTCATATAGGTTTGCCGGTGCATTGCTTCGGAACCGAAACAAACAGACTCTGGAGGAGTGGAGGTAGTGCCATTTCTGGAGATGAAGCACACATGTGGATCTGAACTTCACTTCTGTTTGTTGCCGGAGAATCTTAGAATAAAAATGTTGCTAATGTAATATGGTAAAATTTGAGATGAAAATGTACGCATTTCCAATCTATGATAAAGATCGTTCCAACCTATGATAGAGTCAGCGGCGAGGGCAGAGGGGTTGAGGGGGACCAGGCCCCCTATGCTATGGCCACTCATATAGTGGTGGGGGCTACGCCCCCCTATGCTATGGCCACTCATATAGTGCACACAGTTTTTTACTATATAAAATCAGCAAAAAAATTCAAATTTAACCCTTCTAACAAGTTATTTTCTATATTTTGGTTCCACTCAACCCTAATCTCTATATTCTGGTTCCCATCAATCCTAATTCCTGGTTTAGCCTCTAGAGAGAGTAGTACTAGGTCGATCGCTCGCTCAACCGATCGAAACCATGGTGAAGAAGCTAGTTGCACTAGGCGTGGTGCTTGCGTTGCTGGAGCTTGCGGCGGCCGCCTGTGTAGTTCATCAAGGAGGACCTCAAGTTTGAAGAGTTGCTGTGGCAGCTGTATGAGCGATGGGGAGCACGCTACAATGTAGCATGCGACCCGTCGAGAAACTCCACCATTTCGACATCTTCAAGGACATGACGCGACATGTGCATGCTACGGGTATGACTACTACATCCTCAAGAACTCGTATGGAGACAACTGGGGACGAGGGGCACATGACCCTATCATACGATTTCGGGCACAGCATGTCCCTTGTTCCCAATTATACTCTCTGGTCTAGTTTATAAGGCATATTTTGATATGATACGGTCTTCTAAGTTACACTTTGAGCACTTATGGATTTTATATTATAATTGCTACAAATTAAACTTATAATTATTGGATTATATTTGCTTATGAATCTATCCATATCAAGTTTATGTTAAGATAGTTAAAATATGTTGGGTAACAGTCAAAGACTTATTGTTTGAGGGCGCGTTTGGTTGGCGCCGTAGTTTGCCGAGCCTAATCTTCGGCACGCGGCAGCTGCGTTTGTTTCGTGCCGTGATTTTCGGCAAGCAAGCCAAACCTTCGGCAGGTATATCTATTCCACGTTGAAAACGGACACAACGACTCGCCCAACGTGCGGCCTTCGATTTGTCCGCCCCATTTGCGGCATGCCTGACATTAGCTACGGCGAGCTGTGGTTTCAAAGCAAACAGACCCTGAATCTTGATATGCGTCTCTCTTTTTCAGTGTTGTTGTTAGGATAACTTTTTCAGTTCAAAAATGAACCAAAAATATCGTTCTAATATCAACAACAAAAACTGTAGTTAGTAAGTAGGATTGTTGCCAGCTTCCGGGCATGCAATCCATTAGATGAGAGTACAGAATTGCAACAAAATATGGGTCGAGGGCAGTACAGAATTGCACATCATAAAGCTAAGTCCGGCTCGCTGACATTAGATATTCAACCAAAATTGATGTCCGTTTTCCTTTGCTAACACATCACCGCTGCATCAGTACAAGTTGCACGTCAATCCTCATTAGCCGCAGGGATGGATTCGGATGTTCAAACATCTGAATTATCCGTATTTGTATTCGACTAAAACATCAATATAGATATTCGTATTTGTATTCAATTTTAATATGGATGTTAAATGGAAATATCCGAATTCGCTTTTCATCAATTTTCTCTATCCGAATCCATATTCGTATTCGAATAAAATGTGGAATATCCGATATTATCCGTATCCGTGAAGAATTAACACATGATAAAGCCATCTATCCGAATGCGAATCTGTATTCGATGTATTTGTTTTGTATTCGTATCCGACAAGAATGGACAACATTCGCATCCGTATTCGTATCCGACAAAATTCGTATTCGATCCGTATTCGAATTAAAATATGGTAAAAGGTGATATCCAGATTCGATTTCATGCGTATCCGATCCGAATCCTTCCCTACGCAGCACTCAAAATAACATAGAAAAAAGGGGGCTCTTTATGGTGCTAGGCAAAATGACATTGAATGAATCGAATCCGGCCGCAGCGTTGGTGCGGGGTCAATAATTGCGTGAGTTTGTCAGCGGCATTACTGTTAGAATCTGATATCCTCGTAATACGCAGCAGCCTCCACATCTAGAAAGGATATTGTAAGTACGACACGAGCTTGTAGGGATGGAAATATGAATGTGGAATCCGAATTATTCGATATCCGTATCCGCCAAAATGCAAATATGGATATCCGTATTCGTATTCAAATTTAATGTGGTACTAAAATGGATACATCCAAATTTGTTTTTCGTCGATTTTCTCTATCCGGTTCCACATCCGTATTCGGCAATATCCGACACTATTCGTATCCGAACATATGAAGATAACATTTAAAATTTTTATTTATATGTTTGTAATGATAGTGTATAATCAAAATTATTTAAAAAATGTTATCTCCATTACTAATGATTACGATATCAATTTTAATATTACTATTATTATACCCATATAACTATTTGAAACTTATCTCTAATTGTAATAACTAATGTAATTAATTTAAAATAATAAAGATATATGAGTATTAAATTTAATTTAATACTATAGTTTATTTATTTACTTATGAAAATATTTTATATACTTTTTATTATTTCATGATAAATGAATATATTTATTTATTAAATATATATTTACCTATACTTTTATTTAATTTTTATATGATTAATTACTGAAATAATTATGAATAAATGTAACATTATTAACAAGCAGTCTTTGTCTACACTTGTTATTTACTTATGCTTTAGTATTTACTTGTATAATGATTTTGTTATTTAAAAACCATCAATAACTAAAATAAGTAAATGTTGTCGTCTAAATCGAGTAAATATCCGAATGTGTATCCGCATCCGACCATTCATTTTGTATTCGTATTCGAGAGCATCCGAATTCGTATTCGTATTCGAGTAAAAATATGGTAAAAAGTGCTATCCGAATCCGATTCCATGCGTATTCGATCTGTTTCCATCCCTACGAGCTTGCACCGTATCAAGAACAACGTCGATGAATCTTGTAGAAAACCCTAAATGATGGTGTTGAAACAACCACGACAAGAGAATAGGATTTTGGCGAAGCCGACCGTAAATTCTTTAAGCACAACTCCAAAAAAGTACAAGTGATTGTCGCTCCCTCACAACTCTACTTGACCCTTTAGGACCCTCTGATTCTCGCCCTATACAAGAATCTAGTGCTATAGAACTGTGTAGCCTAACCCTCTTGAGCGCTCCTCATTGCTCCTCACAAGCCTTGGATGAAATCTTGTGTTTTCTCTTTGACTTGATTTACTCCTTGCCTCCTAATAGCACACACATATTGAGTCCTAATCAAGTAGGATTT
The DNA here is from genome assembly GCA_004135705.1 of Alloteropsis semialata. Classification (NCBI taxonomy): domain Eukaryota; kingdom Viridiplantae; phylum Streptophyta; class Magnoliopsida; order Poales; family Poaceae; genus Alloteropsis; species Alloteropsis semialata. The sequence goes on along the minus strand of CM014274.1, from coordinate 22,531,705 downwards.
GAGTTACCATATACGTTGCACAGGTTTGGCTGATCCCAAACGGGCAAGCAGGTAGCGGTAACCCCTTGCCCTTGCATCACATTCATCGTGGTCTCGTCGTGGCAACTCATCACTAGTAATTCGATCCTTGCGAACCGTCGGATGCGCAATCATTCAGCCGTATGATTAATTTCCAAACAGCTTGCTGTCTCCAGGCGCGTGCGCGTCCGATCCAATGCATGCGTGCCGTTTACCGATCGAGTTATTCAATTGACGGGCGCAAGCAGCGATCGACTCGCGCAGCGTGACAGCTCCCATCCATTACCATTACCCAGGGATTGTTGGGTTTTCCTTGTTCCGCTCGCCCGCTCTGCCAGTGTGCATCTGCGATTCTGCGTGCAGTCTGGGTCTCTGGGACGACGAGGGAGCTTCGGCCCGAAACAGAATAGCCTCATCGATCGGTTCACTGTGTCAGGCGCGCCAGTCCGCACTGCACGCTCCTTACCTCGTTATTACAGAGGACAATGCAATTTGCTCCAGTGCATGTTTGCAACCTGAAGTGGAGAGCCCAAAGACAAATAGCACCGGCTGCCGGACGGAGACGAGCAGAGATTTCTCAGGTCAGGCTGTCTGACGCCCTTGACTGAGGCTTCGATTAGCCACGCCGACCTGGCCCCCTCATCCAGTCATCCTCCGCGGCGTGTATATCAATCAGATAGCTGCCGCGACCACAGATGCAAGCTTTTTTTTTTTATTGTGGCCTCGGTCGCGTGCGCGTGCAGCCATGAGCCGCCTCGCTCTTGGGCGCGCCACGACCGGCACGCTGAGTTAGCGGCCGAACGCCAATGGCTAGACATTGACCACCGGACGGTCCCTCCCGCGTCTCTGTTCCATTAAATTTTGGTTATTCGGGATACTGCATTTTCTGGCCTGGGTACATACATTGCATTGTTCGCTCCGTTGATTTTCTGGATTTAGCTATGAGAGACCACGTACGCAAGGGCCAATGCGGTGGTTTGTTCTGTTAGATCATGGCGTTCGGTTCGCTGCTGCTGCATGCGTTGGACGCACAGCGGTGGCCGTCTCCGATCCGCCGGGACCGCCATCTCCGGCGCAGCGCCGAGCCGGAAAAAGATTGCGGAGCTCACGTGGTCGCTGGGGGGCCCAGAAGATTCGGCCGTTCAAGTCTGCTCCCAGGCGAGCCTCTGGTGCAAAGCCGGCAGTCCTTTCTGAAAAAAGTAAAAGTGCAGAGTGCACACTGTCCGCCCAAAGGGGAGGCGCGTTCAGGATCGTCAGAGGGTCCTTGGCACTTTGCAGCATCGCGATCGCGACCCCCCTCTCCTTGCCTGTCGCCTCCTTCAATCGAGACAAACCGGCACGACGAAGGAAGCAACCCCATGCGTGATGCGGCCAGCCAGCTATGCACGGGGAGGGTAGAGGGTACCACACATGATGGCCGCAATCATGCAAGCCGCTCGGGATCGGGGACACTTCTCCACCCGGTGCCTGAACGCTGATTCGTTGGGCCATGGAGCAACCCCCCCTGCCGGCAAACCAAAGAGGCAGGCACAGTAAGTCCCCGAACCCCGAGGTGGATTTTGGTAGTGGAGGCGGACGACGCGATGCACGGGTCCGTGTCGCTGCTGTGCTCCTGGCGATGCCGATGCATTGCATCATAAGTCGGCTGTGAATCTGTGATTACATGATCAGAGATACTACTCATGCTGTTGCTGGCGAGCGGTTAAATATTTTCTTTGTTTAAAAAAACCTTCGAACTTTGCATTTAGCAAGTTGCGGCAATTTAGACCGTGGAACATTCCCGGGCGCAGCATTTCACTGTTTCAACTACTCCGTACGTACCTGCTTGAGGGAAGAAACGGAGTATTGGCCGAACGGGACGGCGACGCCCGCGCACAACGGCAGTCGGTTGGATGCCTGCAGCTGCAGGCGCCCGAACGGAGGGAGCGAGGAGCGCTTCTTGGCATCTCCAGGCAGGGATGGATTCGGATGTTCAAACATCCGAACTATCCGTATTCGTATTCGATCAAAACATCAATATAGATATTTGTATTCGTATTCGACTTTAATATGGATGTTAAATGGAAATATCCTAATTCGCTTTTCATCAATTTTCTCTATCCGAATCCATATTCGTATTCGAATAAAATGTGGAATATCCGATATTATCCGTATCCGTGAAGAATTAACACATGATAAAGCCATCTATCCGAATGCGAATCCGTATTCGATGTATTCGTTTTGTATTCGTATCCGACAAGAATGGACAACATTCGCATCCGTATTCGTATCCGACAAAATTCGTATTCGATCTATATTCAAATTAAAATATGGTAAAAAGTGATATCCGGATTCGATTCCATGCGTATCCGATCCGAATCCATCCCTATCTCCAGGGCCGGGGCCCATCCACAACACTATCAGCCGGCCCACGCGTCTGCTTTGCTTGCTCGACCCAGTCCCAATTGCGTTTCCTAGGGCAAGAAACCAGCGGGTCCGCCTTCTACTTCTACCCGTTCTCTACCCTCTCGTGCGTACGTAGCAACAGGCAAAAGAATACTACCACGCGAATTCCAATTTTGCCAGGCACTTCGATCTGAGGCTAGCTCTATCTAACAAGTGCGAACGCTTACTAGATCATCTTAATTAGTATTTCTGGGAATGGAACATGCACAATGGATTAGGGAGTGCTTGAGTATATGTTTCACGGATGTGCGTGCATGTATACGACGTGCACGACAATTGGAGTTGGGCACCGCCACGTATATGCTTCGCCTCGAGCGTCCAGCCAAATGAAACATGCACTTACGTATGAAAATATATATATTCCTCCATATTCATGCGTCAAAGAAAAGGTCTCCAGTACCAATCCGATCCAAACTGCATATGATCTATTCTCCTCGATCGTGCCCTGGCCTCCTCTGTTTTGCAACTTCCCAGGGCGCTCTCTGGTACTCCAGACGTCGCCAAGGTACCCAAAACATGGCCGCGCTCCCGCTCCGCGCCTCCTGGTCTCCACTGCCGGCTGTCGCCCCCGCGCCTCGTAGCGTGCGGCCGATTCGCGGGGTCATGCATGCCCTCCCTCTGGGCCGGCGAGGCCCCTCGCCGGTTCCGATTAGGATGCAGGCCCGCCCGCGCCACACTTTCCGCTCCCACTGCAACAAGGGTGCCGATCAGTACCCTGAGCCGGAGCCGAAGCCGGAGTTGGAGCGACAGAAGTTCGACGAACCCGACGCGCCGGACGCGGTGTGACGTGCAACTCAATATCTTCAGCTATGACAAAGAATAATACCTAAATTTTGCATTGTATCGATAGTACCGGTCTTTGTTCCTTCAGGCTGGGAGCTCAGAGAACCCGGGAAAGCTCTTCTGCGAGAAGCTAGACAACTACCGCCAGGCGATTACAGCAGCGATGGGCGTGGTGAGTTTGGATCGCAATGATTGTCGATCAGTTGTTCTTTTTTCCTGGTTCGTTGATTTTGTAGCATCTCGACAAGTAATTGGGTTAACTACTTGTTTTTTTTATTTTACACAATAGTATTTCAACAAAAAGTACTGGAAAACAGTGTTCAAATTAATTGTGTGTAACAAACATGATATTGAATTTAAGGTGGCACGTTTTTTTTTAAAAAAATAAGTATGCTTAACCCTCTTGAGCAACATGGTCATTGAGTTCAAAATAGTTGGTCAGAGCTTTGGCTTACTGATTGTGAAAAGTATAGAAAGAGTTTTGTTGATTGTGCTAGTGTATATCATGCTTCAACTATTTTTATTATTATTAATTACTCAGGAAAATAAGGTTTGAACTTTTGCTAAGAAATCCTTGCTTGCTCCTCATCCATTTTTTTTCAGTTCTCTAATTGCATGCTGATACCCAATTGGGTTATGTTTCATATTGATTCAAGTGCATTCCACTTAGACTATTACTACTGCTTTAAACAAAATATTCCAATTAGCTCTCTTCACTGTTGTTAAAATATTTGAAGGAAAAGGCTCAACTATTATGAACAACTTTTTGTATTATTAGTCATAATTTGACTCTATTATTAATTTCTTGTTGCTTTTTAAGCGCGTGGCTCCTGATATGTTTCTTAAGGAGAAGGGCCAAATTTCTAACTACATGTTAGAAATGTCTTAAGTTGGCAACCTGTTTCAGAAGTGTTGTTGTTTCAATACACAAACTATTCAATGCTAGCACAAAACTTACCAATAGTTATATTTTCATTTTTATCATAAATTTGTTCAAAATGAGTATATTTGTTTCACATTTGTGATGGAAGTTTGATAAGCCACTAAACAAAGAATGTATTTAGGTGGATGTGGCCCGTCTTGTGTGTGTGTGTGGTAAGAGAACAGGTTTTTCCCACACCTAGAATATTTGTTTGCAGGGGTGTAGACCGGCATCATAATGAGCATAATATTGAAATGAATGAAAACCATTCAGATATAAAAGATACTGTCTCTCACTTCTCTCTCTCGCTCTTGTTTGGTGATTGTAGAATGTAAACGCCACAGTATTGGCACAAATGGTCTGTGCAAGGACACGAACAGCTTTGGATTTAGCTTCCAAGGTCATGGTAATGAAGTTGCTGCATCTGCATTATTTTCCTCCTTTATTCATGTAGACATACTCCATGCATAATCTATACTTTTGTCACTATTTGAACTTGCCACGCACTTAACTTTTGCTAAAACAATTCATCAGGATATTGCAGGCTTAGGCCTTCATGCTACAGAAATTTCTCAACATACAACAAACCAGGTAATTTAAATTTACACTATCTGGTTCGGGCACTTTTCAACTGAATGACAATGGGTGAACATGTTGATAATTTCATCTTTAAATAGATGGTCCGGGAATACACATCTGTCTTTTGTAATGTTGCTGAGGATGCATACCATAAGAGAGTTAAGATGGAAACAATCTTCTCGTTTCTTGATGCTCTTAGAGGCTTAGGAGCAGTCTGTCATATTTTGGTAGAAGGTATAGTGGATAAGCTCGAAGATGGTCCTATCAAAAACAGTATAACCTCTTATATGGATAAACATTCCCAAGAGTTTGATAACAAGGTGAATAACCTAAAACATGAATTCACGATGGCTACCAAAATTCATGCACACAAGGTACACTCTTTTGCTCAATGGATTTTCCTTAATGATATGACTATGCACATCTTGCCTGTGTTCTAACGTGTTATTGTACATATATCCCTCCAACAGATAGTGACAGTGATACTCTTCGATGGGACAAAACACGCAGAATCATATATTTTCAAGATGATCAGATGTCACAAGAAAGCATTAGCCCAGATTGGATGCTAATAAAAATGTATTTCATGCAATTGTATTTCTCATTGCACTCAAGCATGATTTGGCTCATTTTGCACTTGGACGTTGTACTTGTAATGATCATGTCTAGTGCTTAATTAATTGATACTTTAAGTGTTCATGTCTCTCATACGGCATATTGCTCACGACTACAAAGATAACACTTATGAGACACCTTTAAATATGAGTCCACACATTCTAAGACTAATTTTAATCTAACTACGGGTTTATCCACAAAAGTTACCAACATTAGAGTAAATTAAGAAGGAACCATAGGGCTATTTGCTAAGGAAAATGCAAAGTGCTCATATCTTGCATATACAAACATGCGTCTGTCAACACCCTTAAATATATTTTACTTCTTTATCTTTTTTCCACCTATTTGATTGTACCTAATCTATGATGAAGTAAATATATGCCAATGACATCACAAAAATCTTGAGTTGAAGAAACGCAAAGTGCCGTGGAGTTGCAACATGCTGGTCCATCTCATTTTTCCATAATTTTTTTTTGGCAAAGCTACAATTTCTCTGCTGCCTCTATGGTATTCCCTGCCATCTGGATTTCTTTTGTGCGCAAGCGCAATGGATGAAACTACAACTAGCCTAAGCTGAATTCTAAAGCTGAGATCAAAACACAGGGCGGTAGTGTCATTTGCAGATCTCTCTCTCTCTCTCTCTCCAAAATTTCCCCATAGGCCCAGAAGCATCGTTCCAGAAATACCCCTGCAAAGCCAACAAAGGCCTCCAGCCCGCAGACAAAACATGGGGGCAGTAGTGTCATTTGTAGATCTTTCTCCCCTCTCCAAAATTTCCCCAGAGGCCCAGATGCCATGTTCCAAAAATGCCCCTTCAAGGTTGTGGAGTTCGTGGGTGACATCAGGCATATTGAGATTTGAGACTGGGAATTTGATGTGGGTTCCACATGCATAGAGAGTAGAGACAAACCCGTTTGTATGGGTGAAGAGCCGTGTGCGCACAGCAATAAAACTAAATTCGTCGGGAGGCCGAGACGATGTGGTGATGCAGCGAACGGTTGCGATCGCATGGAGCAAAAATGGAATGGGTGGCTGACTCTGCTAAGGTGTTCTGTTCTGGACAGACGAAGAGCGCCTCGTCTACATAAACAGGCCCGTCCTACCACGCCACCCACACACGGCATCACTCCCTCGCCTTCTTCCTCTCAGAAAGCACAAGCCCTCTTCTTTCTCCGAGCGACCGAGCCCAAGCCCTAGCAAGGATGGTGTCCCTGTGCCCCGCCGGCGCTGAGCTCGCTGCCGTGGTGTTCCCAGGTCACGCCGCGGCCTCGCTCGTCGGCCGGAGGGTCAGGATGGTGGCCGGCTACGGCGGCCTCGGGCTCCGGTCCTTCACGCCGGCGTCGATGGTAAAGTAGTTTGCTCAGGCTTCTTTGGTCGTCTGCTCTCCGGTCATGCTGTGCTTTTGTGGCATTGGGGGTCCAAGAGCGACTGATTTCTTCTCTGCGCGTTTCTTGGGCGTTCTCGTGGTGGTGTTTGATGGTTAGGATGATCACTAGGTGTTTCTTCCTCTCGGTTCCTGTGGTGATGAGTCGATCTGTGACTAGATCTGCCGTTCGTTTATTTGGCTTGTTGCCCCTCTCCTTCGTTCTCCTGCTTTTAATTTGGTGAAGGCTGAAAAAGGTGCCGAGATTTCTTCTGTTTCTGTGTAACGCGAGAGCACGTTCGATTTCGCTTCCTTTGTTTCGAAGTGTTGGCTTCTTGTGTTTTGAGTTCGGTTCCCAAATCTCCTGGTTCGTATCCTTTGTTTACCTTTTGCGCTTTTCCTTTTGGTTTTGAAGGGTCTGTGCAGCATGTTCGTGGCGAGAGAGATGTAAAAGCTTCTTGCAAAAAGGCTCACAAGTCTGGGGGATCTGATCAGGAGGTAGCCAGTTTTTCAACTAGTACTATTTACATTATTTCATATATCATTATAGTTGATGTATACTTTGTTATTTCATGTAGATATGTCAAACAATCCACTAACAAGTTAAATTTGAAATACTAAATAAAATATACTAAAAAGATAAATTATAAATACTAAATAGTATATACTAAAAAGATAAAAAGGAAGAAAGATTATATACTAAAAAGATAGAAAGGAAGAAAGAATTATGCAAATAGTATATATATGAAATAATAAATGCTAAAAAGAAAAAAGAAAGAAAGAGTGCTTTTTATTTGGCGGGAAACTGAATCGTGGGCCCTTTGGTACCGGG
>CM014274.1:22494805-22523148 GCA_004135705.1 Alloteropsis semialata | reverse complement strand
AGTTGTCCGGAGCAAAAGTATTTGTTGACGCTTTTTATGGCCAACACACCGAGATATGCGCTAGAACGCGCAGATCCGCAATGGATCGAGCACCTGCAGCTTGCTCAGACAAAACCGGTTATACCGGTTTGGGAATCCGGTGAAACCGGTTCCTAGGGTTTCGCTGCGTAGACCTAAGATCGCCGGCCCGGGAGGGACCCCGTCGGGGCAGGCGCGCCTAGGGTTGTTCTGAGGTCGGCAGGCCACTCAGAACGTCGTCATACGCCGTAGAGACGAAGCACGAACAGCAGGAGGGGTTGGAAAAGTTAGGGTTTGGAAGGGATAAAAAGTAAAAGTAATTTGTATTTGATCGATTGGATAACCCCTCAATCGGCCACGACCCTTTATATTTATAGGGTGGGGAGGTCTTGCCCCGCAAGGAAATCCTTTTACAAGTCGTAAATCACACGGATCTCCAAAAGAGTCCAAACCTACTAGGACTCGGGGAAAACCGGTTCCACCGGTTCCATAAACCGGTTCCACCGGTTTGCCCTGTCATATGGGCAACAGTAGCCAAACCGGTTCCACCGGTTACTGAATCCGGTTACACTGGTTTTTCCTGTCAAGCTGTCTTGTGCCAATTTTGATCGTCAACATATGCCCCCCTGTTTTCTGGTAAAGCTTGCGTAGCAGAAAACATAAAAGCACAAAGACAACACTGAGGACGATGTTTAACATATATCCATCGGTCTTTTCATTCTAAGGGCGATATTTAAAACTATCGGCCATCTCTTGCAAAATTTTCAATCAGTTTTATCATTACAAAGAATAAAACCACCTCGTGTAGCTCGTATGAATCCACAATGTGAAACATCTACACCTGTCAAGCACTTAAAGTCACCGTGCACACCTTTAATAAAACCATCAGCTGTAACATAAGCCGATGTATCACCATGCACAATCTCTAGCTTATCGCCTATCCATTGTATCAAAAGCTGATGCAAGCTAGAAGGTACACATTGGTTTGCATGTATCCAATCACGTCCCAAAATCAAACTAAATTTACCTTGAGTCTCAACAACGAAGAATGCAGCAACCAATGTCTTGCTTCCAATAGTGAGATCCATAGAAATGATTCCTTTAGCACTTATAGGATCATCTCCTCCCACACCACTTAAAGCCATGTCAGTTTGGATCAACTCATCATCTGAACATCCCAATTTCTTGAATAAAGCATAAGGCATCAAATTGACAACTGCTCCACTGTCAACTAACATACGAGAAATTGGTCTTCCCTTGATATAACCTTTCATGTATAAAGCTTTCAGATGATCATCACTTTCTTTGGGCTTCTGAAAAGTAGCTTCTTGTGGCCCAAAATTAAAATAAGCCATCCCCTCCTCCGAAGACGAATCCATCCCATCAATATTAACATCCATATGCTCAGAGGATAGCTCATAATCCAAAAATTGTTCATCGTCCTTATTCTGGGAATCCGATGACAACTTATCATCATAATAAATTGAATCAGGAGCAAAAATATTAGGAATTGGAGAAACCTGCATTGTATTAACCAAATCTGTCTCTGTCGTCATGGAAACCGGTTCCACCGGTTTTGAAACCGGTTCCACCGGTTTTGCTGCTGAGCAAACACCAGGCTTGATCTTCCACTCCCCTCGAGGAATCATTGGTCTATCCTTTTTCAAGTTTTCATTCTTTTGTTTCTCCAATTCCTTCTCCTTATTCTCCTGAAACCGAAGCCGCTGCAATTTCCTCTTTTGTGTGCGAGTTAAACCTGGAGGACACCATCTTGGCAAGAAACATTTAGAAGTATTATCAATTTCATTGTTCTTACCATGAACAGCAGCAACATCCTCTTGGACCGACGTTTCAACCTTATCATCATTTACAATTGGTATTTTGTCGTCGTCCTTTGAAATCACATCATTGCTCCTAACTTGTGTGGCATCATCACCAGTAACCTTTCCCAGATCATCATCTTTATTCTGCTCTTCTCCTTCCTTCTTTTTGACACGATAAACTTGTTTTGAAGGAGCTACCTGTTTTCCCTGGGACAACCGGTTTAACCGGTTTGGCAATCCGGTTTCACCGGATTTGCTCTGGTGGTTTCGACCTGATTGACAAGATATCAAACGGTCATGTTTAGAATGCAACATCTCGTCATAAACTGGTTTAGTAGATGCACCACATCCTGTATAAAAGGGTGAATACAACATAGGATGATATGGCCACCACATATTATTTAAATCACATGCCGGATATGAAAAATTAGAATAAGTTGGAGGAATCCATGACATGTCTTGATGTGAGTTATGAAGAGGATGTAATTCAACAAAATCACCCTGCTGCCTTGTAGCATGCTTCTCATGATGCATAGGTGACCATGTTTTCTTTTTTACTGGCCGATCATTAGTAACGGCCTTTTGATTTTTATACTTGGACAATAGCTGATCAAAGGTTAATTTTTTCTTTTCACATCTTTCCTGATCTTTTTCCAAGTCCAACTTCGAAATTCCAGCTTCGGGGCGCCTTGGTTTAACCACTTTGGAATTGTGCTGCCCAAACCGGTGGAACCGGTTTCTGAAACCGGTGGAACCGGTTTTGTCTGCACAGCAGACTCAAACGGCTTTTGTGAGGATTCTTGCCCCCCGAGTCCAGAAGTTCTTGCAGTGATCTTGAAGATTTCTCTGCCATCAGAAGTCCTTTCAGACACCACCTCCCTGATCACCTGTTTCCCTTTCAAATTTTTAGGGCTCTCCTCGCCGATGATGACATTTTTCCCCTTGGTTGATTTAGCTTGATGTGGCCGAACCAAAATCTTGGGTTGCTGTACATCAACGGTGTTGACAGAAAGAGAAACATTATCCGTTGGCTTCTCATGATAATCCAATCGTCCTTGGTTTATGGCCGATTGTATATGCCGACGGAATATATTACAATCAATAGTAGCATGCAAAAAAGAATTATGAAGTTTACAATATGCACGCCCTTTCAATTCTTTAGCTGGAGGTATAGTGTGAGACATCTTGATGTTCCCATGTTTCAATAATTCATCAAATATACGATCACATTTAGAAACATCAAAACTAAATCTCATTTGTTCTTGCCGATCCTTAGGAATCAGCTTAAGAGATGGACATGTAAATGCTTTATCCTCAGAAGGCCAAACTAATTCAGCAACATAATCGCCTTTTCTCTCATCGTCCAAACTATTATTTTTTACATGTAAACTAGACTGATGAGATCTAAAAACATCCTCATTATTCCTCATTCGGTTTTCAATAACTAAGGCTCTTATTTGCACTTGATTAACCGAACGACATTCACAGCCTTCAAATCTCTCTTTAATAACAGATCTTAAACCATTAAAAGCAATACGAGCAAGATCTTTATCAGAAATTGACAAATCATAACAACGGTTTCTTATTTCTTTGAATCGTTTAAAATAATCAACAACAGATTCATCTCTTTGTTGTTTAACCGATGTTAGATCTGTCAAATTTAATCCTTGATGCATTCTAGAATCAATAGAGTACGGCTCTTGATATAATCTAGAATTATTCACATCAATGCTAAGCTTATCCTGCATCTTACTATCTAACTCGTCCTTCATTTTATAAAATTCAGTATATAACTTTGAACGAGCTAAATCAGATTGCTCTGTGGCTATACTTTGAGCTTGAACAACATGAGGCATGCAATAAGAACTTTGCCGTAAACATTGATCATACACATCATTAGAAATCTCTCTAGAATTAATGTTTTGATTAAATACAGAGGGTGATGTATATGTCTCAATATAAGCAGAATGATTAGCCACCTCTATATTTCGGTTAGGGACTACCGAAAGAGGAGCTGTAACATATGATCCTGGCTGCTGTCCAGCTGTGGCAACAAAACCGGTTCCACCGGTTTCCAGAACCGGTAAAACCGGTTTCACCGTGGCTGGTGAAACATGCTGTAGCGGCGGTATTTGTTCTGAATAAAATTTAGTCGGCATACCATACAATGGATTTTCAGGTGTTTTTCCCAGTGTAGCCGACAAACTCGCATGCATATTCTCATGTTGCATAGTTGGTATATTATGTGAATAATAAAATGAATCTACCAACTTATCCTTTTCTATTCGATCTAATCTTTTTTGTACAGAATCAAAAGTAATCGCAGGTTGATCAATCGGAGTAGATGGTGAGTTGCTTACAGTGGGTATTACCTCAACTTTCCGATTATCAATCTTGAACGCGGGCATCACAAAGTCTTGTGTTCTTGATATTATGCCCTGGCGATCTTTCTTCAGCCCCATCAGGAATTGCTTCTTGAAAAATTCTTGGGCTGCTTCAAACTTCTGACGCTCCTCTTCGTCGAGATCCTCCATGGAGGACACAGCGATATTGTCCTTATCCAGATCTGAAATAGATTCCATCTGGCTAGGGTTAGGTAGACCGGTTATGTAAACCAAGATCTCTTTCCCCAGCGGAGTCGCCAAAAATGTGTTGACGCTTTTTATGGCCAACACACCGAGATATGCGCTAGAACGCGCAGATCCGCAACGGATCGAGCACCTGCAGCTTGCTCAGACAAAACCGGTTATACCGGTTTGGGAATCCGGTGAAACCGGTTCCTAGGGTTTCGCTGCGTAGACCTAAGATCGCCGGCCCGGGAGGGACCCCGTCGGGGCAGGCGCGCCTAGGGTTGTTCTGAGGTCGGCAGGCCACTCAGAACGTCGTCATACGCCGTAGAGACGAAGCACGAACAGCAGGAGGGGTTGGAAAAGTTAGGGTTTGGAAGGGATAAAAAGTAAAAGTAATTTGTATTTGATCGATTGGATAACCCCTCAATCGGCCACGACCCTTTATATTTATAGGGTGGGGAGGTCTTGCCCCGCAAGGAAATCCTTTTACAAGTCGTAATCCACACGGATCTCCAAAAGAGTCCAAACCTACTAGGACTCGGGGAAAACCGGTTCCACCGGTTCCCTAAACCGGTTCCACCGGTTTGCCCTGTCATACGGGCAACAGTAGCCAAACCGGTTCCACCGGTTACTGAATCCGGTTACACCGGTTTTTCCTGTCAGCTGTCTTGTGCCAATTTTGATCGTCAACAGTATTCTCGAAGATTGATCTGCGCTCTAGGTATCATCAAATCAAAATTCGACCAAGTGACATACCGAAGACGGCTTTCTCAACTCGCTATGGACTCTATGAGTACTTAGTGATGTCTTTCGGTCTCACCAACGCTCCGGCGTATTTCATATATCTCATGAATTCGGTTTTCATGCCCGAACTAGATAAGTTTGTGGTCGTATTCATTGATGACATTCTCATATATTCCAAAAATAAGGCGGAGCATGCTCAGCACCTTCGCATTGTTCTCCAACGCCTCTGAAATCATCATCTATATGCAAAACTCAGCAAGTGTGATTTTTGGCTGTCAAGTGTCAAATTCTTGGGGCACACTATCTCAGCCGAGGGAATTGCTGTAGATCCAGGAAAGGTGCAAGAAGTACTGGATTGGAAGCCTCCTAAATCCGTTCATCAAATACTGAGTTTTCTGGGTTTAGCTGGATATTATCGCCACTTTATCCCGGACTTCTCCAAGATTGCCAAGCTTATGACTGAACTTCTCAAGAAAGGAGAGAAATTTGTGTGGAGCGAAAAATATGAGCAAGCTTTCCACACCTTGAGAAAACTTTTAACCTCAGCACCGGTTCTAGCTCAACCGGACACATCCAAGCCCTTCGATGTTTATTGTGATGCCTCGGGCACGGGTCTTGGCTGCGTGCTAATGCAAGAAGATCGAGTCATTGCTTATGCTTCTCGAGCTCTTAGGCCTCATGAAGTGAATTATCCCACTCATGATTTGGAATTAGCTGCTGTGGTTCATGCCTTAAAAATTTGGAGACATTACCTTATGGGTACTCATTGCAACATCTACACTGACCATAAGAGCCTCAAATATATCTTCACCCAAGCCGATTTGAATATGCGCCAAAGAAGATGGTTAGAGCTAATCAAGGATTATGATCTTGAGGTGCATTACCATCCAGGAAAGGCCAACGTGGTGGCGGATGCCTTAAGCCGCAAGGCTCAATGCAATTGTCTCGCCATAACGTCTTTTAATGACACACTTTGCCATGAGATGTCCAAATTGAATTTGGAAATTGTTCCTCAATGCTCCTTAAGCCACATGGTGGTAGAATCCACCTTGAGAGAAAGAATTATTACGGCGCAATCAAAAGACAAAGGAGTTGCTCATATAAAGCAAGGGCTAGCGCAAGGATTGTCCAAATATAAATGCTTTCGGCAAGATTGGAAGGGGATTCTTTGGTTTGAGCAACGGCTTGTGGTACCTAAAGACCATGAGCTAAGGAAACAAATTCTTGATGAGGCTCATTTATCAAAATTCTCTATTCATCCGGGTAGCAACAAGATGTACCAAGATTTGAAGGAGAACTTTTGGTGGACGAGAATGAAGAGGGAGATTGCTAAATATGTGTCCGAGTGTGATACATGTCAAAGGGTGAAAGCAAGCCATCTCAAGGTAGCTGGAACTTTGCAACCTCTACCAATTCCGTCTTGGAAATGGGATGATATATCCATGGATTTCATTGTGGGTTTGCCCAATACCTCTCAGAGGCATGATTCTATTTGGGTAATTGTTGATCGGCTCACCAAGACCGCTCATTTTATTCCGGTCAACACCAATTATAATGCCAAGAAATATGCTCAAATTTACATCGACCGGATTGTTTGTCTTCATGGCATTCCAAGAACCATTATTTCAGATCGAGGCACCCAATTTGTTACCCGCTTTAGGGAACAGTTGCATGCTTCCCTAGGCACCAAGTTGATCCGTAGCTCCACTTATCATCCTCAAACTGATGGGCAGACAGAAAGGGTGAATCAAATAGTGGAGGATATGCTTAGAGCTTGTGCCATGCATTATGACAAAACTTGGGATCAATGCTTGTCTTTGGCTGAGTTTGCATACAACAATAGCTATCAGGCAAGCATCAAAATGGCACCATTTGAAGCCTTGTATGGGCATCGGTGTCGAACTCCTCTAAATTGGTCTGAATCCGGTGAACGGAATTTCTTTGGGCCAGATCTAGTTCAAGAGGCTGAGGATAAGGTGCGAGTCATCCAGAGAAATCTTAAGGCTGCACAATCTCGCCAAAAGAGCTATTTTGATAAAAGAAAGAGGCCTTTAACCTTTGAAGTAGGTGATCATGTCTATATTCGGGTTTCCCTAACCAAAGGCGTCCAAAGATTTGGTGTGAAGGGCAAATTAGCTCCTCGCTATATTGGACCTTTCCCAATACTAGAAACGTGTGGACCCGTGGCCTACAAAGTTCAACTTCCAGAGAATCTTTTAGCCATACACAATGTGTTCCATGTCTCCCAACTCAAAAAGTGTCTTCGAGTTCCAGAAGAATCCATTCCTTGTGAAGAAATTCCTCTTGAACCCGATCTCACGTATGAGGATCATCCTATTAAGATTCTTGATCAAAAGGATCGAACCACAAGAAGAAGGATTACAAAATTCTATAAAGTGCAGTGGAGTAATCACACTTAAGATGAAGCCACTTGGGAAGAGGAATCATATCTTAATTCAAAGTATCCAGACTTTCTGAAGTCCTTCCCAGGTACCATTTATTCCGCACTAAATTTATGCACCGGAATCTCGGGACGAGATTCTTTTTAAGGGGGGAGGGCTGTGACACTCCTGGTGTCACTACCATAATTAAGAACCATAACGAACTTAATTAAATCATTAATGGCATGCATAATCTCATGATAATATTGTTTGCGCTTATGTGTGTGTATGTGTGGCCAAATTAACCATCATAAGATATAAGGCTTAATTCCACAAAAATTCGAATCAAAACCAACTTAAAAAGTACCATAGCCGCTAGGACAGTAAGGTGCGGTGCTCAAGGAAATGGTTACCGCAACAACACGAGCCCTAGCAATTTTTAACCCATCCACCACTGCATGACCGACTGTTGCGGTGGCCTTCATGTCACCACCGCAATAGTCGGTGGTCTCGGGTAACAGTGAAAAATCCTCTCTGGATTGACGGACTGTTGCGGTGGATTACCTACTTTTGCATCACCGCAACAATCCGTGAGGGTTTAGTCTTTTATGCAATCCCAAGCACCTAATGTTGCGGTGCTAGGCCAAGGCCACCACCGCAACAGTCGGTGGCCCGCGGGATTTGATTTTGAACTTCGTCGGCACAGTAATCTCGACCCCACGGACTGTTGCGGTGGGTGTTTTATCCCACCACCGCAACAGTCGGTCGCCAACAACCGCGCCGGCCTCGACGTTCTCAACGCCCAACCACCGTCCTTTTCACCTACTCCGGCCACGCGTTCCCTTCTCCGCGTTCCTCGTGGCCGTTTTGGGGTGATTTGGACCTTGGGAGCGTGCCACGTCCAAGCATGGGGGCCGGTTTACCCACTCCCGTAACCATTTACGAGTTCAAGGACTCCCCGGCCATTTCGTCCTCCTCACTCGTTCTTTCCACGATTCACCGCGCCCAGCACTCCCCCACTCCGTCTTCTCTGCGCCCGAGCCATCCCCGGCCACTTCCCCTCTTTTCTCGCCCTTTTCCCCGAGCTGCACTGCCGCCGCCGGCCCCTTCCCTAAAGCTGGGCTCGAGCTCTAGTTCAAAGAAGAAGAAGGCCAGGAACCTAAGGGTAAGAGGGTAGAAAGGATAAAGGGTTTTCTAGGAAATTCTAGGATTTGTGTGCACGATGAGAGTTTGAGTAATGCAGTACTTCGTGTACTAATGGGTGCTAGGGAGAATGATTGTGGTTTCATAAAGCTTAGGCATGAACTAAAAATGCAAACCACTTCTAATGGTGGTGTTGGGGATATGAGTTGAGTGAGTAGTGAAATAGCTAGAATGTATCCATGAATTGGGGAAAAGAATGGGCAGATATTTTCTAAATAATAATTAAAATGTAATTTTGGCCGATCAAAATAGAATGAGTCACTTTTCATTATAGCATTTGTTTATAAAGATTTAATTGTTTTGAAAATCATGGTGAGTGTAAATATTTATAAGACATTTTAAATATTTTTTTGATAAAATTTGTATTTAAAATTGAAAATAGTCATGATACTAGATCAAAGAAAAATTGGTTATTATTGATTTACAACATCTACTAAACAGATATCATGATTTTTTAGAATTTTATACGTATTTTATTTTGATTGGATTGTTTGAAGGTACTGGTTCGAACCGATGGTGAGAAGGGTGGGGCGGAAGAGGTACTTAGAGCCTTGCGGGTGTGGGGTAGGGAGGATGAAAAAGTCGCAAAAATCCATCTTTTGTTCGATGGTGCGAAGGGTGGGGTGGAAGAAGTACTTAGGGCCTTAGAGCAACTCCAGCAACACCCTTCAAATCAACCTTCTATTTAGTTTGAGTAGAGGCCGCCTCTATTTTGTAGGGGCTTGATTTTTCTTCAACTCCAGCAATACTCTCTAGACAACCCTCCACTTTTCGTTGGCCCGCATGTTAGTGTTTATTTCAGGATAGAGGGCCCCCTAGAGATCCCCTAGGCCTGGGGATATGGGAGGGGATTTGGAGGGCTCCCTATTTTAGAGACCAAAGTAGAGGGTCTGCTGGAGTTTAGTTTTGGCAACATATCAGGTGCAAACCAACCTCTCCGTGCAAACTATGCAAACCTCAATCTGGACCACATGATCTTGATCTAAGGGGGCACGTAGAGAGAGGTGGGAGGGGGGATTTGCAAAATCACCGCCCACCCTTAATCACAGCAAGATCACTTTTGCAAATCCCCCCTCCCACCTCTCTCTACGCGCCCCCTTGGATCAAGATCATGTGGTTCAGATTGAGGTTTGCATAGTTTGCACGGGGAGGTTGGTTTGCACCTGATACGTTGCCTTTAGTTTTTGACCCTCGGTCTATAAATTTGGAGTAGGGACTTATTTAGAGGGTCTGCTGGAGTTGCTCCTATGGGTGTGGGGTAGGGAGGATGAAAAAGTCGCAAAAAATCCATCTTTTGTTCTTTTTATAAGAGTATAAAAACTTGACCTGAGAAACAGATCGAAAAGGATCCATACGATGCTTTGAAATATTGATAAACGGAATGGCCTTATCTCTGGCTTGCTGGTCTGGCCACAGGCACAAGTCATCCCCGGCAGTTATTTTTGCATCAACTTTTCAGATCAGAAATTAGTAGGAGAAAAAAAAATGTATACAGAGCGGATATTCGAAGAGGGGGAGACGGATGGAGCGCTGGGTTCCGGGCGGGTTCGGCTACCAGCGCCGTGCAGGCGCGGTTGCGCCCCTGCCACATGCGGCGCGGCCGCGCGGGGCGTCACCGCAGACGCAAGTACGGAACTTGTGAGTGGCGAGTTGCCACTGCGAGCAGCTTGTCCCCGGCGCCACGCCGGGGATGGCGCGCCATGGTTTGCGCGTGCGCGAGCCCGTCGCGGCGGCAGATGGCCAGCGCCTCAGGCTTCTAGACGGCCATCCTCTGAGGCTCTGACAGACTGGCCTGCCCCAGCCAAAGGTCCTTACGATGAGGTGAGGACACGGCTCCATCCCATCCGTATTTTGCTTACACTCCGAGTCTCCGACGCGGCGGGCGGGCCACGCCGGCCTATTCCCATCGTGTTACAAACTTGCGAGTTGCGTTGCGATACATACAGCCAGTAAAGCCAAGAATCTTCAGAGTTGCCCTACAAGACCAAAAAAAAAAAAGTTTCGTTCACGACTCCAGCAGCGCGTGGAGGCATCAGGATCCACAACTTGGGTGGTCCCGTACTCCCCCGTGTACCGATACACGTCCGTTACAAGGGTCGAGGTCAGAGGCTCCGACCCGGGGCTATAAATCTGGCGAGCGGGTCGCCGTCGTCGTCTCGTCTCGTCTCGTCGGCAGGAAGAGCGTGGGCTCGCAGCTGGTGAAGCTCCAAGTCTCACTCCAGCCTCCACGGCTCCACCTCCCTCGACTCCTCGAGCACAGGCTGTTGCGGGCCGCGGAGGATGGAGAAGGAAGACGGCGGCGGCCGCCATCACCACGCTATCCGTGTCCCATCCCCAGGTCTGATTCCGACTCCTGTCCCCTCTTTATCTGCTTCATCTCAAGGAAAATTCGGTCGGTTTCCTATCTTCTCTTCTGTTCTAGGGCTGAATTCTCTTCTCATCCATTCATCCAATACCGAATTGAATTACCCATTCGCGCGTGTCTCCCCGGTCGCATCAGGGTTTGGGGCCTCGAACTGGTTAACTGAAACTGAAAGGATGGGTCGGAATCTACTGCTCTCCAATCCCCTTTGATTTTGGGATCTCGTGATGTGTGCTCTGTAGAACCGCTACCGTTCCAAGTGGCACGAGAACACATCCAACCAATTTTTTTTTGTCTCGAGCTATTTAGATCTCAGTAAGCAGAGAGTAAAAGTACTTAGTACTGGTTGCTACCTCGTGTGTCCCATTGGAGCCTTTGCAATGAGCAGTAGTGCGAAGGTAGAAGTAAAGCACAATGATGGAAGCTTTGCTTTATTTATTTAATGGACCATGCAAACATGCTGTTCAGCAAAAAAAATTAACTTTTGTCATGGCCATAATGGATGATTGGGAGTGGTTGGAACTTTTTCTAAAAAACCACATGGAACAAATATCTATCACGTGAAACAATATTAGGCCATCTCCAACCCAATGACTAGGATGGTTTCTATAGAATTAAATGAGGTGCCACCTAAGATAAAAGATAATGTGGCAAGTGAGTAATAAATGAAGAAAAAGAAGGAAACCGGGTCTTACATGAGACATGGTTTTCTACACAATATCCAAGACACAATGAGAGATGAGTGGTATTAAATTTGTATATGAAATAGTAGTGTTTGCATTGGGGAGGTAGTGTCTAGCACTAGTTTCTTGATGATGTGGAGTTTATGGAAACTATATATGGGCAGTGTCATGGGTTGGGGATGGCCTTATACTGTGGTTTTTCAGAATTCAGACGGTTGAGGCCTTATTTCTGGGTAAACTGTTCACACCCAATAATCTCAATTCCCCCACAGGATTCGTTCTAGCTTCCAATGTATATGTATTCATAATTTGCAATATGTTAGCTCTGTTTCAAACTCTTTGCAAAAGGTGAACAAACTTCAGTTGCCTGGTCAGTTTGCCACAAACTGAATATCCTACTCCTGAACTTACCAAATTTCACTCCATATATATGTGCATAGATGATAGATGCGTTCAGTAATACTAATTACTATGAGCAGAAATCTTCAGGTTACTTTTCTTTTCATTCTGCATATCACCAAGCTGTTTGCGGCCAGCATATCTGAATTTTAACTTCCTTGCTGCGTGGAAGTGAAACAGATGTTACAATCGAGGAGGAGACCTCGGAGCCAAATCACTCACTGTCGCTGAAACAGAAAGCAGCCGAGCTGATCTCCAACTCGGTAGAGACCTACCGGAGCAAGCCAGTCTCCTTCTGGCTACTTCTGTGCCTGAGCAGCGGCGCCATGCTCACCGCGTTCCCGGCCTCGAGTCTCCTCTCGCGGCTCTACTACACCCACGGTGGGCAGAGCAAGTGGATCCTGTCGTGGGCGGCCGTCGCCGGCTGGCCCCTGCCCGCGCTGCTCCTGCTCCCGTTGTACCTACTCGGCAAGGCGTCTCCGACGCCGCTGTCGCTGGCGTTGTGCTTCTGGTACGTGCTCCTCGGCTTCCTCAGCGCCGCCGACAACCTCATGTATGCGTGGGCGTACGCGTACCTCCCGGCGTCGACGGCCTCGCTCGTCGCCGCGTCGTCGCTCGCGTTCTCCGCGCTCTTCGGCCGCGCCATCGCAAAGAACAGGATGAACCTCTCCTCCCTCAACGCCGTCGTCGTGATCACGGCGGGCGTGGTGATCGTCGCGCTGGACTCCGGGTCGGACAGGCCACCCGGTGTCACGGCGAGGCAGTACGCGCTCGGCTTCGTCCTGGACGTGCTCGGGTCGGCGCTCCACGGCCTCATCTTCGCGCTCTCGGAGCTCGTCTTCGCCAAGGTCCTCGGCAGACGGTCCTTCCACGTGGTGCTGGAGCAGCAGGCGCGGTGTCGCTCTGCGCGTTCGCGTTCACCTCCGTCGGGCTCGCCATCGCCGAGGGCTTCCCGTCGATGCGGCGCGAGGCGGCACGGTTCGCGCACGGCGGCGAGGCCGCGTACGCGAATGTGATGGTGTGGACGGCCGTCACGTTCCAGCTGGGCGTCCTCGGCGGCACCGGCGTGCTGTTCCTGGCGTCGACCGTCCTCGCCGGCGTGCTGAACGCTGTTAGGGTGCCCCTGACGAGCATCGCCGCGGTGATCTGGTTCCATGACCCAATGAGCGGGTTCAAGATTTTGGCTCTGGTGATCACGGTGTGGGGGTTCGCGTCCTACATGTTTGGGCACTCCGCTGTCAAGAAAACGCCAACAAGTTGATATGATAAGAAAACGATATGATAACCGGAGTGAGTAAAACAATTCTTTTTCGTTGCCAATGTGCAAAGGTTTTATAGCTTGTAACAACAAATCGCAACCAGCTACTACTACTTCCTGTGATGGAGCTTATCAGAGAGAGAAAACTACCTATATTTTCAGTACTTCGGTGTATACTATACTTCCTGGCTGCCAGAAGTATTAATTCCTATGGAAATGGTAAATATAGAAAGACCAGATAACTCGATTTAAATAAAGGGAAGGCAAAATACAATTATTTTATTTTATTAATACTAAGACTACATAATCTTGGATACAGAAGGTTTGCTATATGGTTAATTAAAAGAATACCGATGATTAAAATTCCTAGAGCAAATTTACACCTATGTTTCAGTAATCAAGAATGACGGGAATACCATATAACCTTAAAAATAATCCAATAGATTTTACAAGAATCTAGAGTACCTAACAGATTAAGCGCATCTAAATTTACTAGAAGATTCACCTGAACAAGTCCCCATAAAAATTTATATAGACTAGCCCGTGGCATCAATATCTGAACCTCAAACTCACGTCACGGCAATTACATCAGCTTGCAGAAACATAAATAAATCACACTCCCAAAAAGCATCAGGATTTTAGAAAATGCAGAAATGCATTGACTTCTTCGGTTTGCCAATCAAACGTCCTACTGCACCAGTATCTCGCCCGCTCCTTGGAGGAGGATGGCGGCTCCTCACAAACTGCACAAGCTTGTCCACCCTTCTGTTGATGGAACTAGCAAGGTGGCCCGCGCAAATAGCGCGGGAAGCCAGTATTTGTTTTCTTAACTAACGGATTTTGAGTTCAAATTAATAGATGAAAATAGTTTTATTTAGTTGTGTTGTTGTAATTTTTTTTGCAAATGAGTTCAAGTGAGAAGAAAATAACTTGTATAGAATTTTTTAATATAATTAATATAAATAATATATTTAAATATGACTATATTTTTTAAATTTCTAACTGGCGATGCATATTTTTGGTTGAAAGTTGTAGTGATGTTGATAAATTATATTTTCATGTTTACAGAGAGATATAGGTTATTGGCTTAATGCATACCATTTTCGGTAATAGTTAGAATTTAACTTTGAGTCTGAATTTGAAACCTTAATGGGCAACAGATGCATCGTTTTTTGTTTTTGTCTCATGGATACCATTACGATTTATTTTTGTTTAATTTATTTTTGAGTTTGAGTTTGAGATCTAGGTTATTGGCTCAATGCGTACCATTACCATTTCTTTTTGTTTTGCTCCCCCAGTGTTCAATTGCTATGCCCCATGCATGCTTGTTGAGTCATCGGCCCTCACTATGTGCGGTCTCTTCATTTGGTTGTACCTGTCTCCATCACGTCTTTTTTCTCATATTCCTTCTATTATATTAGTTACTCAAAGCACTTATATTTGAAGGATGTAACTCCTGGTCTCTCACGTTTGTCTTCCATTAGATGTTAAACATTTATTCAAATTTTAAAAACAAATGCATATAGTTTTCTTTCTAGTGGTGCCATTTATTTATTTTTCTAGATGGATCAAACTAAGGTACATCTATGTTTTTTCACCATTTTTATTCTATGCATGCTTCCATAATGATTTTTTATACATTCATTATTGCAGTTGGCATGGTATAGCCTTTTTTTTGAACTCATCCTCTCTCTTCTGCTTCTGCTCCCAAGGGGTTTTACCCGCTATGCCGCGATTATTGAAGATGTATTCATGACGCTTAACACTTTACCATGCATGTTCTTTCCCCTTTTTGAACACAGCCTTTAGCTTGCTATGGATGGATGTGCATGTCAAGTCTCGATTTCCATGTTGCTTTGTTCTGGATCTTGTTAGAACTCTGCACGTAATTGCATCATTTATCATTTATTTTATCCTAAACTTTTTAGATCTCATTGGTCCACTAATCACAATGCTACATAGCAAGACATCGTCATATTTTTACTTCTCACTGTTGCTAGTAGTTTATCACCATGCCTTGGTTGCCACGTTAGGATGATGCTCGGCCTTAACTGCCTAATTCTAATGGGATCATGTAGTGGCTATGGCATGACTCTATAGCCGTGCTATAATTGTTGCGCTTCTAGTATCCGCATAAGTAAAATTCTTCAAAAATAAATGAAATGAAATACCATTTTTATTTTTTTCTTGTATTATATTTATTTGTGTTTTGCATGTAATTTTTCTATCTTTTTTTCAAATTCATATATAATACTACTAACTATCTCTTGTTAATCGAATTAAACAAACTCATTGGAATAATCTGAATGATTAATATTATCTTATATCCAATATAATTAGCAAGGTGGCCCGCGCAAATAGCGCAGGAAGCTGGTGTTTGTTTTCTTAACAAACGGATTTTGAGTTCAAATTAATATATGATAATAGTTTTATTTAGTCGTGTCGTTGTAATTATTTTGTCCTACAAACCTAATGTAATATGTCATTGTTTTTTGGGAACATGAGTTCAATTGAGAAGAAAATAGCTTATATAGAGTTTTTTTAATATAATTAATATAAATAATATATTTTTAACATTGCACGGTGCATATTCTTTTCTTTTTTAATTACGATGGTGAAGTTCTTCAAGAGACAAAAGATGTACGGTGGTGGAGTTGATTGGTCTATGGAGTTGTGCTACTATTTATTTATGGACCATGAGCAGAGTTGATTGGTCTATGGAGTTGTGCTACTATTTATTTATGGACCATGAGTAGTACGTGTCATGGTAGGAGTCCGAGTTACAATACCTAAATAGATTTAGCCTCTGAGTAATGAGTAAGGTAGGAGTCTTCGTTCACCATGAGCAGTACGTGTTATGGTAGGAGTCTTCGTTTATGGGATTTGTTGGTACGAATTTTTTTCTCCTTTTCTCAAACTAATGTGAGAATTTGTAGAATGTGGTGGCTTGAGTTTGTAGACCGTTAATTAGATCTACATAAAATCTAACGGTGTATATTTTTCTCTTTTTTTGATTAACGTGAGAATTTCTAAATTTATAGACCGTTAGATCTACATAATTTCATACGTGCACGTAGCCTCTATGGCCTCCTTGATCTGGTTCACAATTGATCTACATGTTGTGATCGGCATCGATCGTTTCTGTATCTCAGCTAGTTGTATCCTTTGTTTCTCTAAGATGCTCCTGCAAAAAGTATTGCATAAGTCATGGAAAGTCGCCAACTTCTAGCAACGTTTTGGCTCCGTCGACAGCTATATATGCTGCTCCTTCACACCGGCGGCACGACCTTTACATGGGACATAGAAACCCTTCAGTGGTCACATCGTCCGCGCCACCTGTGATACTTTTGCGTTGTTTTTGCCGGACTGCTAATTAGATTCTCCGAAAGTTAAATAAATAAAAATTATATCGATGTTTTATTTGCATCTTCGTTTAGAGTTATAACCATATTCGACGTGGACACTTGTTGCTAATTTGCTTTTTTATTCCAAAATTAGCTATTACTAATATTTTTTATGAGAACTTTTAGGGGTAAGTTAGACCGTTAGGTATACATTAAATTCAATGGTATATATTCTTTTCTTTTTTGGATTAACGTGGGAATTTTTAGAACCCTTAGATATACACTTAGATATACATTAAATCCAACGGTGCATATTCTTTTTTTGGATTAATGTGAGAATTTCTAGGACCGTTAGATATACATTAAATCCAACGGTGCATATTTTTTTTCTTTTTTGGATTAACATGAGAATTTCTAGACCGTTAGATATACATTAAATCCAACGGTGCATATTCTTTTCTTTTTTGGATTAACGTGAGAATTTCTAGACCGTTAGATATACATTAAATCCAACGGTGTATATTCTTCTCTTTTTTGGATTAACGTGGGAATTTCTAGACTCTCTCGGCGAACGTGGTGGCTTCTTTTAACCTTGTTGTATTAAGATAATAGATGTAAGCTAGTGCACCACACCCAGTACTTTGGCTAGATCGGCCATGCGTGCTAGGAAGAACTGCATAGTGGTTAGTGGGATCCACAGGTGGATGGGTTAATTTGGATAAGATGCCAGCACGCAGCAACTAAGCAAGAAGGTACTTAGGGCCTGTTTACTTCACCCATTTTGCATAACGTTTTGCATAACGCACATTTTCTAATACACTTTTTCTCTCTGTAAATACCATGCATAACGTAAAAGAGACCGTATCCTGTGCAAACCAACAATCCGTGCAACCGTGCAAACTATCCATCTGGACCAGAGAAAACTCATCCGACGGCCACCAAACGAATGACGCGCAATTTGCAAATTAACGCCCGCCTGCCCCCTTCTCCCCCTGGCGTTTTTGCCGTAACCCCCCGCGCGGCACTGCTCGTTCCGACGCCGCCAGGGGCGATTCGACGTCGTCGCCCCCATGCGATCCACGCGGCCTCCACGGTTCCTCCGGCCAGCCGCACCAGGGGCGTCCTCACCCATGCGCCCGGTGGAGAGCACCAGCCCTGCGCCGATGGAGAGCCCCAGCCCATCGCCTGCGGGAGAGCCCCAGCCCTGCGCCCGGTCCATGATGTCAACGGCAGGGGGAGAGCCGCCTCCAAGTGCTGCGCCAAGACCGGCGTTCCCAACGCCGCCGCCTCTTGGTGCAGAACCACCCGTTGGACTGCTGGTCGCCATCTCCAAGACCGGCATGGAAGTCGCGGACGTCGCCGTCTCTCAGGTCGCCGCTGTCATGACTGCCGAAGATAGAGCCCAGACTGAACATCCAAGCACACCACGCCGGAGTTGCAAAGAGCATTTGAAGCAGCCTACGATTGGAATGATCTTTGATACAGTCACAGATGTGGAGGAATTTTACAAATCGTATGCACATGATGCTGGCTTCTCTGTTCGTATTGGTCAGCAAAAGAAGCAAGATGAGGAAATATTAATCAAGCGGTATCTCTGTTCAAGGGAAGGGTACAAGAAGGAAGATGAAAAAAATGTTACCGATGCATCCGGAAACAAAAGGACCCATAATGTGATGGAAAAGAGATGTGGTTGTCAGGCACATATTGTTGTCAAGCTCGGCAGTGACAAGAAGTATCGGATAGTATCAATGGTTGAGGAGCACAACCATGATTTTGTGCCGCCAGATAAGAGACAATTTCTAAGATCCAACCGTACGGTTAGTAAGAGGGTAAAGAGTACTTTGTTCAATTGCCATAAGGCTAGCATTGGCACGTCACAGGCATATCGACTTCTCCATGTCAGCGAGGGTGGGTTTCAGAATGTTGGCTGCACGTTGAGGGATTTGCAGAACTATTACCGTGACCTCAGGACCAAAATCAAGGATGCAGATGCACAAATGTTTGTGGGGCAACTTGAGTGAAAGAAGGAAGTAAATCCTGCCTTCTTTTATGACTTTATGGTGGATGAACAAGGTCGACTTGTTCGTGTCTTTTGGGCAGATGCCACATGCAGGAAAAACTATAAGTTTTTTGGTGATGTTGTTTCGGTAGATTCAACATATAGCACTAACCAGTATAACATGAAATTTGTGCCATTTACCGGAGTCAATCATCACTTGCAAAGTGTTTTCCTTGGGGCAGCATTCATGGATAATGAAAAGATCGAGTCATATGAATGGTTGTTGAAGACCTTTCTTAAGGCTATGGGTGGAGCAGCACCTCATCTAATTATAACAGATGAAGATGCGAGCATGAAGGCTGCTATTGCTCAGACTCTACCCGATACAGTTCATAGACTTTGCATGTGGCATATCATGGAAAAGGTACCTGAGAGGGTGGGGCCCTCCATACGAGAGGATGAGGACTTCTGGAAGTTATTAAACATGTGTGTTTGGGGCTCCGAAAAACCAGATGAATTCGAGTCTCAATGGAATTTTATCATGACAAAATATGCACTCATGGAAAATGAGTGGTTTTCCACAAAGTTTGCTATTCGCCAATCATGGATTCCAGCATACTTTATGGACATACCTCTAGCAGGAATTCTTAGGACTACTCAACGATCAGAGAGTGCAAATTCTTTTTTTAACCGTTTCATTCAGCGAAAATTGACTTTTGTTGAGTTTTGGCTAAGGTTTGACACAGCTTTGGAGTGCCAACGCCAAGAGGAGTTGAAAGCCGACAATGCAAGCCTTCACAGCACTCCTAAATTGATGACACCATGGGCCATAGAGAAGCAGTGTAGTGTGATATATACACATGAAGTTTTCAGTAAATTTCAAGAACAACTCATAGTTGCAAGAGACCATTACATTATTCAAGGGTTTTTCGAGTGTGAAGATACGAAAATTGTCACCATCAGCAGCCAATCTGGAAAAGAGCGAGTGGTTGAGATGAACAAGTCAAACATGTTTGGTAGGTGCTCCTGTAAATTTTATGAGTCCTATGGCATCCCGTGTCGTCATATCATAACAATGCTTAGAACCGAGAAGCAAAATGAGATACCATTGCTTTATATTATGAAGAGATGGGAGAAAAGATGTAAAAGGTGTGTACTGTACGAGTTTTTTTTATGCCTGTTTTGTTACGGTACTCTTCAATTTGCTATGTTTGTTTTGTTACAGGGAACTATTGTTTGATGATGAAGGTAACCTGCTAGATGAGAAGCCTAAAGATGCTATGGAGGTGGCAATGCGGAAAAAGATTTCAGATACACGGAACCAGTTTGAAGATCTTATCCAAATGGCCAAGAATTCAGAACAAGGGATGGACTTTTTAAATTCTAGTTTATCCAACCTAGTAGAACCTCTCCAGAAGATCACGCCTGCTGCTACAGATAATAAACAGGATGAGTATGAATCTTTCCTAGGTACTAAAATTCCAAATGAAGTCAATATACATCCACCAAATGATATCAAGTCGAAAGGGAGATGCAAAAGAATTAAGAAGAGCAAGGAGACGAAGGCTCCAAGTAAACGGAAGTGCAGAAAATGTAAGCAAGTAGGGAATCATGATGCACGCAATTGCCCAAACAACGTTGTTGGCTGATATTTTAAGTTCATGTAACCTTGTGAGACATTATGGAAAGCTTCTTGTAACCTTGTGAGTCAAATGCCAGCACTCTGAATTTTATATGTTCATATTATCAGTAACACTATTTCATATGCCAGCAATCAAGACAAAGCAACTGAATTTCATATGTTTATATTATCAGTACACAGCTGGACAATTTCAGTATGCACAATTTCATCACGGGACAACACTCTCATTCTCAAAACACAAGTTCACTACACATCAAAAGCCTGACTACTGAATTCAGAAGCCCTGCAAGTCAAATACAACAACATTCAGAAACACTTGTAGTAGTCTCGGCCAACTGCGAGGGCGTCTCGATCCTGCGAGGGCCAGCTGCGCGGGCCGTCCCCAGCATCCTCAGTAGCCTGCTGAGCGCCTCCAGTAGCAGTCGGCAAGGGCCGGCGGGCGTCTTCAGTAGCAGGCGGTGAGGGCCGGCGAGGGCAGCTGGGGCGGTTGGGCGGCAAGGGCCGGCGAGGGCGCTGAGGGCCGGCGAGGACAGCCGGTACGGGCGGGCGGCGAGGGCCGGCGAGGTCGCCGAGGGCCAGCGAGGGCAGCCGGGGCGGGCGGGCGGCGAATCTCGGGCGGCGCCATCGAATCGCCTGCGGCGTCGGTCTTTTCGCGTCAGGAGGAGTTGACGAGCAGGACGACAAAGCCCTGGGTGCCGATTGGGGGGTGTTTACTGCAAAAGGGACAGGGGGCAGGCGGGCGTTAATTTGCAAATTGCGCGTCATTCGTTTGGTGGCCGTCGGATGAGTTTTCTCTGGTCCAGATGGATAGTTTGCACGGTTGCACGGATTGTTGGTTTGCACAGGATACGGTCTCAACGTAAAAACACTATACATAACACTGCATCTAAACACCGCCTTACTAAGAAATGGAGAAATCGACCAAAGACCTCTGTACCTCCACTGCAGTCTGCAGGCCGGCACAACCCAACCAGCAGGAGGCATAGAAGAGGAGCGGGGCATCTGGCTGAGGAAGACGTCGGTGGTACGACAGAAAGGGGAGCAGCCCAACCAATTACCCCGCCGTTTTGAAGAAACCGCATCAGCATCACGCCGCTGCCGCCTCTGTCACCTGCTCTGCTCATTGTACTGCGTCGCGACGCCCGCAGTTTGGCTGGTGCTTGGCCGTGGAACACGAACTGGTAGATGTCTGCGCCACTCCAGCTCCCTGAACTCGAGAGGCGAGTCCTTCTGCAACAAGCGAACACAGAGAAACCCTGAGCTGAAGCACTCAATAAATATCGTCGATTGATCTGTGTACTATGAGATGTTGCAAGTTGACATGAACGAAAGAAAATAGAGTGTCTTGCCTTGTCGCTGGATTCGTGTTCGGAGAGCTGCAACTATCATCTGGTGCAGCCTGCGCCGGTAGTGGCGGCGATCTCCTTGTCCTTGTCGAAGCGGCGATCTCCAGTCCAACAACGCTTAAGGCTTCGGTAATTTTTTTTATCGCTACAGTAAATTTGAATGTTTGGATATTAATTAGATGTATGAAATGTGGATAACTGACAAAACCCATTTCATAACCCTCGGGTAAAATTGTGAGACGAATCTATTAAGCCTAATTAGACTATGATTAGACAATGTCGTGCTATAGTAATCAATCTCTAATGATGGATTAATTAGGCTTAATAGATTCGTCTCGTGATTTCACGTCCATCCATGTAATTAGTTTTATAATTAGATCATGTTTAGTCCTCTTAATTTTTGGTTTAAAATTGCTACATTAAATTTCACAAAGTTTCTCACCGATCTAAACAGCTCTTAAGTCTAACACCATGAGTCGGACGAAACAACCGGTCGTCTCAAGGAAGGTTTACTGCTAGCCCAATATATTGGAGGT
The DNA here is from genome assembly GCA_004135705.1 of Alloteropsis semialata. Taxonomy (NCBI): domain Eukaryota; kingdom Viridiplantae; phylum Streptophyta; class Magnoliopsida; order Poales; family Poaceae; genus Alloteropsis; species Alloteropsis semialata. The sequence continues at coordinate 22,500,840 of CM014274.1, read as the reverse complement.
AACCGGTTGATTGTTCAATCTGATTGCATGGAAGTTGTGGAAATTATGAACAATGAAGGCTTTACTGCGAATTCAGCTACCGCAATATATGATGAATGCAATATAGTTTGGAGTGGGTTCCAAGAGATATCCATTGAGCACTTAGAAAGAGAAGCAAATCAAGTGGCACATGAGCTAGCTAGGCAAGCTATGAGTAGTAAAGAAAATTGTCTCTGGGACGATGATCCCTCTAGTTTCATTGTCCAGCTATTATCCAATAATGTAACTATTTTCGATCATTAAAGTTTGCCCAAAGGCTTGATAAAAAAAAAACGGCCGTGCGCTCTAGCGTTGCGTGGACATCGATATGTAGGTCCCACCAACAAGAAAAATATTCCTAGCGGCGGCCGGGCTCACGTTGCTGCTGAAGCGAATGGGCGGGTTGGGTAATCCTGCCGAACCAATCTGATCCAAACAGCTTATTCCCCATATATATATATATATATATCGATTCGGTGATATTAGCTTAGGTTCTCTGAGAAGAAAAAGGCGGCGCCCACCAAAAGTCAAGAACTCGACGTACAGGGACGCATGGCCAAGCTTCCGGTCTGCGCGTCCTGCAGGTTTCCTCCTGCGGCTGTCGCCGCCGCTGCGTCGCATAGTGCGCGGCCGATCAGCACGGTCTTTCACGTCCAACCACTGGGCCGGCGAGGACCCTTGCCGGCGCCGATCTGGATTCAGGTCCGCAAGCGTGACGCATTCTGCTTTAGCAGCCAGAATGGCGCCGACCACCACCCAGGGCCGGAGCCAAAGCGAGATGACAACGATCGCCACCCTGTAAGCCCTAAATTTCAATATTCATTCTTAATTCAAAGCGTAAGAAGGCGCCTATTTATTGTGCCAATATTTCCTTCAGGGAGCAAGCAAAAAAATCCCTTTTGTCGACCTCATCCCTGCAAACTCAGATGTCCCCGTCATCCAGAGTCTACGGAAGCTCCATGTTTCCCTTTGTGCCGCGACAGGCATGGTAAGTTCATTCTGCTCGTGGTGATACTGATTACTTCAATAATTTAGCACCTGGACAAGTAATGAACAACAGAGGCTGTTCTATCAGTGTATTTCACATACTCAAGATAGTGGCTCAACTATTATTATAGACATGCCATATTGTTTGATTTATTCTATTCTCTTATGTGTATTGTTTTTTGTTTTTTTTTCAAGCGGGAGGCCCCTGATATGTTCTGCAAGGAGAAGGATGAAATTTCTAACTACATGATAGAGATCGCTTCTTCCTGTGCAAAAGTTCGGGTTAGTCTTATTTTCATTATGTCGCCAACCAGACTGAAAAATTCTCATAATAGTTAAAAGAAATAAGATGAGTTCGAAAAACAAATGTGTGAAAACTCACAGCCTTTATAATTAATTTCACATTGGTGTTCTATAGAATCATCCCACTTCAAATTGTGGAACACCGGTGAACTAGTCGAACATAATGAACCAGTGAACACACCACTCTTCAATGATGCTATATATTCATTGATTGTACCAATTAAATATTAGATTGTTTCCACTAGATATATGTGAATAATTCCATAGTAAATTTTGAGGGTTTTACTAACACATTTGAACTGAAGATCTTTTGTTATATTTTTGTTGTTTCCTACAATAATTATGCCTTCACCTATGCTTTCTCTTTTTAACATGATTTCATGAATTGATCAATAGTTTCACTTACTCTTTCTCATCTTTATTTTGCTATTAATGTAGAACGCGAAGAACAAGGTGATGGCCCTAATTGTTTGCGCAGAAGCACAAAAAGCTCTAGATTTGGCTTCCATGGTCATGGTATGTGGTATTAATAACTATGTTTGTCTCCTCTCTATTTAATGATAGGATAAAGTATACTGATGATAGGATAAAGTATACTGATGGGCATCACACCTACATCCCAGACTATTCATTTGCACTTCTAGGTCCCTAAAATTACTATGTGGTTCATCCGAGGTCCAATCCCCTCTAGTCAATATTGATCCTCTTGGCGTCTATACGTTTTATCCATGTCACCTATTTCTGTGAACTCATCAACCATAATAATTGTTCCAATGATACCCAAATATCATACCATCTTAGGGTGTGAGTCATACCATCTTAGGGTGTGAGTCATTCATGGAGCAACTGGATGACATAGGCGCATAGCTAAAGGTGTATCTAAGTGATGACATGTAGACAAGCATATGAAAATTGTTGATGCTTGGACCATGAGTGGTAAAATTGACAAACTTATGCTTATGGACCCAGATATACAAATTAAATTTTAGGTGCAATTTACTTTTAATTATATGTTGATTCATTGTGTGCATACATTATTTACCTGCCTGCATTTATCTTTAACTTACCATGCTAAATGTGTTAAAACAATACAGGATCTTACAGATATTGCAAGCTTAGACCTTGGCACAACTGAATTTTCTCAACATACATCAAATCAGGTACTTTTTTCACTATAAAGTTCATGGCATTAATGGTTATGAGAACACAATAATCTAATTATGATCTAAATGTAGATGGTTAGGAGTTACGCATCTATCATATGTGCTGTTGCCGAGGATGCATACCAAAAGGGAACCAATATTGACAATATTCCCTCATTTATTGATGCTATAAGAGGCTTAGGGTCAGTTTGTTGTATCTTGGTTCAAGATACAGTGGCTATGCTCAAAGATGGTCCTCTAAAGAATAGTATTAGGCACTATATGGAGATACAATCCCATGAGTTTGACAAAAAGTTAAACAACCTGAAAGAAGAATTCATGGTGGCCACAGAACACAAACACACGGTATGTCTTCTTGGTTTGTTGTAATTATTATATTTTAAAATTTCCTTAATAATGACATGAATCAATGTCCTTTTGCATATTCTTGCAAAATATGCCTGTTCAAATTATGCACAATACATCAATCCAACAGGTGGTGATATGGATATACTCTTTGATGGAATGAAACATGCACCATCTTATATTTCCCAGCTGATCAAATATCGCGCGATAGCAATATGCGATCTTCTAGATGGTTTGTTAATTCTTTTGAAGGACTATTTCATCTTTGAAGTCTCCCAAATGTTGTTTGGTCATTTGTGGTTGTAATGATTTAATGTTCTCGTTGTCCTGTAGGAAAAATATCCTCAATGTGGTCTACCTTTAATCTGTGAAACACAAGCACAAGAGGTTCCTCGGAGTATGTACACTCCTCATGCCTACTTGCTAGATGTCAAATAAGTTGTAGTCTGCTTAGCATGCCAGTTTCACATGTTCAGCTTGGGACTGTTCTTTCATTTGGGAGTTGTTATTTGTTCAACTTCGGACATGTTCAACTTGCCGCCCTGTTTTTCTTAATCATATTTTGTTTTCACATGTATGTGCAAACTAAAATTTAAATTGGTTCATCATAGGCAGATATGTTCCAAACTAGCACAAATCAAACCAAAATAATCAGAGACATGCATTGAAATTTATTGTTAAACGAGAAGAGAACACTAGCTTTGTAACTTTGCTAGATCCTAAAACGAAAAAAACACAAGCTTTGCAACATTTTTAGATCCTAAAACGAAAGCATCAGGTTAGACAGTGTCCCCTACAAGGATTCAACACATTTGTCCTGAAAAGTTGCAACCTCCACAGAACTACACTTTGAATCAAATCAAAGCAAAATGAAGCGCACATTAATGTCCACCAAGAATCGCCAATGTAGAAAATGTCCACCAAAAGAATTGCCGATGTAGAGCAATGGAGGTTGTTGAAGGCTTATTCATGCTGTATTGATTATTGTGTTTCGTATGAATAGATTTGGTGCGATAACACCTACAGTCCGGACTACTATTTTGGATTCATTTTGCCTTGGCTTCTTGGCAAACGTGGGAAGAAAGTCCATGACTTGGGTTTTCAGGACATGGCTGCCACTTGCCAGGCAGCAAAGGGGAAGCTGTGCGAGGCAAGGTGTGCCTGGCAGCATAGGAGAAGCTGCGGGAGGCGAAGACTAAAATGCGACCGCACGCACCAGGGTAGGGCCAGCACAAGGCCAGCGGAGCGAGCCCGCGGTGGTGCACAGTCAGATTTCCCTTAGTTCAGTAAAACAGAAAGAATACAGACATGATATTATGATACATAGCACTCATTTCTGATAGGATTTGGTGACAGAAATATACGGCCTCAAACCAAGTGCAGAAATAGCCAAACAGTACACAACACAGGAATATATTATGGTTCAAACCAAATGCATAAATAGTACTAAGAAGATAGATGAACCGATGCCACTGGTTCAATTGACAGACTCTTGAACGATCGAAAGGGGCAAGCCGGCAATACTTTACCAAATTACAGTACGACTACTAGGAATAGAGAGTAATATGATAAGGTGCAATTGCTAGAGAAGACAAGTAGCTAAAGTACCGATAGAATCATAGAAGGATCAACACCGATCCCAACCTGACTGACATGGTAGATAGAAGGATCAACACCGATCCCAACCAGACTGAGATGAAAATCTAGATGGTAGATAGAAGGATCAACAGTGATCCCGACCTGAACGACACGAAGAACTAGATGGTAGAAGAGATCATCCTGTTGATGTCCTCCTCGACATTCTTGTAAACGTTGTCGAGCACAGCGACCCAGGCCTCCTGTTTCATCCAACAGAAATCGTGCATCAATATATAGCATCACAAACAGCACGCACAGTAGAGATGTAGGGTACTTCAGCTCGGCACTTGCCTCAAAGTTGTTGGTAGCATCGTTCCTCTCCAGGCCAAAAACGAGCAGTTGGGGAAGGTAGAGCGTCGGGTTGCTCGGCCCGTGGAGTTGGAGATGGGTCTTCAAGGTGTAGGACACCACCCTACGAACAACCTCGAGGGCGTCGGCGACCACCACCGCCATCCCACGTTGGCACACCCTTCCTTGGCTGCCACGGCTACACGACCGAATGTCTGGTGGACGATCATAGCAACCTGCATCAGAACGTCCATCAGCACAGAACAAATATAGGTTGGAACGAACGAAGCAAATGGAACGGATGAACGAAGCAAAGGCCTAAATGCATGGTGGAAACTTACCGGGACAAACGGGATTAGCTGCGCGGGGGGAAGGCGGGCCATTGCATCAGCGTTGAGTGCGACGGATCTTTCTGCGATCTCCTTAAGCTTCTGCTGCAGTGCCTTCTCCTCCTTGGAGAGGGGGGCCGCCGGTGGAGGGGGGAAACTGCCAGGGAGCTTGTGGAGCGTCTCGCTGATCTCTCGGTGCATCCTGTCGAAGTCCTTCAAAGACTCCCACTGTTGGATTGATCTCTCGGGCCAGCCCAACGGCAGCCCGATTTCCCCTTCCATCTATATGCGCCCTGATCGGGGGCGCCCCAGCCGTTGATGGCTGGTGGGCCCCTGTCGCCTGCGCTATAAAAAGGGAGGTGGGGACTACGGCACAAGGCACGAGGTTCGCCGCCACAGTCCCATCTACAGCCCTAAAACCCTAGCCGATCTAGAGGGGGAGCGCAGGCCGACGGGAAGCTTCACCAGCGCCGCCACGACGTTGCCCAGCTGCACCGGCGGCGAGCGCGGCCAGTGCAGGTGGCGGCCCGAAGGCCACCGGCATCCGCGACGCCTTTCTCCACCGCCGGACTCCCTCTTCACCGACCCGGTCTTCCTCACCGTCATCGGCGCCATGGCCGCGACCAATGGATCGAGCTCCTCCAACGATGGTCTGCATCTCTACCTCTCTCTCTCTAGTTTTCCATCATGCATGCGCGCAGATGAAACACCACACTCTTATATTCATGCCCAGAACCTTGTGATCTCTACTGTTCTTAAGCCTAGTTGTTCCTAGAATCTAACAATGGTATCAGTTAAGCCTCACTAGGCTTAGATCGAGTAGAGTAAGCATTTAGAAGGAGGGGAATTAATCTCAGATTCAAACAAAATCCCCAATTTTTCGATGAACCCTAACCCTAGAAATCCCAATCCTTCATGATTTGAAACCCCGACATTAGAAACCCTAACCCGATTCAGATCCGGG
>CM014274.1:22454026-22494767 GCA_004135705.1 Alloteropsis semialata | reverse complement strand
CCCCGCCGCGAACAGAACAAGGGCGCCACTGCGAGGCCGCTCGACGGCGGCGCGCTCGGCTTTGAGCGAGCGCGCGCACCGGCGAGGGGGCCCGCGGCGGCGCCGTCTTCTTCCTCCGACCGCCAAGGGCGGCGCCGCTCGGGAGCAGAGAGAGCCGGCGAGAAGGGAGACAGAAATGAGGCTAGGGTTACCGATTCGCCGGTATCGCCGGTTTTGATCCCGCGAGGAGTGCGGAGGGCCGTCCCTCATCAGATCAACGGCCAGGATCCGCCGGCTCCTCCTCGGGCCACTTTTTGGCCCATGCGGGCGAGTGAATTCCCGGCCCAGGCCCAGGTTGTGGCCTGGGACGCGGGGCGCCGGATTGCGGGCGCTGGACCGGGCCGGTTTTCGGCCGTGGGCCGGACAGTGGGCCGGTTTTCCTTATACCAATTTTTCCGAATTTAGAATCATTTTGAATATTTCAGACCAATTTTTGATGAAATTTGATAGAATTTTGATTAGAATTTCATCCCTATTAATTTTGAACCAACGAGACAAATTTTTGGGGAGTTCAGAACAGAATGTTAAGTATTTATTTCATGTTTCCGCTGCTCAGAATTTCATGTTTTTCCTCTAATTAAATTGGAACCAACGGGAAGATTAATTAGAGGAATGATGAATGTATTGTTTTGAATTAGAATTTATTATTTCAGAATTTTATGATATTGCCATATTCTGACCAAAGTTGAGTATAGCAGTATTTTTAGAATCTTTTATGCTTTATATCTATTTCTGCCCATAGGTGATTTAGATTTATTGCACAGAATTATTGTATGTTTTAATTTTGACCAACGTTAATTTTGAAACGTGCAATTATTGATATTAAGAATTTCTTTTGTTCTCACTTTTCTGATCTTAATTTCAGGTGTTAATCCTATGGATTACATCAACGCCATTCCAGATCTTGATGGCAATAACTATCAGAAATGGTTTCAGAAGTTAGAAATTGCTTTGACTATGTCCAATTTAGATTTGGCCATAACTACAGAAAGCCCAACAGAACCAGAAAAACCCGTCAGGGGTGAAAATGAAGATGATGATGCATGGGCTGTCCGTGAGGATGCCTATGAGACAGAATATGCCAAGTATGACATTGCCAAGGCACAGTGGAACATTTCGAACCGCAAGTGCCTCATGATCATAAAAGGTACCATTAAAGATGCTATCAGAATGGCAATTCCAGATTGTGTCACTGCCACAGAATACCTAGGCAGAGTGAAGAGTCAGTTCACTGGGTCTTCCAAAGCTTCTGCTGCAACTTTGGCTGAAAAGCTTATGAGTAAGAAATACAGTGGCGGTGGCATAAGAGAACACATCTTAGAAATGAGCCACATGGCAAACAAGCTCAAGACCATGGACATGCCTCTTCCAGATTCCTTTCTTGTCCAACTGGTTTTCAAGTCCCTTCCAAAGGAGTTTGCGACTTTTCATGTCAATTACAACACCTTTCCAGAAAATTGGGATATTGAAAAGCTCATTGCCATGTGTGTTCAGGAGGAAGAGAGACTCAAGGCCTCTCATGGCGGCGAGTTTGCTTTTCAAATTCAGCAAAAGAAGAGAGGTTTTCAGAACAACAAGAAACCATTCCCACCTGGAAAGAACCAAAATGAAAGTGGATCTTCCAAAGCACCTCAGAAGACACTGCAGAAGAACTGGGACAATTTCCCAGTGGAGAGAGATCAATGCCTTCAATGCAAGAAGAGGGGGCACTACAAGAAAGACTGTCCAGAATTCCTTAAGGAGTTACTAAAGAATGGTGAGGACATAATCACTTTTGTAAATGAAACCCTGTATTTAGATTATCCCAAGTCTACTTGGTGGATTGACTCAGGTGCAACTGTTCATGTTGCTAATTCTTTACAGGGGGCAAGTATGAGGAGGGCCATGGCAAGAGGCGAAAGAAGCATTAAGGTCGCCAACGGAGTAGAAGCTCCAGTCGAAGCCATAGCAGATTTTGATTTAGAATTATCAAGTGGTTTCGTACTTCATCTTAGAGATGTTTTATTTGTACCCACTTTGCATCGAAACTTAATAAGTGTATCCAAATTAGATGATGACTCTTATAAGTGCCATTTTGGAGATGGCAAATGTTTGATTCATTTTAATTCAGAATGTGTTGGTCTTGCCTTCCGACAAGACAAATTATATTTACTTTCACTGCCTGAGAATGTGAATGTTGTATGCAATGAAGATAAGAATGTGAATCAGAATACCTCCTCAACTGTGAATAAAAATAAGAAAAGAAAGCGAATTGATGATATCTCATCGAAATTATGGCATTGTCGTTTAGGCCACATTTCAAGGGGGAGAATAGAACGTTTAGTTAAATCATCAATTCTTCCACCCTTAGAATTTTCAGATCTTGAACAATGTGTTGATTGCATTAAAGGAAAATTTGCTAAGAAAATAAAGAAAAATGCCAAACGAAGCGCCGGAATTTTAGAAATTATTCACACTGATATTTGTGGACCTTTTCCCGTGACTACTATAGATGGTTATGATTCTTTCATAACATTTACAGACGATTATTCTCGTTATGGCTATATTTACCCAATAAAAGAAAAATCAGAAGCATTAGCTAAGTTTAAGATATTTAAGGCTGAGGTAGAAAATCAGCATAATATAAAGATAAAAATAGTCAGATCCGACCGTGGTGGAGAGTACTACGGCCGGCATACCCCGTATGGCCAAGTTCCTGGACCCTTTGCAAGGTTCTTACAGGAGAATGGCATAGTCGCTCAGTATTCGACACCGGGCGAACCTCAGCAGAACGGAGTAGCAGAAAGAAGAAACCGTACCCTTATGGATATGGTAAGAAGTATGATGAGCTACTCCACGCTGCCGATTAGTTTGTGGATGGAGGCATTGAAAACCGCTATTCATATCCTTAATCGCGTGCCAAGCAAGTCGGTGCCTAAAACGCCGTACGAGCTATGGACAGGTAGAGAACCCTCACTAAACTATTTTCATGTGTGGGGCTGTCCAGCTGAGGCTAAAGTATTTAATCCGAACATTGGGAAACTAGATCCCAAAACAGTTAGTTGCCACTTTATTGGCTATCCAGAAAAATCTAAAGGTTATCGTTTCTACTGTCCAGACAGACATACGAAGTTCGTAGAGACGAGACACGCTGCCTTTTTAGAAGAACAGATGATCAGGGGGAGCATGGTACCTAGAAAAATTGATCTTGAAGAGAAGCGGGTTTTTGTGCCCACTCCGATTGTTCAGGAGCCATTATTCTCACTACCTGTGGTTGCGGCGCCTATACAGCAGAATATTACAATGCCAGCACCCACAATTGTTTCCCCAGCTGTAGTCACAGCTGTCCCTCCTGTTGTGGTGACAAATGAGAATGAGGAACCTGTTCTTCAGGAACCTATCCCACAGAACCAAATAGAACCTGTTTTAGAACCAGTTGCGACAAATGAGGGGGAGCAACCACAACCTCCTGTGGAAAATGTGCCAGTTGCCGCAAATGAGGGGGAGCAATCGCAACCTCCTGTGGAAAATGTGCCACCAACTGAGAATCTTAGAAGATCACAAAGAACAAGAAGATCCGCTATTCCTAATGACTATGAAGTCTACAATAGCGAAGAAATGGAGATGGAAGATGATCCTACTTCATTTGAAGAAGCAATGAGAAGCGCTAAGTCGTCTGAGTGGCTTGCCGCCATGAAAGATGAAATGAAGTCTATGAGTACCAATGGAGTTTGGGACTTAGAAGATATTCCTAAAGGAGCCAAAACAGTAGGCTGTAAATGGGTCTACAAAACGAAACGTGACTCCAAAGGGAACGTAGAAAGACATAAAGCGCGACTTGTGGCAAAAGGCTTCACACAGAGAGAAGGAATAGATTATAATGAGACCTTTTCTCCCGTCTCATGCAAAGATTCTTTTAGAATAATAATGGCCTTAGTGGCTCACTATGATTTAGAATTACATCAGATGGATGTAAAGACGGCATTCTTGAATGGGGAGTTACAAGAAGATGTTTATATGGCGCAACCGAAAGGTTTCGTTGTAGAAGGAAAAGAAAACCAAGGGTGTCGCCAAGAAATCCATTTATGGATTAAAGCAAGGCTCTAGACAGTGGTATTTAAAGTTTGATGAAACAATAAGAAAAATTGGGTTTAAAGAAAATGATGAGGACAATCATTTATGCAAAGTTTAAGAATGGAAAGTTTATTTTTCTTATACTGTATGTGGACGATATTCTGCTAGCAAGCAGCGATTTGAATCTACTACTGGAAACTAAGAAATTCTTGTCCTCGAAATTTGACATGAAAGATCTTGGTGAAGCTTCGTTCGTTCTAGGAATTGAGATTCACCGTGATAGAAAAAGGGGTGTATTAGGACTATCACAGAAATCCTACTTAGAAAAGGTACTACAGAGATTTGGCATGCATAAGAGCAAGCCAACACCTGCTCCAATAGTCAAGGGCGATAGTTTTGGGAAATTCCAGTGTCCCAAGAACAAGTACGAGCTCGAAGAAATGAAATCAGTTCCATATGCTTCAGCTGTCGGAAGTTTACAATATGCACAAGTGTGCACTCGCCCTGACTTAAGTTTTGTTACCGGGGTACTTGGCAGATATCAAAGTAATCCAGGCATAGAGCACTGGAAAATGATAAAGAAAGCTTTTCGCTATGTGAGGGGTACAACCGGCCTCATGCTAACTTATAGAAAATCAGATTCCCTAGAAGTAGTAGGGTATTCAGATTCAGATTTTGCAGGAGATGCAGATGATAGAAAATCCACGTCTGGATATATTTTCACTCTTGCAAATGGAGCAATATCATGGAAAAGCTCCAAACAGTCAGTCACAGCATCATCTACGATGTATGCAGAATTTGTAGCATGTTACGAGGCCTCGGGGCAGGTCACATGGCTTAAGAAATTTATACCCGGATTGAGAGTGGTCGACAGCATAGAAAGACCACTAAAGTTATACTGCGACAATGAGCCTGCAGTGTTTTATGCTCATAACAACAAGTCAAGTGGTGCTGCCAAACACATTGACATTAAGTTTTATGTTGTTAAAGAGCAAGTCCAGGATCATGTTATTTGTTTAGAATACATCAGCACAAAGAAGATGCTGGCGGATCCACTTACAAAAGGCCTACCACTCAATGTGTTCAGAGATCACTTAGCCGGTATGGGTTTAAAGGAAAGCCTTTGATTCCTGGACAAAGAGGCCCAAGTTAAGACTCTGTTTCTGAACGGAAAGGAGATCGTGGCTGTTAATCTGACAGTATTAATTGTCATGACGAGGCACGCTCGATACCCGATCTGTGATGGAATGGACCATATTCAGATTAAGATATAGAACAAGAAATAAGAAGAGATCAAGGGGGAGATTGTTGGATTGATCTCTCGGGCCAGCCCAACGGCAGCCCGATTTCCCCTTCCATCTATAGCGCCCTGATCGGGGGCGCCCCAGCCGTTGATGGCTGGTGGGCCCCTGTCGCCTGCGCTATAAAAAGGGAGGTGGGGACTACGGCACAAGGCACGAGGTTCGCCGCCACAGTCCCACCTACAGCCCTAAAACCCTAGCCGATCTAGAGGGGGAGCGCAGGCCGACGGGAAGCTTCACCAGCGCCGCCACGACGTTGCCCAGCTGCACCGGCGGCGAGCGCGGCCAGTGCAGGTGGCGGCCCGAAGGCCACCGGCATCCGCGACGCCTTTCTCCACCGCCGGACTCCCTCTTCACCGACCCGGTCTTCCTCACCGTCATCGGCGCCATGGCCGCGACCAATGGATCGAGCTCCTCCAACGATGGTCTGCATCTCTACCTCTCTCTCTCTAGTTTTCCATCATGCATGCGCGCAGATGAAACACCACACTCTTATATTCATGCCCAGAACCTTGTGATCTCTACTGTTCTTAAGCCTAGTTGTTCCTAGAATCTAACATCCAATGCATGTGCCCGCTGCAGTCATCGCCGAGCTGAGTGAGATCATGGGCTGCGGCGTCGGTGCCTTCCCACAAACGTACCTTGGGCTACCTCTCTCCAATGAAAAACTCCGGCTGACGGCATTCACGCCGCTCATTGGGAGGGCGGATCGCTACCTTAGTGGTTGGCAAGCCACACTGCTCAACCCAATGGGGCGTGCGGTCCTTGTGAACTCAGTTCTTGACAGCCAAGTAACGTACATAATGTCGGCCATGCTGTTGCCCCAGGGGGTCCTTGATGCTTTGGATAAGAGGCGCCGAACTTTTCTGTGGTCTGGAGAGGAGGTGGTACATGGAGCTCAATGCCTGCTCGCCTGGGAGGCTGTGTGCCAAACCAAGCTACAAGGAGGACTGGGTATCAAAGACCTGGCGGTTCAAAATAAGTGCCTGCTCCTCAAGCTGCTGCATCGCCTCCAATGCCCGGGAGAATCTGCATGGGCACGCTGGGTCAGGGGGCGCATTGACATGATCACCATGCACGGCGACGTCGACGGCGTGCACTGGCATGACCTGAGTGATCTTGCGCCAATGTATAGGTCTGTTACCACTTGCGAGGTGAAGGGCGGGCGTCAGACTTCTTTCTGGCTGGACCGATGGCTCTCGAAAGGAAGGCTGGCCGAGGAATTTCCCCTGCTATTTAGCCACGCCATTGATCCGGAAGTTAGCGTGGCAGCAGTTGTTCGTGACGGCCTGGATTTCTACCTGCCCCCCCGTATCACCTCGGCTGCCCAGCCGGAACTGACGGAGGTCCGCGCGCTGGTTCACCGTGTCAGGCTTCAAGAGGGCGATGACCGCCGCTCGTCCTCGCTGGCTGGCGACGACCAAGTGCTTCGCGCCAAGCCGGTGTACCAGCTTCTGATGTCAGTATCAGGGCCGCCGCAATGCGCTTTCTACGACTTCGTTTGGAGAAACAGAGCACCGCCAAGGATTCAGTTCTTTGGCTGGCTGCTTGTGCAAGAGCGTATCCAATGCCGCGCAAATCTTGTCCGGAAACATATTGTGGCTACGGCTGAGTGTGAGCTGTGCCATGCCCCAGAAGAAACCTGTGATCATCTGATTCTGCACTGCTCTTTTGCGGTGCAGACTTGGCGCGCCTTGGGGTTCGAGAGCACCAGCTGCTCGGTGCGCGAACTCTGGGCAATGCGGCGACCAAACGGAATACCAGCTAAACACTACGACGTGCTGCTCCTTCTGATCAGCTGGAATATCTGGAAGCACAGGAACGCAATGGTGTTCCAGGGAGCGCCGGCCTCCCGGGATCGACAGTGGCTCGCGTGCAAGGAAGACGCCCGGCTATGGAGCTGCCGCTGGCCGGCGGGAGACCGGGGAATTGCTGAGGTCTGGTGCCAGCTGATGTGTTCAATGTAAATGAAAAGTGTTTTTTCCACCTTGCTTTTGTATGCTGAAAGGAACGCTTGTAAAAGGCTTTGGGTTGCCAAAACCCCATTAATCCAATCAGGTGGGGATGCTCTCCCCCCCGTTGACCCTCAAAAAAAAATGATGGTGAAGTTCGTTCTCCAGGAATACAATTACCATGTCACTAAGAAATAGAAAAAGAATGTGTGTCTTTGATGATTAAGGCCACCTAAAAGTTCAAATAATACAAAAGGTTCTATGATCGTAAGTGCAACAAATAATTTATATAGCACTGTAGTCTGCTATATAAACAAGACAAACATAAAAGGGAAATTTTGCCACTATTTGTAGTCTGCTTTTCTATTTCTATCAAATTAATTGTTGAATAAATTTTAGTTTCCACATTTTATTTAGAGTTCTGAGAAGACCTCAGTATTCCAAGAAACTAAACATATTTCCCGCTTCTTTCACTGTCAGCAACTTGTGTACCCTTGCTATTGATGGACCACTAGTGCGCTATGAGTATATTTGCTTAGTCTCACAGGTTCACATGTACACCAAACTTTGGATGCATGTGCCCATGTGTTTCACACTCAGTTTCGGATGCATGTGCCAATGTGTTTCAAACTCTGCTGTTCACAACTCAGCACCATTGAGGTAGACGTCAAATGGTTTTGTCATCTCCATTCTCTGGTAGAACCGGGCAATTGCTGTAGCCAAGGACATAATACGTATCGATCGACTCCCAGATGCTCTCGTCAAAGGAATGCAGTGTAAACGACAGCACATGCGGACGATAGTTTCTTTTCCAAACGACGTCTGTGGTAGGCACAACTTCAATGTACCTTTAGTATATATAGTCGAGTATAAACTCATGCTGCTATTTTAATTTTTTGTCACAAATAAAATAGAAGGATTTTGTCGAGCCTTCGGGGCCAATTAAAATTTTAACCCAATTCTAATTCTCCACAATATTTTTCTAGCAGGACTGCCTTGAGAGTATACCACCTACCTTACCAATTTCATGTTTAGCATAGTACGCAAATAACTCCTAGTTCACATTCTTTTTTAACTAATTAAAATCCATTTCTTTTTGCTGAGTCAATTTGTTATGGGTGCACCTACGTTTGCACCTGCTACGCTGCACTTATTTTAGCTTTATTAGAACATGTTTTGTAAGGCAGCTACGGAAACTAAAACGAAACTGAAGGATCCAAATATTCTGGCTTGAGGCATCTCTTGGGATTGCAGTGCTCCATGAACTCCTGGTTCGCCTCAATCCCACCAATGACACTACATCTCTTTTTGATGCACACCTGCACTCCATGCACTGTGTAAAAAGTGAACTCTATCTGTTCTCTATGTTGTAGTTAAACAATAAAGTCTTATGCAAATTGGGAGTGTCGTTGTATTTTGTCACAAAGGCATGATCTGTCTTCCAGGCTTCAGTGTCATCCTAAAATTAGGAAGGCTCAAAATTATAATCATTGGGTGCTCAGATTTCTTAGTATTAGTGTACTAAACTCACGCTTCTCCTTCCTGTAAACGCCTTGCTCTTGGTAATTCTGATGATACACTTATTCTGTTCTATAGTTTCAAGACAAGAAGTTCGAAAGCGTTTTGCCGATCAGGTAGATAGAGGAAGGCCAAACGTTGAAACTTTAAGTTAACAGGTTTTCATACATCTGTAGCACTGCTTTGATTCTCGATACCTCCCACTAGTGTATTAGATTGGACTGCAAATGCTGAGTGAATTCATATCATTCTTACCACTGGTGCCGGCGGCGGCGGCGGTTCTTGTGCCTGCAGCTCGGGGAAGAACCCGCGGATGGTAAGTTGTATAATGTCACCACCGTCGACTTTCTTGTGCAGCCTTTTGTAGATGACACCTCTTGCCATGGCGAATTTCCCTGTTCCGCCAACAATGGCATACTCACCTTGTTCAATAGATATGCCCTGAACCTCAAGCGTTGACCCCCTATAACTGTAGCACGTATTCATTTACAATTAATATC
Organism: Alloteropsis semialata; assembly: GCA_004135705.1. Taxonomy (NCBI): domain Eukaryota; kingdom Viridiplantae; phylum Streptophyta; class Magnoliopsida; order Poales; family Poaceae; genus Alloteropsis; species Alloteropsis semialata. The sequence continues at coordinate 22,485,404 of CM014274.1, read as the reverse complement.
ATCATTCACCACAACGATACCATTCTCTCCAATCCATGGAAAAGGAAGTAGTATATGTGTGTGTGTAAATACCATACCTCTCAATCTCAAAGACTATGCTGAACACATTATTCCAGTTTCCAGCAAGGATATGCGAGCCTTGCGCACGGGCAACAATGGGGGAGCTTGGGTCAGGTCCATCGCGTATGGGCCAGTTGTTGACGACAATCTCGCCCAGCTGAGGGATATGTGGGTCCTTGCTGGTTACAAGAAACTCGTTCCGGTTTTGGCCGGAACCGATGTGGAACAGATAGAGGTTGCTGAAATTGAACTCGTTGTTCTCAACGGTGACACGGGTTGGAGTGATTTGGAAATTGGTGGCCATAGGGGTGATTTTGTTTTTGGGAGCTCTCTTAATTAGCTTGCCGGAGGAGAGATACCCAGCAAGAGTTTAAGTAGCTATGGAACGAAGGTTGGCTAGCTCCTGTGTGTGAGAAATGAAAGGTGAGGATATATGTATTTATAGGGAATGCAAGTTAGGCAGTACAATGCCTTAGCTTGTTTCTCATTTTCCTCACTAAAGGCTGTAAGGAGAGCAGCTATGATTGAAAGACTCCCAAAGTCTTGACAATGGCGGGTCTTCCCTAGTTTTGAAAACTAACATTCCGGAGATGCTCCTCGGGTTCCATCAATAACATATATATCCACATGGGTTCACATGCGCTGCGAGGCTCATCCCTATAAAATGCAGTCTTCCCTAGTCTTTAAAATTATTCATATGTTTTGTCTCTTAGGAGCAAGGAGAGCTTCAATTAAATTATCCCAACCTTCTACCTTAACAAGCAGCTAGCGTAAGCGATAAGAGAAAACTCAGGAAAATGACGATGAAGATGTGTGTGTATACCACTCCGCCATTTCAGTGTCAGAGGGAAACAGTATAGGACGGCAGGAAGCACAAATATCTGGAGGTCCAAATATATTTTCAAAATTAAAAAATGGAAGAAATTGGAAAGGTATTGTTAGGAAGACTTGACCTAGATCCAGAAGTGATATTATAAGATATCTATTATCTTAGTATTTGGCCAGCAAACGGAGCCTCCACGTTCGCTCTCAAGGCCTAGAAATTCCTATGTTAATCGGAGAAAATAAGAAAAATTAAAATTATCCACAACTACCATTACGTAAAATTTAGCTAAAAATACCCTCTTAACTATTTAAAAATTACCACCACTGCCATTACACAAAAAATAGCCTAAAACGTCCATATATATTTCTAAAAATCATCCATCAATGTCATTAGAAAATTTACGTTCACTCTTAAGACACAAATTCCCACATTAATTGGAGGAAAAAATTACAACTATCGTTGTGTAAAAATTAGCCTAAAATATCCCTATATCTTTATCCTTTTGACAATTATCCACCAATGTCATTACATAAAAATTAACCTAAAATAACCAATTTATACCATTAACTAAAAATAACTTCAAAAATAAATACTCATGCTTTAGTCCAGCCATTAATTATCCTGTCATTGTCACTATACAAACATAGATATAAAATTCTTTTTAGCTGATAAAATTGCCAATTTATACCATTACTAAAAATAACTTCAATCAAAGTTATTTAGTCAAAACAAAAATAAACAAAGATATACATATAGAGTATACCTATAAGAAATTGAGCAACAAAGATAATAGTAGTCTTAACAAAGAAAAATATTATGACAATGTTTGAATTATTTTGTCAATAATTTGGCTTAATGTGTAACAAGACACCACCAAAGAAAAAATAAGTTTAGGAAAAATAAAAAAGATTCAAACATATATACATACATATATAAATATATATATGTATATATGTATCTATATATATATGTATATATACATATACATATATATATACACACATATATACATACATATATACACATATATACATACATATATAAATATATATATGTATACATGTCTTTTTGTATATATGTATAGATACATATATACATATACACACATATATACATATACATATATATATATGTCTTTTTATTAATGGTATAGATACATATATACATATACATATATATATACACACATATATACATACATATATACACATATAGACACATATAGACACATATATACATACATATATATATATACACATATATATATAGGCACACATACACACACACACACACACACACACACACATATATATATATACACATATATATATAGATACATATATATATATACACACACACATATATATATATATACATATATATATACATATATATATACATATATATATATATATAGTGTTTTGCTATAATGCACCTGGGTGCATTCTGTATAGCAAATGCACAGACCTTCTCAGTGCACGCGCATACATACAAAACTAAGAGTCCAAACCAAACACGTGATGCCACCTCATGTGCTCCAGCTCCACCCACCCACCTGATTGCATGCATGTGCAGAATCTTTTTTTGATTCGAATTGAAAAAATGCGATATCTTCTAAACCGTAAGTTGAATCTACGAATCGTTTGTTGCATCTTACTCGAAAAAATGTGCTTAACAAAACTAGATCCAACATGAATATATTTCGCGCGTCTTTTAGTGAATTGCAACTCTGTGTGCTTTCCATTTGCAACTCTATAATGTTATATTTGTATGTGGTGTTTATAACCATATCCAGTTGCAACTCAGTTGCGCCCAGAGTTGCAACTGGATTTTCAGCTGTATGCAATTCGATTGCAATTGCAACAAATGTTTGACTTTCTGTTTAATAAATGCAACAAATCTTTGACTTTCAGTTGCGCCAAGAGTTGCAACAGGATTTGCAGCTGTATGCAATTCGATTGCAATTGCAACAAATGTCTTTCTGTTTAATAAATGCAACAAATGTTTGACTTTTTTCAGAAAAAGAAAAAAACAAATGTTTGACTTTCAATTGCGCCCAGAGTTGCAACTGAATTTGCAGCTGTATGCAATTCGATTGCAATTGCAACAAATGTCTTTCTGTTTAATAAATGCAACAAATGTTTGACTTTTTTTGAAAAAAGAAAAAACAAATGTTTGACTTTCAGTTGCGCCCAGAGTTGCAACTGGATTTGCAGCTGGATGCAATTCGATTGCAATTGCAACAAATGTTTGACTTTCACCTATTATCTAAGCATTTTGTTGCATTTGTCTGTTGTGTTATATTTTTGAATGTTTCTGTCCCTTTGTCACAAAAATAAATATTTGTTGTATTTGTCTATATATTTGTTGCGTTGTATTTTTGAATGTCTTTGTCTTTGTGTCATGAAACTAAATATTTGTTGCATTTGTATAAACATTTGTTGCATTTTTATAAACATTTGTTGCATTTGCATAAACATTTGTTGCGTACAGAGTTGCAACTCGAGTTGCAATTGTATATGCTTCCGAGTTGCAATTGTATATGCTTCCGAGTTGCAACTAACAAAAAATGCACAAAATATATCCATGTTGGATCTTGTTTTGTTAAGCACATTTTTGTGAGTAAGACACAACAAACGGTTCACAGATCCGACTTACGGTTTAGGAGAAAAAGTGAATTGAAATTTCGAGTCCAAAAGGATTCCGTGCATGCATGCATGCAGGTTAATTCCAAATTTGGATGCGCACATGCAAACAAGTGGGTGCGAGTACTGGGCGCAGGTGCAGGTGCACGGGAGCGCTGGTTTTTTTCTTTTTCGGTAGTCTTTATACGGTCTGTGCGTTTTCTGTACAAAATGCACCTTGTTGCATTTTAGCCTCACCCTATATATATATTGTAACACCACAGGTGTTAGTGAAGTATTAAGAGCATCATTAAGCACTAATAAGGAGAAATATCAAGATTTAGTGTTTTAAGTGCTTGTTTTTGAGCTAAATTAGCCCTAAGGGCATTTTGGAAATTTTGTCACTATGGAATGGTGTACCAAGTCAAACTTGAGTTGATAATGTCAAAAGATGGCAAATCATCCAAATGCTTGGAATGTTTAAGTTTGAAAAGAAATCAAACTTAAAGTTTGAATTTTTGGTTAAGTTTAAAGTATATGAAATGGTGAGTTTGGTTCAATTTTTTTTGAGCTTATAATTCTCAATATAGAAGGATTTAGCCAAAGATCATATTGAGAGAAATGTAGCCCTATGTTAGGACTACAACGTTGGTATTTGGAGAATCAAAAGTTTACATTTGGAATCTGGAGAAAATCAGACCTAAAGGTAGCAACATTGTAAAGGGATAGCTGAATTTTCTGAATTTCCTGGTTTTGGCCAATTTCAGTGCAGCATAACTTAAAATCTAGGAAGTTTTAGCTCGAGTGCATGTAAGGAGAAATGAAGACCTATATATCATCTACAAATTTGACTTTTGGACTTTTGAAAGTTTACATATGAATTTGGGAGAAAGAAGGACCTAAAGATGGCTGATTTGAAAGAGATTCAGAGTTTCAGCGAAATTTAGTCAAATGGGTCCGAGTTCAAGGTCCTATAACTTTTGAATTGTTGAGAACTAGGCTTTGAAGTTTATAAGAGAAATGTAGCTCTATGGTTCAGCTATAACTTTGGTATTGGAAGTTTGGAATGTTTGCATTCGAATTTTGGAGAAAATGGGCGTTGAAATCACGGGCTTGTATGGGTTGCAGAGGTTTCAGAGTTCAACTTAGCCACAGCTCGGGCCGGCGCGCCGCTGCCACGCAGCAGCTTACCGCTCGCCGCCGTTCGTGCCACACGCCGCCGCGGTTGTTGTCCAGCTCGTTCGCGCGCAGCAGGAGGTGGCAAGGGAGAGGTTTAAGCGGTGGACGTCCAGGGTAAAACTCCAAGCCGGCCGTGTTTCTTCTTCCTTTCGTTTTCCTGCTCGCCGTCGTTCATCTCCACCGCCGCCCGTTTCTCATCGCCGTTGAGCCACCTCCACTCAATTCCATCCACCCACAACTTTCCCAGATCGTGAGCCTCACAACCCAACCGTTTGTGCTCGAAACCGCCCACCGGAACCACCTAATCGCCATCATCTTCAACCTCGGTTGCCGCCGGCCATTTTTGGGCGCACGGTGAGAACCACCTCTGAGTCGTCTTTGTCCCCAATAGATGGCACTGGTGTGTGTTCTGAGTTCTTGCGCAGCTCGCTAGAGTACTTGTTGTTCGGTTTCGTGGCTTATCTCGTCGGAACGCGAGCGCCGCCGTGGAGCTTGGACCTCCATGGCCGCCGGCGTAGAGGGCTCTGTTCCAGCCGCGTAGGTTTAGGGGTTAGGTACGCCGCATGTTCGCTTGGTCACCCTGGTACCGGCCGTGCCATTTGTTGGCGTGGAGGTGCACGGTAGGGCTGAGTCCAAGCGCGCCGCCGTGTTTCCGTCGCCGCCGCCGCTGCTGCTCGCCGTAGTCGTCGTCGGGCGTTAGGGTTAGGGGGCTAAGCCCGTAAGGGTGTGCGCGGGTGAGAGCCGAGTCGAGTCGTGGGGTTAAGGTCGCCGGGTACACCGCCGTCGGCAAGTTCGCCGTCGGGTTTGCGTCGCCGGAGCTCGGTCGAGCCGGGGTCGCGCGCGCGTGAGCGGGAGAAGAGAGAGGCTGGGCTGCCGGGCCCACTGGCCAGTGAGAGAGGGTGAGTTTAGGACCGCGGGTTGTTTAGCCGGAAGTTCAGGGGGGTTTCTGCAAAGTTGTTTTGGTTTTTGTTTTTAGTTTTAGATTTAGTTTTAAATAGGTTTTAAATGGTTTTAAATTAGAATAAATGCTAGATAATTTATTTAAATACCTTTTCTTTTGGGTATTTAAATAAATAAATAGGATAAATATAAATAAAATTATGAATAATGGTTTATAGTAAGAAATTAATAAAAACAATTAGGATAATTCTTTTATGTGCTTAGAATAATTCCTTAATGCTTTTAAAAATTACTAAAAATTATAGAAAAATAGGAATAAATAGGAAATCACTAGTTTAGGGTTTTGCTTTGGTGTTAGCTTTGGTTTTAGGTTGAGTGTACTAACTTTTGCATCATAACGTTGATAGATGAAGCTTCCGGAGCCGAGTTCGTCGAGCTTCCACCAGAAGGACCCCAGGAGCCAGAGGAGGTCGAGTTGGAGCTAGAGCCCGAGCCTGCTGTTGCTGCTGCTGATACTAACCCTGCTTTTGATCAAGGCAAGCACCGGAGCATCCAAACCCTATTTTGAGTACTATTTCATGTATTACTATGGTATTGCAAGCATTACGTGCTAGGAATTGTGTGAACTGTTGATTGCATAATCTATCCTTGATTAGGGCAATACTAGATGTCAACCTGTTTATAGTGAAGCTTAGCAATGCTTAGATTCCTCACAGTTCCATCATAGCAGTAGTGAGCTCAGGTTTTGCTTTATCACCTGTACTTGTGGTTTTAAAAAGATGAAATGGAGATCGAGTGCGAGGGTGAAGGTTGAGAAAGGAGTCTCAAGCCAACACATCGCCTCGATCGTCTTAGGGTTGTGGTTGTTTACCTGTGATCAGGCTTTGAACGTACTAGTCATATACCGGAGATTCCAACCGGTGAGCTGATGTAGCTGTGGTTGCTCCTGGTCTTGAATTGTGGTTCGCTGGACTAGTCGAGGTTGGTGGCCGGGACATGGCCGTAAACTCACATGTCGGGAGCTGCCAGACGTGGGGCCGGTGTGAGGGGGCGTCCCTGGGTTTGAGCGAGGGCAATTCAGGGCTTGGAGCGACCATAGTGAAAGGGTGCTTTGTGTGGACCACCCTGGGGACCACACAACGCGTATGACTAGGTTATACCCTGCAGGGATAAAAATTGGTCCGGATCGCAGCACTTCTCGGTATGAATACCGCTTGATCGCTGATAGACAACTTAGTGCAAGACAATGTTAGTGATGCTTATATAAACCTGAGGCTTGCTTAAGTTTTACATGAGTGATTTAATTTTTGCTACTAATCTAGTCTTTCAGGTAATCACTTAATTTGTTTTAACTCTAAAAGTTTAGGATTTAAGTTTAGTAAGCTTTTATGCAAAACGTGTTTCCTATCCACAGCCTCAAAGCTTTGCATGCCCTTGTGTGTCTGTATTTATATGTTATAGTAGACGGGTCAGACTTGCTGAGTACTTTTGTACTCAAGATACTACAAATGTTGCAGAGCCGTCAGAAGATGCTCAGTAAGACAGGGAAGGACTCCAGAAGAAGAAGAGGCATGTTGATGAGCCCAACATGTTCTCTTGGTGTGTTTTGTTTTGTTTAGATCCAGAGTGTCTACAAACTGTCCTTGTTATGACCCACCTTTGTTTTTCTTGAAACTCTGTAGTTTAACTTGTGCTTTAAGTTTGCTCTTACGTGTGTAATAACTCTATTCCTTGTATATTTAAGTGTGTTGTGAGTTCTTCTGTTGTGCTCCTATGTGATGCAAATCTGTGTATGTGATTTGTACTCAAGTTCGTCGAAGTTTCAGATGTTTTGGGAACATCTGACGGACTACCGGGTTTATGCTATCTGAAGTGCGTAAGCTGTGATTGTCAGTAAAATGACGATCTGACGCACTTGAGCCAGTTTAAGCTGGACGGTTCCGCCACAGCTGGTATCAAAGCACATACATGGGATAACAACAGAGGAATTGATTAGAAGACCCTTCCTTGGCTCTAGTTTGATAAAAACTTAGTCTTGTTTTGTAAGGTGGCAATAAGACTAACTGTTACTACGGTATTTCATATTGCTAAACTTACGATTCAGTAACGACGCACCATCGCTCAGGTGGGTAGGTAAGCTGTTGTTACGATTCATATAATACTATGACTCTGACTTGCACAAGTTTATTTGCGTGAGGTGGCCCGTTCAATGATTGTTCGGGGGCGACCTGTCCATTGGCTAGCCCGTTGGGCTTGTCTTTGAGACTTGTCGACATCTGCCGCCTGATGTGGAGTGCGGAGCTCCCGCCGTGTGATCTTATTAATCACGGTCGCTTAACCCTGAGGAGCGGCCTACTCAGGGGCATCCCATATGGCAATGATATGGGACATGCAAACGCCGACCATACGGTGGTGAGTATGGGGAAAGTGAATACGTGTTAACGTATGAAGCGCTGTTCATGCAGCGTTGAACGCATGGATGCCATTTCTATAGTGAATGGTAATGAATGGTCTTCTGCAGGTAAACTAACATAACCGCGAATCGAGTAGATACGATTAACCCTATATTGGGTTAAGAGACGTACGATGCCACCAGTTTTAAAACTCTACGTTTGTCTTCGTCTTGTAAGGAACGTAGGCAAACGTCTGCATCCTAGTTGCATTGCATGTCTAGCTATTTTTGGGTTTGTTTTGGGGAGTGACGTTAGAGTCTTACCATTCTTTTGAATAGATGGACAGTGTTTCTAGCTGGGTTGATGCAGAAGGTTGGACCCATGGTTACTTTGTGGACAGGCAAGGTTTTCCGAAGCTGTTATGGGACACACTTCAGGAGTTGGGTTACACCGAGTATCCGGAATATGTGGGCAAGGAGTTTATAACAGAGCATAGTTATGAGTGTTCTATGACGGTCTATATTCCGGTTTGCACCACTCACCCTGAGTGGGAGCCCTTTTCCATTTATGTGAAGGGAGCTCAGTATTCTGATTCCGTGGAAACTGCTGCTCACAGGGCCTTAACAGCCGTTTGTGAGAGGCATAAACACGATGTCGTAATACTAGGGCTAAATTTTTCCCTGTGGCACATCAAGAGGATGGTGTTGGGAGACGTTATGGGAAGGCTGTAGTTAATGAAGGTTGTGAAGCATCCAACCCTGTTCTTGCCGCCGCTTCCCAATACATGAGCTCAATGTATAATCTTCACCTAGATTATGAAGTGGAGTATTGGAAGAGGCAACAAGAACTCATTAGTGCCCAGAACAGAGAGCAGGCTCTAGTTACATATTTGAGGGTAAGCCAAGATTCTCGAGCGTCCCTGGAGAATGCCTATGCCAGAGACGTGACCGCCAAGACTAGTGTAATTGAGCAACTTGGGGAACAGTTGAGGGGAGCTTATGATAGAATAAATCAAAGTGAACAAGCTGCAATGAACACTAGGCGGGAGTTAGGGGCAACAATCACTAACCTTGAAGCTGAAAGGTTAGAGCAAATGCATATGATCATGGCTCTTCAGCAACAGGTTGAAGATTATCAGAACATGGTGATGCCCATGGGGATTGAAGCTCAAGAGGAGGCTCCAGCTCCAGAGTTTCCACCTCCCATGCCTGCAGAGCAGAATGTTGAAGCTGTTGGTGTTGAAGAGAATGAAGTTCAGTTCCCTGGAGGAGAAGTCCCTGATTTGTTTGCCCATGAAAACATAAATGATATTATTAACTTTGATATGGAGAATAACTTTGATGGAGTGAATCCGGGTTGGGTGATTGAAGCCGAAAATAATGGTAATGAAGATCACAGTCAGGTTAGCCATGCCTCAGTTTCAGTGAACATGGGAATGCCGGGGTCACCAGTTGCATATGTTGGTGAAAACTCTACTTATCATTACCAGCATGATGAGTCAGAGGAAGTAACATCCAGGCCTTGGTTACCCGCAGGACATACTGTAATGGCAGTGAATCCTGAGCAGTTGAATGTGGCAATGGCTAAGACAGGACTAGATACTATAGATCTGGGGTTATATCCTTACCCTGGAGGTTTTTAAGAGTTGTACTTTTGCTTGTTTTGGATGTTTGAATAATGACACTTGTATGTTAGGCAGTAGGCACCTGTTGGAGAGGTGTAATGTGCCAAAGTTTATTTTATGTAATCTTTGGACAAATTGTATCTTGGTTGTGATGTACTCCCTGTTTTGTAATGATAATCCAGGCTGCTTGTTGTGACTTTTGATGCCGTTACAATCCTGTGTGATTGTTATTCTACTTACCAGCTTAGATAAAGTTCCGTCGGGTAGATTTAGTCATTGACGGGAGCTTTGTCATTTTGTAGAATGGCGCCACCAGTAAACGAGACCCCAGAGCAGTCCGGTGCCCGTCCAGCACCTCCACAGGGCCCCATGAGTGTGGCCGAGGCGCTGGCCTATGTTCTGAACGCCAATCAGGAGCATACGGACCTGTTGACACGTTTGGTGGAGAATACGACGCCGCTGCTCCGAGGGCGCTGTGAGGCTGATCCTGCGGTGAGGTACAGTCACTTCAACGAGACCCATCCGCCTGTCTTCACCAAGCCCGAGCACCCATTGGAGGCAGACGAATGGCTGAACACCATTGAGCAGAAGTTCCATGCAGTTCCAAGCTGCACAGAAGTACAGAAGGCAGAGTTCGCAGGACTGCAGCTTCAGGGTCCAGCTGGAATGTGGTGGGCAAGTTATCTTGCCAGACTGCCTGCTGGTACTGAAGTAACATGGAGGGAGTTCAAGGAGGCGTTCCATGCCCATTTTGTCCCAGAGGGCATTATGGACATGAAGCTAGAAGAATTTCTGCAGCTGCGACAGAAAGACAAGAGTGTACTTCAGTACACTAGTGAGTTTGAGCATCTGGCTCAGTATGCACAGGACCAGGTGAACACGGATCGCAAGAAGATCCGGTGCTACTTGAGGGGTCTGAACCCCAGGATGCAGGACAAGTTGTCTGTTAGCACCTTTGCTGATTATAACACAGCGGTGAGTACTGCCATCACTGCTGAAAGCAAGATGTTGGCACTTGATGAATCATTGAAGAGGAAGGCCCCACCCACGGGAAGCTCCAGTAATGCCCCACCTCCACAGCGCATGAGGGTGGTGTTCCGTGGGCCTGCAAGGCCTAACTACCAGGCACCACAGAGGCAGCAGACGCAGCGGTGGGTGGTTAGAAACCCCACCAATGTCCAACGCTCCAACAATACTCAAGGCCCCAGTGCCCGTACTGGCAATGCCCCAGCCAACAATCAGCCATGCTACAATTGTGGTAGGCTGGGACATTTTGCCAGGGACTGTCGTCTTCCCAAGGTAGGAGCCGCACCATCTGCACCAGCTCAAGGCCAGAATGCGAACCCTAGGTTCGTGAAGAAGAGGTTTCTGAACACCAAGACTGGACGCGTTCATTTCATGAACGTGGAGGAGATTCCAGAGGGGGAACCTGTAATGGCTGGTATGTTCTCTGTCAACCAACACCCTGCAGTTATACTTTTTGATTCTGGTGCATCGCATACCTTTATCAGCAGAGCTTTTGTGACGAAGCATCAGTTAGAAGTAAGCTCATCACCTACACAGTTTTTAATTCATGCACCGGGTGCTACACAATCCACTAGTGATATAGCTTGGGGTGTGACTATAAATCTAGGAGAACATAGAGTCTTTGCCAATCCTATAGTGCTGGAAAATCAAGGTATTGATCTTATTTTGGGAATGAACTGGTTGAAACAACACAAGGCTTCAATTAATGTGGAAAGTAGAACTTTGCAGTTAGTGGATAATGAAGGCAATGCTATCCAAGTGCAGTTGAGCTCTCAACCTGACCTTAGTGTAACGGTAAACAAAGTAGAGGCAGTTGATCTCAAATCTATACCAGTGGTATGTGACTATCCAGATGTATTTCCGGATGATCTACCGGGAATGCCTCCGGATAGGGCTGTTGAGTTTACCATTGAGTTAGAACCAGGCACAGCACCAATATCCAGAAGGCCATACAGAATGTCACCCAAGGAATTAGAAGAATTGAAGAAACAGTTGCAAGAGTTGTTGGATAAGGGTTTTATCAGGCCCAGTTCATCTCCTTGGGGGTGTCCTGCTCTATTTGTGAAGAAGAAAGACAAGAGTTTGAGGCTCTGTGTAGATTACAGACCTCTCAATGATGTGACCATCAAGAACAAGTATCCGCTTCCTCGGATTGACTTGTTGTTTGATCAGTTAGCAGGAGCCAAAGTGTTTTCCAAGATAGACTTGAGGTCTGGGTATCACCAAATCAAGATCAAGCCCGAAGATATACCAAAGACAGCATTCTCAACCCGCTATGGGTTATATGAGTATCTGGTCATGTCCTTTGGGTTGACAAATGCTCCAGCACATTTCATGTATCTGATGAACTCTGTATTCATGCCTGAGCTTGATAAGTTTGTGGTGGTATTCATTGATGATATTTTGATTTACTCAAAGAATGAAGAAGAACATGCTCAACACCTGCGTATTGTCCTGGAGAGACTTAGGGAGCATCAGTTGTATGCTAAGTTGAGTAAGTGTGAATTCTGGTTGAATAAGGTACCTTTTCTTGGACATATCTTATCAGCAGAGGGAGTAGCAGTTGATCCAAGTAAGGTGCAAGATGTTCTGAATTGGAAGCTACCCACCAGTGTGCATAAAGTGCGGAGTTTCCTGGGATTAGCTGCCTATTATCGCCGGTTTATCCCAAATTTCTCCAAACTGGCTAAACCAATCACTGAGTTACTTAAGAAAGATACTAAGTTCAAATGGACTCCTGAGTGTAATGAAGCTTTTTTGAAGTTGAAGTCTTTGTTGACCACTGCTCCAGTTTTAGCTCAGCCAGACGTTGAAAAGCCCTTTGATGTATATTGTGACGCTTCAGGTATTGGATTGGGGTGTGTACTAATGCAGGAGAGAAAGGTAATTGCTTATGCCTCTAGACAACTCAAACGACATGAAGAGCATTACCCTACCCATGATTTGGAACTAGCTGCCGTGGTGCATGCCCTCAAAATATGGAGACATTACCTACTTGGAGGTTTGTGTCACATTTACACTGATCATAAGAGTCTTAAGTACATATTCACTCAATCTGACCTGAATATGAGGCAGAGAAGATGGCTAGAGCTTATTAAGGACTATAACTTAGAAGTGCACTATCATCCTGAAAAAGCCAATGTGGTTGCCGATGCTTTGAGTCGGAATTCACAATGTGCTTGTATTTCAGCCCGTCCATATGATCAGACTATATGTGAAGAAATGGAGAAGATGAATATTCAGATGGTAATGCATGGTGAAGTTGCTAATCTAAAGATCGACTCAACTCTTCAACAACAGATTATTGAAGCTCAGAAGGAAGATTTGGGCATGAAACACCTTAGAAGAAGATTAGCTAAAGGTGAAAACTTGTGTTTCACTCAAGATGATCAAGGTGTGTTATTTTTCAAGGATCGGATAGTTGTGCCTAAAAACTTTGAGTTAAGAAAGAAGATATTGGATGAGGCACATATGTCTAGGTTTTCCATTCATCCGGGTAGTACCAAGATGTACCATGACTTGAAACAAAGGTTTTGGTGGACTCGGATGAAGCAGAAAATTGCTAAGTATGTAGCAGAATGTGATACATGCCAGAGAGTTAAAGCATTCCATCAGAAATCGCCAGGATTGTTGCAGCCTTTGACTATTCCTAGTTGGAAGTGGGAGGATATATCCATGGATTTTATTGTGGGCTTACCCACAACATCCAAGGGGTATAACTCAATCTGGGTAATAGTGGACCGTTTGACAAAGTCTGCACATTTTATTCCAGTTAAGGTTGCTTATCCTGTACGAACATATGCAGAATTGTTCATATCTCGGATTGTGGCTTTGCATGGAGTACCTAAGACCATAGTGTCTGACAGAGGCTCTCAGTTCACTTCTAGGTTCTGAGAGCATATGCATGAGTTAATGGGTACTACTCTGATTAGAAGTTCTGCTTATCATCCGCAAACTGGAGGACAGACGGAGAGGGTGAATCAAATACTTGAGGATATGCTAAGGGCATGTGTTCTAACCTTTTCCAAGAAATGGGATGAATGCCTACCCTTAGCAGAATTCTCTTATAACAATAGCTACCAAGCCAGTATTGGTATGGCTCCGTTTAAAGCATTATATGGCAGAAGATGCAGAACTCCACTTAATTGGTCAGAATCTGGACAAAGAACTGCTCTTGGACCAGATCTTGTGAATGAAGCTGAAGAGAAAGTAAGAATGATTCAGGCTCACCTCAAGACAGCTCAGTCCAGGCAGAAAAGTTATGCAGATAAAAGAAGACAGCCTCTAGCTTTTGAAGTAGGCAGTTATGTATATCTGAAAGTATCACCAATGAAAGGGATCCATCGCTTTGGAGTTAAGGGCAAGTTAGCCCCAAGGTATATTGGTCCTTATCAGATTTTGGAACAAAGAGGTCCTGTTGCCTACAGGTTAGCTTTACCTGACCAGTTATCATCTTTGCATGATGTATTCCATGTGTCTCAACTCAAGAAATGCCTACGAGTTCCCGAAGAGGTGATTGAAGATCCAAAAATAGAACTGGAATCAGATTTGACCTATGAGGAGAGACCTATCAAGATTCTAGATCAGAAAGAGCGGAGTACTCGTAGGAAGAGCATCAAGTTTTACAAGGTTCAATGGAGTAATCACTCTGTTGATGAGGCTACTTGGGAGCAGGAAGAGTACCTTGTAGCGAAATATCCAGAGTTGTTTAAGTAGTGTAAAAGTTTGTAATAAATCAGTCTTTGGAAAGTGTTGGGTAGAACTTTGTTGACACCGAAATTTGGTAATTTTATGGCCCGTGAAGTCTCTAAAATAAAGCCGATAATCTGAGGAAAAATCAAGATGGAAGTTGCAGACTTCGGGAGAAATATTAAGCAAGGAAAGGTAATTATGGGCAAAGGAACACACGAAGGTCATGATGTCAGCATATTCTCCTTATGAGAGCCGGACTCCTTCAATGGAATTTTGGAAATAATCACGTGATAGAGTTTGGCCTGCTGGAGATAAAACATTTTCTAATCCAATTGCATCGGCCAAGATATATTCAAGGAAAAGCTTCCACGTGCAAGCAGAGAGAATAAAGAAAGAGAGAAGCAGTCTGGCTACAATGCATTATAGACGTCATCGGCAGGAAGCTTCATTAGTAAAGACTCTACGGAAGGGAAATTAGAGTCTATGTATTTTGATATTTCCTTTTATTTAGATATCTTGTATAAGGGAAGTCTTGTGCGAGTCATAGTCCTAGCTAGTTAGGAGTCATTGGTCCAGGGTATAAATATGTACCACTGGCTATTGTAAAGAACTATTCTCACAATCAATACAACCCGGCTTCACGCCAAAAAACCCTAGTAGTAGTTACCGACGAAGCTCATTGGTGGACGGGCTGCATCAGTTCTGATCTCCGGCTTACCAGTAAGTTAGTCAATTTATCGAACTAGTATAGGCTTTGAATTGAGGCGCATCGCCCTTTCTCGTTTATACTGTTCAACCGATTTATCTCTTGATAAGCAAGATTGATATAGATTCCCTACGTCGGAGCTAGATCAATATTGATTATCCAACAGATTATCGTTTATCGGACTGCACTTTAAGTCTAGATTCCCTACGTCGGAGCTAGATATCAAGATTAGTCTAGATTCCCTACGTCGGAGCTAGAGTAATCTTGGTTACTAAAGGCAGTTTTTTGCGGTTTGTTTGGAGTTGCTAGATTGGTTTAGATCTACGCCATGTGAATCAATTCTACTTCTTCAACGACTTTGAGCATTGATCTTGGTCCGATTTAAGCAATATTTATCTTACAGCATCGTGCTACGTCCGATCCTGTTTTGTGGTCTAATCTGGTTGTTCTTTTAGTATTGCACTGGTGTAGATTCCCTACGTCGGAGCTGGATCTTTGCAATACGATTAGATTAATCTTTGATTGTCATGCTTGGTTTAGATTCCCTACGTCGGAGCTAGATTCATCTTGATTAGTCAAAGGAAGCTTTGGTTATGCCTTATTGCTATTTGAATGTTAAGTGTGGTTTAGATTCCCTACGTCGGAGCTAGATCATGCTTGATTATTTGGTAGCATATCTTAGAATCAGAACGACTCTGTTAATGTTTTATCTGCTTATTTGCTTAATCTGATTAACATCTGTGCGAGCATCTTGTTTAGTTGTTAGATTGGTAAGTTGAATTTGACTATTTAGCTATCTGATTTGATCATAGCTGGAGAAATCTAGATTCCCTACGTCGGAGCTAGATTTCTCTGAAAAAGTTATGGTCCGATTGGCTAGTTAGATGGTCCGATAAGATGAGTCAAACTGGCAACTAGGCAAGATGGACAATGTATCGGCTTACACTTTGATTATTTGATATCTTGTTTCAAGACACAGCTGATCCATTACTTTACATATTGGCCTTGTTTTATACTTTATTTTATTATTCAAAGGCTAATCTGTTATATCAATCAAGGTCCGATCCTAATTGGTCCGATTCTGAGGTCCGATTCGGTGTCTGATTGAGGTCCGATTACTCGGTCTGATTGACGTCATCAATGAAGTCCGATTTTGAGGTCCGATTGGTATCGGCCGACACGTGCCTGATTGGGTCTTGGCTAAAATTCGACGTTACTCCATCGTCTGAAATAGAGCTGGCACAATCAAAGAGTAATTTAACTATTTTATCTCCTTGTCAATTTCAGGTCAAATTGACTGGCACGCTGCGAACCTAAACTGGAGTGTGGGCTGGCACTGGAGCGAAGCAGATCTCCCTGGTCTTCTTGTGCTGACCGCGGAGAATACGACCGCCGATTTTCCGCGTCAACACATTTTTGGCACGCCCAGTGGGACCACATTCGTTTGATTTGAAGTCAGATATATCCACCATTGATTACATCAGTCGATTCTTGGTTAATGCGAGGAAACATCGGCTGGAGATTTCAGATCCAATATTATATTATATTTCTGTATGGTAAGCTGATGGATTTCTTGATTTACTGCTGCAATAGAGGCCGGTCCAATATTATTGTGAAAATATACAGTCCTATCGGCCATGAGATAAAAAAGGGGATTGTCAATTTAATTGTAGCAGATCGAATTGAAATATTATGTTGAAAGCTGATGAGATATTGATGAATTGAGCTTAATCTGTTGGAAAAAAGACGTCTCCATGCGTGGCCAATTCAGCTAACTATTATAATGGACATCCGAGATGGAGATGCCCGGTGGCCGATTGAGGAGCCGATGGCTCACTATCGGACCTTGTGGGTGAAAGGATCAAATCAAAAGGGCTGATGGTAAAATGATAATCGGTGGAGGCTATAGTCGATGATAGAATAATGATTGGCATATGTTAATCGGCTATTCTCTAATCAGAAGTATGCAAGGAACGGACAAGTGTTGGCATAAGCTGATCATTGCTGGGATATGATCGGCCTGGCAAGTTAATTTCTTTTTTGGCAAAATTGAATAAAAAAAATACATTACTGGATATTGGGAGATCCTGCACGTCCGTGCTGTATATTTATACTGCCATACCTTTGGAGTAATATGACTACGCTACGCAGAGGGGCAGCAGGTGTACGTGATGACTGGCGGCACACCTTGGTTCGATAGAGTTATCTGATGGCCGATGGAGTTATTAGATGGCAAATGATGGAAGTTCGATGGTGCAACTTAGAGTCCGATGGAGGTCCGATGGTGCAACTTAGAGGTCTGATGGAGGCTGAAGATGTTCTTCGACGAGGTCGATCGGACCAGGCTGATATATTCGTCATCAACCACAAGGGCTCATCAGTTGTATCATGTTGATCAGACCAAGAAGCGACTAGATATATGTTGATCGGACCATGTGTTGATCATTTATTGATCGGACCAGTCAAGGCACTATGCTGAGCACAATGACCCATCGGTCTCTCAGGAAGAAGGTTATTGTTCTCAAGATGATAGCTGATGGTGGAATAGTAATTTGTGTTTATCGGCCAGTAAAAATCCACAGCACGATCAGCTATGTTGACGTAAAGGGATCGAACCTATTTGGTGGAGAGAATAATTCGAAGCATGGAGATCCTGCAGTTCAATTCAGGTTCAGCAAGCATCGGCTCCTCGGTTGATAGTGCAGGCAAGCAATCAACAAGCATCACAACTATTGGCTTCACATACCCCATCATTGGCTCAACCACGGCGGATGGAGTTCCAAGCATCGACTCAACTAATGGCTTTTCAGTCGCAGTACCATGCCGATTATCAGTTACGTCCGCAGGGAATTTATCAACCACAAGTCATGGATGAACAGTTGATGGTTCAACCGTTACAGCCGGTAGCTCAACAATCTTGGCCCGGGGGGCTGCAGTCACAACCGATAGTTCGGCAATATCGGCCCGGGGGGCTGCAATCTACCCAGCTATTGGCTCGGCCACAACAACGAGAAAGTTATTGGTCGCAGGAATTGGCTTTACAGCAGGAAGCATGTCAGTCGAGAGCATTAAATCTGCAGCCGATTTCTCATCAGCTACATCAACCAATAATTCCTCGATCGATAACCAGTCAGTCTGTCATGATAGAATCGCAAGAGCTTGAGCAGGCCGTAAAGATTGACGGAAATCAATGTCTGACCAACATGGTCAAAGAGGATAGCCAAGACAGAGAGTTCGATGAGTCAAGAGATACCGATCATGAAGCATATGTCTCAGCTGATAATTTTGAGAGTGTCAATCAATATAGAGGGGGACATAGCGCTGGAGAAATTCACAAGGAAGAAGTCCCAGCCAATTACAAAGATAGAGAAAGACAGGGGCTGGCGAGATCGGAAACGGTGCTATCTGTGAACCCCTGCATAATACTTACAATGGATCAGTGGCATTAGCTAAGCTTGATGGCCGTATGATCGATATGTTATTCCTCAAGCCATTAGAAGAAATAAAAGTAGCCGATGGGCATGTCTCTTGGAATAATTGTTGTCTGCTGCCCAGAAATATTGTCCAGCGGTATCGGCTACTTGGAGTTTATTTTCCATGAGATCCAGGTGGACAAGAGATACATACGTAATACTAAAGGGAATCTGTCGGCCAAAATTAATTGTTCATACACGCAAGATTGGCCGATGAGTTGTCGATAGCTGATGGAGGGATAGCTGATTTATTCTTCGGCTACTAAATACTGGACAAGACGATAAAGCATTTTTAATGCATAAGACAGCCGGTGGCAAAGCAAAATAAAAAGCAATGCAAGTTAGGAGAGCATTTTCCTAAATCGGCTGATATGGCCATCGACGGGATCAATTGTGTTTGCCAGCCGATATGATAGATGTGATGGCTGGGATTATTCTTGCTTTATCTGGTGCAGTTCTCCATCGATTATCTCTTTCTTTTAGCGGCCAGCAATGTTTAGATGGAGACAGTGTTGGCTACCTTGCTGTTGGTAATCACGAAAGGGAGGCACAAGCTTGGTTATTTTATCCCGTTGATGAAGCAGAGAAAAGGCCAATCATGTTTGTTTAGACAATAAGAGAATTAATCTAGTATTAGATCTGCTGACATGTGAAGCCGAATACGTTTCTCGGCTGATTGTGGAGTTTATCGGCTGGTGGAACCTAAAAGCTGATTGTGCAGAAAACCGGTTAAGAAGTTATTGTCACGCATGGTGAAGTCATCGGGACATGCACGTGGCAGATATCTAGGTAGTGCCCTACGGGAAGAGGTATACACTACATATGCAGAGAATTTCTTGCGATTGCTATGACGGAGGCGTCGGCTTGCTGGGATACAAGGAACAGATGATCAGCCGATAATCCTATTACGATATAGCCGATGGTCACCAGTAGTTTTTTTTTCACTCCGATGGAGTTAATTGAAGTTAATTGATTCGGCGGAATAATGCTCAGCCTCAGCAAATATTTTTTCATACCATGGATCGGCTCATATTTGTTTAACTATGGAATTTGTCAATGGCCAGTTGAATTGTCGGCTGAAAGGAAGAGTTAATCGAGGCCAGGATATTATCAGCAGCACATCTATATATGCGACCTGGAGATATCAGCAATAAATAAAAGCTCCCTGCAGATAGGATAAATCGGCTGCTTGCTTTAAAGATGGACGATGAAGGAGAGACAGCTGAAATACATAGACCAGGTAACTCTTCATGTAATACCAGTTGATGAGTCTGATCTGGTATCTGGATATAGCTGATGGAAAGAGAAGGAAAGAAAGAAGTATAGAAGCTACATATACGAGTACATGCATGAAAGTCCAATACAATTAATCATTGGCTTCAACACAAAGCCAATATGAGTATTTACCCACATGGATGTTCTCTTGAATCGGCCATCGCGTACGTATCTGGATTCACTATACAGAGCTACTGTCTTACCTCCGAGGCGGCCGATGGGCCGGCATAGTCATTTGGCCGATACGGCTACAATCAAGTTCAAACTCAAGGCAACACCGGGTTCCTCTGCAGTTCTACTGTGATGTTTGGGATTTGAAGATTATCTTGACCTCGACGACATCAGGCTGCCACCAACGACTACGGCACTCTGAAGATACCATATGCCAAGTCAATACTAAAATTGACAATGCCACCATGAGACTGGTAGATCGGCACTACTAACAATGCCGATAACATCGTCTACACCGCGGGCTGTCGTGGATACCTTAGGGAACAGCAGTAATGCCATGCCGATTGCTGATCGGTCAGAGGTAACTTCCAAGAAATAGCAAGAAGGATTAACAAGGGAAGTTCCAAAGGATGTAGCTCCTCGGTGATTCCGCCGATCACTTCGTCCGCATCGGCGACTGCGTCCGCATCGGCGATTCCGCCGATCACTTTATCAGCATTGACCATGGAGAAATACCGCCAGCAACCCACCATGGCCTGGTTTGCCGCCAGCACGAGGCTACCGGGAGTACTGGATATTATCAACATCACTACTAATGCCGGGTGTACTGCCACAGTGCTGCGAGGATACTAGGACGAAGGAACGACACCAGGACGATCAGGATGGTGATGACGCAGAGCTACCGGAGTTAAAAGTTACAAAGACTGAAGTCCAATACAAGCAACTCATGTAACGGTGTGAACAAGCTGATGGGATTACTTGCCGCACCGATGTTTATCACTCGGCTGAGCTGATGGCCGATGTTTATTATTGAGAAGGAAGGACTGATGATCACAAGATTGTGTTGCTACCAATACCGCCGCTACTATTGCCGATACCGCCGCTGCTCATGCCGTTGCTGCCGATGAACAATGCTGGAATACCAAGATTCAGAAGAGAAGATTTCAACATTTATGCTAACACGACGTCGGTTCGCCGATCCGAAAACCATGGTATGATCAAGTAATCTTTATTTCTTGCTGCGAAATACTTGGGAATTTTATTTTGTGAAAATAAAGCACATAGCTTAGCTCCTCAATGATATGAAATTCCTACCAGAGCCATATGTTGATATCTTCTGAAAACCTTACACATATGCTGCTTGTTTTGTATTGAGCATTGTCAAATTGTTTGTGACCCTTGTGAGATTCGTTTCATGCTTTTAAGATCGAGATCATGTACACTCCACATCATATTCCATTGTTGGGTATGCTAGACTTTAATTTCCGCATCGTTGTTTGGTCTGGATTCACATACTTGACTATTCATATGCTGACTTCTATACTGGAAGTTACGCAAAAACATGCCTTCCATCCATACAAAAATACTCCGTCCCTTTGACATGACTCTTCAAATTCATTATGCAAAAGGTATGGGCTATGCAAAAAAGAAAAAAAATTATTATTATCCATGCTTAAAAGCATAAGGAAGAGTGATGAAAAATATATATGAAAGATAGCCCATATCTGAAAAGAAAAGTAAAATGAAGAGTCGTGCGAAAAGGAGTTCCACCCAAATCCCACACACATGCACATCTTGATCTGATTGTATGACTTATTTTCTCCACTGGATCCGGTTTTTGACTTTGCAAGATATGCAGTGCAAGTATGCTTCCTTTCTATCTCCTACGCTGAGCTCCACAAAAAAGAAAAAGCCTTATTAGAAGTAGTAAGAAAAAGAGACGACACAGTGCCTTGGTAGGGAATAATACACATTGAGCGATCAGAGAGAATCATTTGAGGAGCGAAGTTATGTTTTGATTTGAAAACAAAAACCAAGTTATTTAGCAGGAAGAGTAAAGTTTCCTTGATTATTCATATTGGCTAACATGTTATGATAAAGAAGCTTAAAGAAAGGTATCGGCTATAAAAAGGGTAGTGCTAGAGAAGTCAAGGTGTTGAATCTATGAAGCGAATTACATCGGCTAGGAGATTGAGACGCTGGATTTACAGAATTTCGAAGCATGAATCCTTCATACTCCGAAACTGGGGGGCTTATGTTGACACCGAAATTTGGTAATTTTATGGCCCGTGAAGTCCCTAAAATAAAGCCAATAATCTGAGAAAAAATCAAGATGGAAGTTGCAGACTTCGGGAGAAATATTAAGCAAGGAAAGGTAATTATGGGCAAAGGAACACACGAAGGTCATGATGTCAGCATATTCTCCTTATGAGAGCCGGACTCCTTCAATGGAATTTTGGAAATAATCACGTGATAGAGTTTGGCCTGCTGGAGATAAAACATTTTCTAATCCAATTGCATCGGCCAAGATATATTCAAGGAAAAGCTTCCACGTGCAAGCAGAGAGAATAAAGAAAGAGAGAAGCAGTCTGGCTACAATGCATTATAGACGTCATCGGCAGGAAGCTTCATTAGTAAAGACTCTACGGAAGGGAAATTAGAGTCTATGTATTTTGATATTTCCTTTTATTTAGATATCTTGTATAAGGGAAGTCTTGTGCGAGTCATAGTCCTAGCTAGTTAGGAGTCATTGGTCCAGGGTATAAATATGTACCACTGGCTATTGTAAAGAACTATTCTCACAATCAATACAACCCGGCTTCACGCCAAAAACCCTAGTAGTAGTTACCGACGAAGCTCATTGGTGGACGGGCTGCATCAGTTCTGATCTTCGGCTTACCAGTAAGTTAGTCAATTTATCGAACTAGTATAGGCTTTGAATTGAGGCGCATCGCCCTTTCTCGTTTATACTGTTCAACCGATTTATCTCTGGATAAGCAAGATTGATATAGATTCCCTACGTCGGAGCTAGATCAATATTGATTATCCAACAGATTATCGTTTATCGGACTGCACTTTAAGTCTAGATTCCCTACGTCGGAGCTAGATATCAAGATTAGTCTAGATTCCCTACGTCGGAGCTAGAGTAATCTTGGTTACTAAAGGCAGTTTTTGCGGTTTGTTTGGAGTTGCTAGATTGGTTTAGATCTACGCCATGTGAATCAATTCTACTTCTTCAACGACTTTGAGCATTGATCTTGGTCCGATTTAAGCAATATTTATCTTACAGCATCGTGCTAGGTCCGATCCTGTTTTGTGGTCTAATCTGGTTGTTCTTTGAGTATTGCACTGGTGTAGATTCCCTACGTCGGAGCTGGATCTTTGCAATACGATTAGATTAATCTTTGATTGTCATGTTTGGTTTAGATTCCCTACGTCGGAGCTAGATTCATCTTGATTAGTCAAAGGAAGCTTTGGTTATGCCTTATTGCTATTTGAATGTTAAGTGTGGTTTAGATTCCCTACGTCGGAGCTAGATCATGCTTGATTATTTGGTAGCATATCTTAGAATCAGAACGACTCTGTTAATGTTTTATCTGCTTATTTGCTTAATCTGATTAACATCTATGCGAGCATCTTGTTTAGTTGTTAGATTGGTAAGTTGAATTTGACTATTTAGCTATCTGATTTGATCATAGCTGGAGAAATCTAGATTCCCTACGTCGGAGCTAGATTTCTCTGAAAAAGTTATGGTCCGATTGGCTAGTTAGATGGTCCGATAAGATGAGTCAAACTGGCAACTAGGCAAGATGGACAATGTATCGGCTTACACTTTGATTATTTGATATCTTGTTTCAAGACACAGCTGATCCATTACTTTACATATTGGCCTTGTTTTATACTTTATTTTATTATTCAAAGGCTAATCTGTTATATCAATCAAGGTCCGATCCTAATTGGTCCGATTCTGAGGTCCGATTCGGTGTCTGATTGAGGTCCGATTACTCGGTCTGATTGACGTCATCAATGAAGTCCGATTTTGAGGTCCGATTGGTATCGGCCGACACGTGCCTGATTGGGTCTTGGCTAAAATTCGACGTTACTCCATCGTCTGAAATAGAGCCGGCACAATCAAAGAATAATTTAACTATTTTATCTCCTTGTCAATTTCAGGTCAAATTGACTGGCACGCTGTGAACCTAAACTGGAGTGTGGGCTGGCACTGGAGCGAAGCAGATCTCCCTGGTCTTCTTGTGCTGACCGCGGAGAATACGACCGCCGATTTTCCACGTCAACAAACTTGGTTGTACTTGGCTATGCAGCTACACCGTGTTCTTAATGAAGATGTTGTGTTATTAAGTGTATGACACATTTTCCTTGCCGCTGCATAAGCCGGATGTTTGGCCGCCTTAACCAAATCTCGGGACGAGATTTCTTTAAGGGGGGAGGGCTGTAACACCACAGGTGTTAGTGAAGTATTAAGAGCATCATTAAGCACTAATAAGGAGAAATATCAAGATTTAGTGTTTTAAGTGCTTGTTTTTTAGCTAAATTAGCCCTAAGGGCATTTTGGTAATTTTGTCACTATGGAATGGTGTACCAAGTCAAACTTGAGTTGATAATGTCAAAAGATGGCAAATCATCCAAATGCTTGGAATGTTTAAGTTTGAAAAGAAATCAAACTTAAAGTTTGAATTTTTGATTAAGTTTAAAGTATATGAAATGGTGAGTTTGGTTCAATTTTTTTTGAGCTTATAATTCTCAATATAGAAGGATTTAGCCAAAGATCATATTGAGAGAAATGTAGCCCTATGTTAGGACTACAACGTTGGTATTTGGAGAATCAAAAGTTTACATTTGGAATCTGGAGAAAATCAGACCTAAAGGTAGCAACATTGTAAAGGGATAGCTGAATTTTCTGAATTTCCTGGTTTTGGCCAATTTCAGTGCAGCATAACTAAAAATCTAGGAAGTTTTAGCTCGAGTGCATATAAGGAGAAATGAAGACCTATATATCATCTACAACTTTGACTTTTGGACTTTTGAAAGTTTACATATGAATTTGGGAGAAAGAAGGACCTAAAGATGGCTGATTTGAAAGAGATTCAGAGTTTCAGCGAAATTCAGTCAAATGGGTCCGAGTTCAAGGTCCTATAACTTTTGAATTGTTGAGAACTAGGCTTTGAAGTTTATAAGAGAAATGTAGCTCTATGGTTCAGCTATAACTTTGGTATTGGAAGTTTGGAATGTTTGCATTCGAATTTTGGAGAAAATGGACGTTGAAATCACGGGCTTGTATGGGTTGCAGAGGTTTCAGAGTTCAACTTAGCCACAGCTCGGGCCGGCGTGCCGCTGCCACGCAGCAGCTTACCGCTCACCGCCGTTCCTGCCACGCGCCGCCGCGGTTGTTGTCCAGCTCGTTCGCGCGCAGCAGGAGGTGGCAAGGGAGAGGTTTAAGCGGTGGACGTCCAGGGTAAAACTCCAAGCCGGCCGTGTTTCTTCTTCCTTTCGTTTTCCTGCTCGCCGTCGTTCATCTCCACCGCCGCCCGTTTCTCATCGCCGTTGAGCCACCTCCACTCAATTCCATCCACCCACAACTTTCCCAGATCGTGAGCCTCACAACCCAACCGTTTGTGCTCGAAACCGCCCACCGGAACCACCTAATCGCCATCATCTTCAACCTCGGTTGCCGCCGGCCATTTTTGGGCGCACGGTGAGAACCACCTCTGAGTCGTCTTTGTCCCCAATAGATGGCACTGGTGTGTGTTCTGAGTTCTTGCGCAGCTCGCTAGAGTACTTGTTGTTCGGTTTCGTGGCTTATCTCGTCGGAACGCGAGCGCCGCCGTGGAGCTTGGACCTCCATGGCCGCCGGCGCAGAGGGCTCTGTTCCAGCCGCGTAGGTTTAGGGGTTAGGTACGCCGCGTGTTCGCTTGGTCACCCTGGTACCGGCCGTGCCATTTGTTGGCGTGGAGGTGCACGGTAGGGCTGAGTCCGAGCGCGCCGCCGTGTTTCCGTCGCCGCCGCCGCTGCTGCTCGCCGTAGTCGTCGTCGGGCGTTAGGGTTAGGGGGCTAAGCCCGTAAGGGTGTGCGCAGGTGAGAGCCGAGTCGAGTCGTGGGGTTAAGGTCGCCGGGTACACCGCCGTCGGCAAGTTCGCCGTCGGGTTTGCGTCGCCGGAGCTCGGTCGAGCCGGGGTCGCGCGCGCGTGAGCGGGAGAAGAGAGAGGCTGGGCTGCCGGGCCCACTGGCCAGTGAGAGAGGGTGAGTTTAGGACCGCGGGTTGTTTAGCCGAAAGTTCTGGGGGGTTTCCGCAAAGTTGTTTTGGTTTTTGTTTTTAGTTTTAGATTTAGTTTTAAATAGGTTTTAAATGGTTTTAAATTAGAATAAATGCTAGATAATTTATTTAAATACCTTTTCTTTTGGGTATTTAAATAAATAATTGGATAAATATAAATAAAATTATGAATAATGGTTTATAGTAAGAAATTAATAAAAATAATTAGGATAATTCTTTTATGTGCTTAGAATAATTCCTTAATGCTTTTAAAAATTACTAAAAATTATAGAAAAATAGGAATAAATAGGGAATCACTAGTTTAGGGTTTTGCTTTGGTGTTAGCTTTGGTTTTAGGTTGAGTGTACTAACTTTTGCATCATAACGTTGATAGATGAAGCTTCCGGAGCCGAGTTCGTCGAGCTTCCACCAGAAGGACCCCAGGAGCCGGAGGAGGTCGAGTTGGAGCTAGAGCCCGAGCCTGCTGTTGCTGCTGCTGGTACTAACCCTGCTTTTGATCAAAGCAAGCACCGGAGCATCCAAACCCTATTTTGAGTACTATTTCATGTATTACTATGGTATTGCAAGCATTACGTGCTAGGAATTGTGTGAACTGTTGATTGCATAATCTATCCTTGATTAGGGCAATACTAGATGTCAACCTGTTTATAGTGAAGCTTAGCAATGCTTAGATTCCTCACAGTTCCATCATAGCAGTAGTGAGCACAGGTTTTGCTTTATCACCTGTACTTGTGGTTTTAAAAAGATGAAATGGAGATCGAGTGCGAGGGTGAAGGTTGAGAAAGGAGTCTCAAGCCAACACATCGCCTCGATCGTCTTAGGGTTGTGGTTGTTTACCTGTGATCAGGCTTTGAACGTACTAGTCATATACCGGAGATTCCAACCGGTGAGCTGATGTAGCTGTGGTTGCTCCTGGTCTTGAATTGTGGTTCGCTGGACTAGTCGAGGTTGGTGGCAGGGACGTGGCCGTAAACTCACATGTCGGGAGCTGCCAGACGTGGGGCCGGTGTGAGGGGGCGTCCCTGGGTTTGAGCGAGGGCAATTCAGGACTTGGAGCGACCATAGTGAAAGGGTGCTTTGTGTGGACCACCCTGGGGACCACACAACGCGTATGACTAGGTTATACCCTGCAGGGATAAAAATTGGTCCGGATCGCCGCACTTCTCGGTATGAATACCGCTTGATCGCTGATAGACAGCTTAGTGCAAGACAATGTTAGTGATGCTTATATAAACCTGAGGCTTGCTTAAGTTTTACATGAGTGATTTAATTTTTGCTGCTAATCTAGTCTTTCAGGTAATCACTTAATTTGTTTTAACTCTAAAAGTTTAGGATTTAAGTTTAGTAAGCTTTTATGCAAAACGTGTTTCCTATCCACAGCCTCAAAGCTTTGCATGCCTTGTGTGTCTGTATTTATATGTTATAGTAGACGGGTCAGACTTGCTGAGTACTTTTGTACTCAAGATACTACAAATGTTGCAGAGCCGCCAGAAGATGCTCAGTAAGGCAGGGAAGGACTCCAGAAGAAGAAGAGGCATGTTGATGAGCCCAACATGTTCTCTTGGTGTGTTTTGTTTTGTTTAGATCCAGAGTGTCTACAAACTGTCCTTGTTATGACCCACCTTTGTTTTTCTTGAAACTCTGTAGTTTAACTTGTGCTTTAAGTTTGCTCTTACGTGTGTAATAACTCTATTCCTTGTATATTTAAGTGTGTTGTGAGTTCTTCTGTTGTGCTCCTATGTGATGCAAATCTGTGTATGTGATTTGTACTCAAGTTCGTGGAAGTTTCAGATGTTTTGGGAACATCTGACGGACTACCGGGTTTATGCTGTCTGAAGTGCGTAAGCTGTGATTGTCAGTAAAATGACGATCCGACGCACTTGAGCCAGTTTAAACTGGACGGTTTCGCCACATATATATATATATATATATATATATATATACACACACACACATATATACATATATATATATGTGTGTGTGTGTGTGTGTGTGTGTCTATGTATGTATATATATATATATATATGTATGTATATATACATATATATATCTATATATATAGATACATATATATATATAGATACATATATAGATACATATATATATACATATATATATACATACATACATACATACATATATATAGATACATATATATACATACATAGGGCGAGGCTAAAATGCAACAAGGTGCATTTTGTATACAAAATGCACAGACCCTATCAATACTACCGAAGAAGAAGAAAAAAACCGTAGCTCTCCCCCGCACGCGCGCGCCAGCTCCCACTACCGGACTTTTTGTTTCCAGACTTTTTCTTTGTGGGCTTTTTTCGTGTTGGAATTTTGTTCTAGACTTTTTCTTCGTGGGCTTTTTTCGTACTGGATTTTTTTGGGACTTTTTCTGAGTAAAAATAGGATTCTTTTTCGAGACTTTTTCTTGGAATTTTTATTATTTTTCGGCGGGCTGTGGGTGATAAGGGGGTTAACACGGGCGGGGACTTACAACTCACAAACTAAAGTGACACAATGACTAAAACAACGGGTACAGACTTACAGCTCACAAAAATAAACTGATACAACGACCATTAAAAGTTTTTGAAACAAAGGACTCATTTGCAAACAGGACTACTACATGTTTGCAATAGTAATAATAGCTCAATTACAGTTGACAAAAATAAACGATTTTTCTTGCTTCGTATATTGTTTTGGGCAATGTGTTGCCCTCTGGAAGCATCTTCTTTATCATTGTCAATAAGTCTTCAAAACCTTTGTCAGACAAGCCATTACTTGCCTTCCATTGCAACAGTTCCAGTGTGGTACCCAATTTTTCTGGACCTCTTCGCAATCTGGGTACAACAATGTTTTGTGGTCCTTCAACAAATGCTTCATCTTCTCCCGCTCTTTAGCACTTTCGCAGTCTTTCTCTTCATCATGGATCATGCCACCTAAGGCATCATCATCCTCGTCTTCTGCAACTGCTTCACCCTCGTCTATTGCTATATCATCTGCGAAGGCACCGTATTGTGCAAAGTCCGGGATGTTGTCCTCACCTTCTTCATCACCTTCTTCTAATAATATCCCCGCTTCGTCGTGTTTGGTCCAACAGATATAGTTAGGCATAAAACCACTCCTAAGCAAGTGTGTGTGAATCACCTTCTTCTAGATGTGATAATCCTTCTTATTCTTACAGACCTTGCATGGACAGCATATAAAACCCGAGATCAAATTAGCCTCTGTCACGTCGAGGAATTGATGAACGCCATTAATGAAGTCAGATGAGCGTCTATCCGCATTGTACATCCATTGCCGATTCATCTATTCACAAAATACAATGAAAAATTCAGCCCCCAATATGAATTTCTAAAGTTCGTAATAAACCTAAATAAGAATATCATTTATAATATCTTGAAATCCTAATAACCCTAAATATGAACTTCATTTGAAGCCACTAAAAAGATGTATTTCTAAAATTCATAATAAACCTAAATAAGAATATCATTTAAATCTCTAAAAATCCAAATAACTCTAAATATCAACATCATTTGAAGCCACTAAAAGATGTATTGCTAAAGTTCGTAATAATCCTAAATAAGAATATCATTTATAATCTCTAAAAATCCTAATAACATAAATATCAACATCATTTGATGCCTCTAAAAAGATGTAATTCTAAAGTTCATGATAAGCCTAAATATGAAAATCATTTATAATCTCTAAAAATCATAATAAGCATAAATATGAAAATCATTTAAAGTTTCTACAAATAATCTAAACAATGTCTAAAAATTTGTGCATCATCTCTACACATGCAACAACTAACTATATGGTGATTCTCTATTACAAATGAAGATTAAATCTAAAATCTCCTATTTCAATCCATTCCACAAAACACTAAATTACTTAAAACATAGAGCATGAAATATACCATACTAACCGTCAAAATAGAGAGGATGAAGTTGCTAACCTCATAGCGGACTTGGTTTGCAAAATCTCCAAAAGTTATGAAAAATTTGGGCATGACCTCCCCAACCCGAGCTCAATGGAGGATGAAGAAATGAGCCATGGCTCGGGCTAGGGGAGGAAGAAGGGGCTTTATATGCAGAGCCCCTTTGGTACCGGTTGGTGGCACCAACCCGTACCAAAGGTGCTCACATTGGTACCGGTTGATGCCACCAACTAGTAATGTCCAGGTCTTTAGTAGTGTCATCGTTGCTGCCCTAGCGCAACTCTCGCTACCAGAAAATGCTCCATCCGTCCATCCTCATCGGTCACGGTTCATTAGTAGGTACCGGTTGGTGGCAGGTACCGGTTGGTGCCACCAACCGGTACCTACTAATGAACCGTGACACTACTAAAGACCTGGACATCAGCCCCAATCAGAAAACCTAATTCACCGGATAATTGTGCATCCTCGAGTGATGCTCTAGGTGTATATCACGTCTTTATATTCCCAATTATAGACAAATCGACAAATCGTTAATTCTATTACCCACACTATCTTAACCGGTTGCAATCTCAAAACTGGGAATGAGGATTTTCACCCCATACAGGTCCATTATCACAAATGAAAACTCTCCAAAATGACTAATGACATTATGGTAAAAGGCCATGTTTGTTTCCCACCTAGATTATGGACCAATGACATTATGCTAAAAGGTTATCATGGACCACCAAATAAGCTGAAATTCATAGACCGTAAATAAGCTGAACTAATCTACCCATGTGCAGCTTATTTGAGATTATTTGATGGTCCATGATGGTCTTTTACCATAGTGCCCTTGAGGGGGGAAACAAACACCCCCTAAGTCATTAGTCATTCGAGATTTGGAGATTTTCGTAGAGGTGGCAGTGGAGACCCAGAAAATGATATAGCTCATTGATATAAATACATTTATCAATTAGACGTTGCATGTGCATGCTTAAGTCAATTAAGTAGCTGCCAGCACATACCGTTGCATGTGCACGCTACTAAGGCTACTCCCAACAGGAGTTTTATTCTCATTAAATAGGATGTCATGTCACGATTTTTTATGATGTGGCAATAAATAAATGATGAGAGAGATGAATAGGGTTTTATTTAGATGAAACTATGTGTGCACTCTTACCAACACATATTGTGTCTTGCATGTGTGCCTATGAAACAACAAAAATGAAATAGTGCATTGTATGCGGTGTTTCATTCGTTAATTAAATGCGCTTATGCTTATGTGGCAATTTTAGAAACATCAAAATGAAAACTCCCCATTGGGATTAGCCTAAAACGTTTGTTTGACTCCACCTTTTCTAGGCAGGCATGCATGGTTAACAGGGCCGTGATTGTTTATACACTCTTGGTGCTCCCATCTTTTTATTTCC